>QCXZ01000137.1:54379404-54979404 GCA_025024175.1 Rhyzopertha dominica
CAACGAGATGGAGCTCATCCACACAGCAGGTTGGTGGGATTTAAAAATTAGAATATCGCGAATATATCGATATGTAGATGTGCCCTTGTAGACATGTATTAGCTTGCTTCCATACGTGAGAAAGCCTACATCAAGACCAGTGTTTACTATTTTTCCAATTATTTGCATTTGAAATTTTTGAAATCCAAGCCTCAGAACAAAATAAGTCGAATTTTCTTTTTTACTTTAAGAATGGCATTTTATACCATTATATACACAGTCCCCTGATTCAGTCTCAGTTAGTTTAAAAAGTTATGTTGCTCTTACAAAGGTATGCAATCGTATATTTTTTCACAAAATGTCGAATAGCTCTGTACTGGTGCATTTTACACCTAATGTATGGTGGCATTAAATTTTTACAAGGAATACAAGAAGATAATTAAAAATAGAGTGTTCTATGAGAATCATTGTAGGTTATACTAGGTAGTCAAAAGTCCATATTTTATTTGTGGAAGAAATATATTCACTTCGCCCAGCCTGTATATTTCTTGCACTATAAATATCGACGTTTCAGCTACTTTCACACACCCTAAAATCTTACCAAAATAGGAGTTTATAAGTGTGACAAGTTCCTTTAGAACATTCTACATTAAAATACGGCTAGGTATATTGAACTTTGTTTGGATTTTTATATCAATGGCATCTGTATTTTCACCAGTCCTATTATTGGATACTGTCCTGTCATTTTCCAGTTGTATAAGTCATTGTAGAGCCTGCAGATGACGGTCGAAATACAATCAAAACGCGTTGCACATTTTAAATATAATACTTCTTTACACACTGAGTGTGTGGAAGGACATAATCTCAAATCCTTTTACTCTTCTAGTATCAACTCCCATAAGAGCGATCATTTTTTACATATTCTGTTGCTGGTAGAATGATTAAACAGAAAACTAAAAGAAAAACGTAATATGTACGTGGCATTGATAAGAAAGCTGCAGTCGGAAATAAGACTAGGGAAACACACATTCCAGTTATAATTTGACTTGTTAAGCAACCCTTAAAATTATACCTTGAAGTTTAGCAACACCTTACGTAAATTGGATGACTCCTAAGGAATACACAAAATGAAGATCCTAAATTAATTAACTTACTACTTTTAACTAATAAATGTAGTATCTAGTAATAACAAAATGCTCTGGGCAGGGTGTGTGTAAAGGTTTAGGGAGGAATTACGTGCTATAACGAATTTTTGTATCATGGCGCTCTCTTTTGTGTACAAAGCATTTGTTTAAATCTTGAGGAGACGAATATCACAATCAGAAGAAGTGCCAAGTATAATAAATGAAAATGATAAAAGTGATATTATTCTTTCGCTCAAGATCAGATGACAAATACATAATCATATACTTTTTGCCTCTTAAGTAAATAGGAAAACTTGCTCGTTTTGCTTAGGCCTGTTTTGTATTTTAGACTAGTACTAAACATTGCTTCTTGTTTATTAACTTTGTTTACTGAAAAGCGTGTACTATAGGTACTAGACCGCAAAATCAGCAAGAGTTGATCGTTTTCCCATTTATCATCGGACGGATTAATGGGGTTATAATTGCAGCATGAAAAACATATTCCAATTATACTCCAGTTGTTTGTGCCCCCGCATTTGTCTGAAATTAATGGCTATTGATTGATTATTAACTTGCCAGGTGGCTGTGGTCCATTGGCGTTCGACGTGCTCTAGTTCAGCTGAACAAATAATTGCCAATCGATACGACTTTGCCATAATCATTAGGGAACCTCTTTAGATTTTATGCATAGGTTTGCCTTTTAGTACAAAAGGTATTGAAGAGCTCGCAAAAAGGATGAGTCCTTGCAGATAATCTCATCGTTGTTTCGGTACTTTGATCTATTTCGATAATCGCATTTCTAGAAAAAAATATTTCCTATACGAGAAGGTATCGTAATCTATTCCTCCGTTCCATTGGAAATATCACGACCCACTTCAAAAACGTCATTTTAATTCAATGGTGTCTAATGTTTATAGAATATAATGAACTTATCACACTTTGCCCGTGGTACAAAACCCACACTAAAAACTAAATCGGCACGAGAACGGTAGATCGAGGTAATAGTCAAAAAAAGTGGAAGATATAGGTAATAGTCCTTATTTGAATAAAGCTATTGTGCTCGATAGACTTTATAATTTTATGTAAAAATGGTCATATAGTTATTTTTCATCATAAACTTTATGTATGTTATATTATAAATTTCTTCCTGACCTCCTGCATTTTGCGCATTTTAAACAGTAAAACATGAACAATGCTTGAACACGCCTTTCGAATTTGGCATATTTCCTGTTCTACCTCTTGTTTTGTACAACTGAAGTGTTTAGGGAGCTATGGTCAGGTAAGAATGTTTATACCTACTTGCATGTCGCAACATAAATATATTGTTTTAAAACGATGACATTAGAGAACACAAGCAAAAAACTCATTTGCAGACAAGTTTTTGGCTATCCGTAGTGTACATAAAAAGGAACCTTGCTTAGAGTGATAGCAGCAGCTCGAGTAGCAGCTTCATGTTTAGTAGTTTCAAAATTAAATGAAATTTCCAATTGCTGTGCACGATTTAGATATATAATGAATAAAACTTTGATTCAGAAGCGCAATCTTGGGTACTAAATCCGATTGTTCATCTCAAACGAAACAAGCAGTCACCATGATTATTATTAAAAAAAAAAAGTTAGCCGGCGGTTCCAGATTCGCTCTTGAATTACGATTACACGGTCACCATACCATAACGAAGGTTTCGTGTAAAGGGGAATAGAGATATCCGCATAATTCACTTGAATGGCATATTAATTAAAGACTCAATAGTTTAAAATCTCCGTCAGTAAGGTAATTATAACATTGCATATGAGAAAATTATGCAGTGATAATTTTTTTACATAATCAGTGTTTAGTATAGAAAAATGTAACAACATATTATAGTATTTGTGTATATTAATGTTTTAAAGCGATGTTCATTTGCAGAGTTGCATTAATTTTGCCATCCACTGTATGAGTTCAAAATTTAATAGCGAATTAGGCAAAATATAGATAAAACGTGAGCTCACCATTGTAAGTGATTAGTGAAATAACTTTTTGTTCCAGGAACGTAAATATCTTTTAAACTAGATGTAACTTAACAATCACGATAGGTCATTCCACGTTTTTAACGTATTATTACAATCTTAAGACCAAATTGTTATTTACATTAATTATCGGACAATCTGGGTTGAAATAAACCAATACATCTGAAGATGTAAAAATATTTTTAACCTTCTCGTAACTATTTACTTTCAAAACTGTTAAACGTACATACTAATTGTTGTTCAATAGTAATTTAACAAGATCTTAATAAATAGTCGACTATTTACATTGTCATCTAAAGTGCGCGACTGTCAAACTGGCATTAATAATTTGACAAGTGCCCGAGTGCTTTAGCGCGAGAGCTTCTGTTGGAGATTCAACATTTTAACGCGAGTGGCCTTGACAACCGGTGCATGCTGGTGAACCAAATAAGCCTGCCTATTTGCAGCCGCATTTCGAATTACACTTCTTTTGACAGTTGCAAAAATAGTATTAAGGAGCCTTTCTGGTGCAGGTGGACATAGAGTGTGGATTGGTTCCAATACATTGTTAATTAGCTTCCAACTACATTCTCCTGCGTCCAGTTGATTGCCCAACCACACTTGAACCTGGTAATATACTCGATAAAAATGTTGGCAAGCAGAAGGCGAGGTTGGAGGAAGACAACCTAAATGCACGCATTTTTAGATGTATATTTTGCAAAAGATAATTAACGTAACTTATCTATGCAAGTAATTTTTTGGAGGTCCATTCATATACAGACAAAATAAAGCGAATTCTGTTGGTAATTAGTGTTTCTGGAGTTCATATTTTCAAAAACTTTCGCACATGTAATTAAACTTACTTATATTGTGCGTTCAGTTGGCAGTGTAGTCGTGCGTATTGTGTAGAACACAACTTCAGTGAATTTTAGAATCTTTTTTTCTCAGGAAATTAGGAAAAAAAGTGTAAGGACAATTTCTTTAGATAATTGCATGATCTACAACGATTCGCAAAAGATTAAAAAAAACTATTTTTGCACCCATGGGATCGATGGAAACTTCAGAATTTCATTATAATGGTATCCCTAACGTTCATGTAAATTATCAGCTTGTTAGATATTTATGCAAGGGTATCCCTATTTTTCTGGCTAAGTTGACCTGACGAAATCGCCATACCTTACATCACTAAAACGGTATCATCCTTCTTGGAGTTTTTTTTTTGCTTGAGGCGATGGCTTTAAGCAACGAATCTAAAAAAAAAACATCTTTATGTTGTTAATACTTAAATAACGGTTGCTTTGTATTACTTACGCTAATTCTGCACCTTCTCTTTATGTCATCGGATACCTCATTAATAAATAATGTCCACACTATTTTGTTCGTCGACAGCAAAACTGTAATAATCAGCTCGTCCTATTTTATTCTCTCGGTTATACGACCTTTGACGTACAACGGGCGATAAATAATAAAATGCCTGATAGAAATAGCTACCCTTTAGAAAGCGTGGGTCGACATGGTCTCTCCCATTGTTCAGGTCCGCCCATCTGCAAGTAAAATAACGTTTCAATTAATTAACACGCCCTTATTTAATCCGGCGTAAAACAATTTCCCATGAACAGACTGCAGTTTTCCTGACTCAATCGCGTAGGACGCATGCAAATATGTTTGTAAAGTGTTTGAAGTCCAAATATAACAAATCTATACGATCAGTTAACTGCCGAGATACTAGATAATTGTTTCGTAGAATATTATTTATTCTTGAATAATTGCTGAGATGAGGATTGCAATCAAAACTTGATTCTAATATCCAGTGCTGATGCTATTGCTATGCTAGTCTGGATTTGAAGCCAAATGAAATAACGTGGCTGCCTACAAAGCTAGCGTAAAATAAGCACTAATTAATTGATATATAATTCTATTTTAAATACATTTGAGTCTGATATGTTTGTAGACACAGATGTTCGAAGTATTATGTTATTGTACTAAATAAGGAATTGAAAATTCATCACAAGGGAAACATTTTTCCTAGCATACTTTTAAAACAAGTACAGTTTTTATTTTTTTCATTCTCTTTTACTAAAACAATTAAGTGCTTTTGGTTTTGATGACATGTTGTTTTCCGGTCTGGTTCCCACGTTGCTTATTTGACCTTGACGTTTCGACACTCATGTCGGTGTCTTCCTCAGAAGTAGCTCTGAAACTTTCAGGTCGAATAAGCAACATGGGATTCAGCCCGGAAAACAATATGCCATCGACAACAACCACGGAAGCCTTCAAAACAAAATGCTTTTGGTTTGTGTGACAACTTAGTGAATTTGTTTCAATCCTTGCTTGTCAACCGCACACAGTTTGTTGATTACGGTGGGTTTAGGTCCAGTTCTGCGTCAGGTGGGGTTACACAGGGTTCCAACCTCGGGCCATTATTATTTTATTTTAATGACACCTGAGCAGTTTACTTGCTTTATCTATGTGTAGCTGACGATTTAAAATTGGCTAAGTATATAACGTCCAGAGATGACTGCCTCAGATTACAAGAGGACTTAAATAAACATCTGGTGCGATAACAGTAAACAGAAAATTAACATAAGCAAGTGTAAAGTTATTTACTTTTACAAAGAAATTAAGTCCCATTATTTTTCAGTACTTTTTGAATGAGTGTATTATTGATAGAGTTACGGAAGTTAAGAACTTGGGTGGTATTATGGACTCACAGTTGACTTTTGTTCCTCATATTCGATAAATTTGCGCACTTGCTTATAAAATGCGAGGATTCATTATTAGAAATACTTCAGGTTTCAAAGATCTTAATGTAAATTTTTATACTATGCTTTTATAAGAAGCAAGCTAGAATATTGTGTTTTTATAAAGTCTCTACTATAAGGTGCATGTAAGGGCGCTAGAACGAGTGCAGAGAAGATTATGCAAATATCTATACTTTGTAAAGAACAGCACACAGAAAATTGTCGCTGATAACTCCTTTTTGTCAATTCATGGATATGTTATTGTAGCAATCTTCTTAGTGAAATCTTCTTTCATATTCCTCGTCCCGCTTTTCGTTTTCCGATTACATTTTCTTTGAGCAGCTGAAAAACAAATATACGAGTATATTTCATTCGCCTTTAAATAATATGTGTACATCTTGCAAAACCATTTCTTCCGAAATTGATATTTTTTATGACCAGCCTTCCACATTTATCAATAACTGTAGAAAATTATTATATCCAGTATTTAACCAACATTTTTTATCTATTTATTTGTCTATTGTATTGCATTTGTATATTTATCATTACACAACTTATCCTTTTGGACTTCGGTCTATTGGATTAATAAAGATATTATTATTATTATTATTATTATTATTATACTAATAAATCAATAAAGATAAATGGCACTCATTCTAAGCCTATTAAAAATGTAACATTTTTTAAAGTTAAAAGAAAAACGCCGCACTTCAKTATCTATAAGTAACATTAACCTACTAGGGGATATTCCTGATAAATCAAGATCGCGAGTTCTAGTAATCGCGCGGAAATTAGTTGTTAGTAACTAATCGAAAACGATACAGTGTTTTACTTGCCGTTCGTAGAGCGCAATGGATCAAACTATTTTACGCAAGAATAAAAGAGCGATGTTTCTAACAACAAATATACAGAGTTCTTATAAATGATTCAAGCAACGAGGACGGCGTTGATTTCTTAATTCTATGTGCCGCCTTTTGGTAACTGCTGCCAAGCTACAGTAAGCAGTAATCACAATATGATGTACTAAAGGTTGCGGATCAAGTTGTAGCTACAAAATTGATGATTTTATATAATTTTTTGTTTGTTGCGCCCCCCGACTTTCACACAATTACTTTATAGATTTAATTATTTTTCGCAATTTTGAAAGCCTACTCAGTTAATCTCAGTCTTTCTCCCTATTTTAATGTTTGTGCTTCTTTTGTAATTGTGAGTTTATAAAGTAGAAATATATAAAAAGCCGTGTAATGTAGACTGCCTCCTTAAGGTAAGCGCCCATTTGTCGGAAGCGGACGGAACGCATAGGTTTTTTTTTAATTCTAACGCACATTTATTGGCAGAAAACAAATACGATCCGCCTTTACGTAAACGCACACTTGTATGAAGCGGACAGACGGAGCGAATTTCATTTCTGGCCCAAAATTTTTCAGATGATGAACTATTTGTTGTGCTAGAACTAGAAAGCGGATTTCGAAATAAAAATAAAAGAAAAATTGGAAGCTATCAGACGGCAGGGACGGATTTTAATTCTAGGCTTCAGATTCCGACAAGTATGCGTTAGCTTATTTAAACTTATGTTAAGAATTTTCATCCGATGCGTTGCGTCCGTCCCCTTCCAAATGGGCGCTTACCTTTATGGTACACCTTTGGGCAACGTGGCCTTGGTTGCGACTAAATGGTCTACACTTATGGACTGCCAGACTGTCCTTTCGGAATTTGTGATCTACTGGCACTCCTTGCAGCTACTATGGATAACTCCACTTAAAAGGATTACGTACTTTGCCATCTGTCACGCTATAAAATGGCCCTTTTTTAGAAGAGGGCGATAGAGGTTTCAAATGACACCGGTAGACGACAGCAACTTACAAGTGTAAGATTTTTACGTTTTTTATCGTCTTATTTAAAATTAAGCACATAATAATGATTTAAAAATGACAAAGGAAAACATATTTATTTCCATTTCGGTATCCAGTTAAGTTCGCCATTCGACAATTGACTGATGACAAGTACTTGTCAAAGCAGTAGTTGTGTTCATTTTCCTGAGAGGCCACAAATTGATTTAATCGATAATTTCCGTAAAGACCTGAGTGCATGAATCATTTATAGAAACCTTGTATATTTAACAATTAAGGAATAAGAATGAACGAGATAGAACAGAGGCAAAAAATCATTAAACCTGTAGAGAAGTGCTAATGACATATTTTACAAAATGTATTTCGAATGATGGGAAAAATTACACGACTAACTTAGCCTAAACTACTTGTGCACTTTGCAAAAACTCCACTTGTTGTAGCTAACTCTTTATAATTTTCTTAAAGAATTTAGTCAAATTGCTGTTTAGAAGCACTATTGACTTCATTCAATTAAGGAGAGACTGAGCTGATAGTCTAAAAAATTTCCAAAAATACAGAGACACTGACTCGATATTTATATGAACTGCATCAACTTCATATTTTTTACGTTAAAGCACAATCAGCAACAGCATGAACTACCGACCTGTATGGAGGTATCGCACGAGGCTTAAGATTTTCAATTTGGTAAAAATATCTAAGTTCAACGTAATTGGTCAAACCAGGGGTTGCCGACCCCCCACCTACCAACGACGCGCGAATACTATTTTCTCGTTCTTTACATACCAATTTCTCAATTATCAAAGTCAACTCAAAGTTAACCAAAGCTAAAAAGAAGTTCATTGTCTAGCTAGCTTTTGGATTTCCAGAATATGGCTTCTAATTTATTTCTGATATCCTTATAAAACTCTACAGCATTTCCAAAGCGATGAAATCGATCATATATGATAAAATGAAATCGAATCTGATATGTAACTAAAGGGTCTACGCGGCAATCACCATCCTCTCCAAAGATGTGTACCTCATCATAGAAAATAGTCATAAACTACGGCGATCTACTTTCTCGCATTCCGAACATTTAAGCATAAACTTTTTATAAGATGGCCATAAGGACCTTAAAATTTACTATCCTATCGGAACGAAATGTATAGTTTTTATTTACTTATGCCCTGAAAACAGCCGTCTTATTACAACACMACTTGAAATAATTGTATAAGCTGGATAATACAACCTTTACAGGCACTTCGGAAGTTCGGCATAATTTGAACTGTAACTGCGCTTCCTCATTGTGAAACGCAATCGCATCAAATTACGACAATATTTAGAAAAGAAACAAGAGATTGTACCAACTATCGCGGTATTAGTTTATTGTCGACCATGGCGAGAATCTACGGTGGTGTCCTAAAAAAGAGACGAGAAGAAGAAGAAAAAGTAACTGAACCCGAAGCACACAATGGGTTTAGAAGTGGACGATCCTGCACTGATGGAGTATTGATTCTCAGAAACCTGATTGAGAAAAGAACCTCAGCAGGGCTTACTACCCATATTATCTTTCTAGACCTCCAAAAAGCTTATKACACAGTTCCACAAAWCAAATAATGGACAAGTCTAATCGATAATGGTGTGTATTAAGCTCCGTAAAAGCAGTCAAATCGTTCTATTTGAGGTGATAAAAGGTGTACGGCAGGGATGCACACTCACTCCTACATTGTTTAAGMTTTACTTAGACGAGGCGTTAAAATCTTGGAAAAGAAAATGCGGAGGAATGGGTGTCCCCATAGACAAAGAGATGCTGTTCACCTTATTTTTTGCTGACGACCAAGTGATTGTAGCTGAAGATGAGGAAGGTGCTTATACATGCTTCCCAAATTGAAAGGAGAATATGAAATATGGGGAATTACTATAAAGATATCCAAAACAGATTATCTGAAGGTGGGATATAGTACTTTTAATGATATACAAGTGGGTACTGATATTTTTAAAGGGTGTCACAGTGTTAAATACTTGGGTGTGACTCTGTCGTCAAACGGTAGAAGCATGGATAATATAAATAATAGAATTGACCAGGGCAAATAGCCATAGAACAAAACATACAATATATCTTGTTGAAAGTTTCGCGGTGTATGGTGCGGGGCTCAGAGGCAAAAAGTTGTTTTGATGGCTGTAGAAACAGATTTCTGGAGACGGAGCATTGGCATTTTTAGGCTTGAACATGGGAGGAATGACCCAATCAGAGAGATCATGAACGTGCTCACAGTGGTTTGGTCATTTAGAACGTATGCCAAATACAAGATGGCCAAAACAAATGTGATAGTGGACTCCATATCAAAGAAGAAAGCATGGCAGACCTCCAAAATGCTGGAAAGAAGATGTAATGGAAGCAATGGCGGCCAGAGGTCTTAATGAAGGAGACTGCAACGACCATAGATGACGGAAATTGGATTTGTATACATTAATGTTATGAGTTATAATTAGTACTTGGTGTGATCTTGTTGTAGACTAAAAGACTAATATACTTAAGTGTACGACGATATATCTTATTTTTTACCGAACTAAAGTTTTATTGGTTAGTTGACTCCAGAATTTTGAAGAAATTATAGAAAGTACTCAGATTAAGAAACTGACAGTTAGCTAATGGAATAATGGCAAACTGTTGGCAATGCAATGTTATGAACTATACCGGTTACTAAATAACGGGTATTCACTAGTTAGTGAAATAGTAGAAGCGAGAGTAGAAAGTAGGGGAAGGTTTGATATTTGGTTCCTGTGTGTTTTTTTGTTTGCGAATATTCTTTCATATCCGAATTCAATCTTTATTATGTCTGGCATCGAACACAACTAATAAACGCATGAACACTTATATAAAACCGATTTCTGATTTTACAAAGCTAATCAGTAATTACAGATTGACTGGTACGACGCGTTATCAAAATTTTGGTCCGACGACTGACCGATAACAAGGTCGAACAACTTGCATTAGTTAGGTAGATACCTACAAATATTTCATGCGATGAGTACTATACGGTAAGCCCATTATTATTCGTTTGCTTTGCCAAACTCGATACGCGAATAGCAGTATTCAATAACGGGATTCACCCGGTGCCTATTTCGGTTTTACGCCTCTACCCACCGAATCTGCAAGTAAAATGGACCTAATTAAGCTGATGGGCCCCGTAAAGGCGGCCTCGTTCGTTTTTTCATGTCCTTCCAGGAACCTGTCGCTTCGCAGGTTGATAATACGAGCCCTCGCTGATCAGATTAGTTTCCGATCGGCAGGACGACAAAAGACCACGTGGAGGATGACGCGCACTGCAAAATGACGTCACATGACCGCCATGTTGGTTTGTGACGTGTGCCGATCGATAACTAAACTGCAGTGGAACCGGAATCGCCGGCTGAAAGGGAGAAGCGGCAAGTGAAACGGGATTTTTCAGGTTGCCAGGAATTGGGATAGGCCGGGAAATCACATTTGCTTGGCTAACAGGAATTCAAGTTTTCTGTGTGTCTAGTTGCGATGCGTTATGTTGTTCCAACGGGAACACGCAAAACTATGCTTGATTATGTTTTAATAAGAAATTGCTCCTTTATTACAAAATTATATAGGTACCTACTTAACGTAATTAAAAGTGAAATGTTTGGTTTATAAAATTTACGAATAAAACAAAGTTTAAGTAAGATCCCTTATTTTACTACCGTGACTATTTTCGTAATCCTAATGCGGTTCTGTTTACAAATTAAGTAAAATAAAATAAAAAAGTCATATGTAGCTGATAATCCTTTAAATGCGATACTTATCTGGTAAACCGTAATATTTAGTTTTTCGTTTCTGAATTCGTTGTTGTCTTCAGCACATAAAACCATGCATATCGTTTATATCATTTTTTAATAATTATTTAAAAAATAAATTCCAATTCTCGCATGCTGGATAGAATTAATTAAATCTTTTCAGTGTATCGTAATGGATGTCAGTTTGCTACTAAAAATATTTAAATATTAAATACTTGGTTCCCAAAAAATTGTTATAAATTTCGGTTAGACCTGTTATTATTGGTTAATTATCTTTTTTATTCTAATAATATCTTACCGTTCATGCAGAAAAATGCATACATAATTAGGAATAATAATAATCCTTTTAAACTGTCTATGCTATTTATTTACAACAACAGTATCTTTGATGGTGATATTTTAAACCATCTTTGCTATCACATAAACTCCCCTTTCATCATTATGAAGATATTTTTGGTTTATTGATGTTCAATAATTATGTATCTTTTGTAATAAGTGGTGTGTACCGCGTGTTACAGGTGCATCTGTTTATATGAACTATTTTGCCAATGCTGAGTTCATTATTATTCTATTTTTTAAAAAAATTTTTATTGTGTGGCTGATTTATGTACCTAATCGCGTTTGGTGTACTCGAGATGATGTTAGGTAGTTATTTACGTCATGTTTATTGTAGGTCATGTATGGATTGATTTGAGTTATGTACAAAAGATATTTTCTTGTCTTTTGTAAGTTGTAATTATGATTCCTGTCTTGCTTAGGTCGCACTTCTTTGACTGATTTTGTATGTCTTTATTCAGTTCACTTGCTTGAGCTCGAAGTGGGCTGATGGTTGGTCCTGTTTCCATTTCTTCCTCAGGGTTTCCCTATAATAATATAGCGCTATTATAATGGTTTCTTAGTTTTCCTCGGAGTTCTCCTATTCCATGTGCACTACTATTTTTTGTGTATCATTACTGTTGTTGTTGTCATGATTTCTTCTCCTCCCATCAAGCCCTCTCGTTCGAGGTGTTCCAGGATTCATTATCAATTAAATAGTATTTTGGTCGTAGTTCTTGAAAGCTGCTTCTGAATTTCAATATGTTTTGTTTAATGCGATCTATAGCTTTTCATCTTATTTCTCTTACAGGGTTTTTGTATTCTTGTTCGGTAATGTCGTCTCCGTATATTTGGTGGCCATTGTGTTTAGAAGGCAGGTTTCGTCTCCCAGAATTTCCTGTACCACAATTGTGTGTTTTCTTGAATACATAGTTTCAAGCATTTTTCCATCACCTTATAGCAGTTTGACTTCTTTCGGTTGTGTCGATTTCTTGTTGCTGCAAGAGAATCTTTGTTGGTTGATTGATCGTTCTATTTGGTAATACGACGGTATGGGTACTGATATTTACATATTTTTGGTCTCCTGAATGCATGCGGTTTTACTAAATTTACTAATGCTTTCCTGATATATAGTGATTTACTGTCGCGCTTGAACTGCTGAAAAAGCTACAAAGTAAGAAACGATTTCGTTTTACCGTCTGCTCCAGACTCCTATATAAGCAATACATGAATACTCGATCCCCTCTTATTTTAACGGACTGTAACACTATAGGCTGTAGTAGACCTATTTTTAACATTTCGGTTTTATTGCCTTTTTAGGTTGTAACATTAGATCTTGTTAAAATGTTTCTATTCGCTGTAAGATTTCGGCACTACTGTGTTTGAGAGTTTGTTTAATGTTTATTTTCAAAGTTCTTTCTAGCTTGGTTAAAGGCGCTTTATACCTGCTTCTACTCTCGTTTACTTTAGGGCACAAGTTTGTTGTTAAAATTTGCCGTAGGTTTGCTGTATCTACTTTATATAATGCCGATATTGAGTACACAGGAAAAAAACTTTGTTAATGATACGCATGCAACAAGCGTAATAAGAGTTATGTTAGTCAACGATTCTGTACCTGTTTTATCTTGCTTTTAATTCCTGGTTATTCATAGCATTTGGTGACTGTAAGGACGTGTGAGTTCTGACGTGTGGTGTAGGTATACCGATCTAGCATAATCACAACACTAAAACAGTTGTCAACCACTACACGGCCATGCAATATTCACTAGGCATATAGTTTTTTTGTGGTTTATTATTCAGATGAATAATGATGTAAGATTGTATGCTCAAAGCGTATTCTTATCGTGTGCGTTCACTACGATGGTCGGCACCGAACTTCAAATCAAATTATATTATTCCATATGTACACTCTAAAACTTAATTGAAGGAACGGCTAGCGTTGTTTTACATGCTGGTTAGCAATAAAAATCTTGTTACCGTCCCAACAGACACACCACTCCCTAGAGGTAGAAAGTGCAAGGTGTTTATCGGGTCGGTAAAGAGATATTTATAGCTAAGCACCTTGTATAACAATGCTAGTCGTTCCTTCAATTCATAGAAATGTAACCCTCGGTTTGTTTTTCTCATACTATAATCATTTAAGTACTGCTAGAAAAGATTTTAATATTGTACATGACATGCGATGACATGTCTGTCATCCTCCTTGAATATGGCTTTTTAGAATTTCTTAAATATAATTTTAACTGCTTATTATGGTAAAAAATATATCTACATATGCATCGCTGCACAAGAAACCCCAAAATTTTAAGTAACATTTGAGTAAATCAAGTACAAAGTTCGTACTAAAGAGACAGGCTAGAAAACGACACTTTATGATGAGGCTAGTGCGTGACGTAGAAAACCATAAGTGGGATAAGTATAAAACTTGCGATTTTTAACGAAATTGGATGGAATTTAACCTTATCATTCCGTTTAATAAACTATGGTAGAAAGCGAGTGCAGCACGTTTTGATGTCTTAGATAAATAATTTTGCGTTTCTAGCATAGGTTTCTTACAGCATCTTATATGAGCTTCTACGTCACGCCTAGCCTCGTTGCAAGGGATCTTTTCCAGCTACTGTTTGGCACACAAACTTTATAATAGAATAATTTAAATTATATTTTAAGTTTTGTCGTTAATTTTTTCTGAGTCGCTAAGCTGACATTGCTTGTTTGTGAATAATATCAATAATAACTTAGACATATCAAATAGTAATGTTTATTATGCTTGCCTTACCAAATATGCTGGGGTAACCTAAAATTTTCTAATTTGTATTCTAAAAATATTATTAACACTACCAAAACGGAGAAAAAACGGATATATAAACATTTTAAACGACGTAGAAATACTCAAATCCTAACTGAAAAATATATCAGTAAATATAATTGCGTTAAGTTGAAAAGTATTTTAAAAACGTTATTTTTTAGAATTTTATGAATTGCACAGGGAATAGCCTTAACATTAATAGTAATTCTAATGGAAATATATTAACTAATTAAAAAGGTTTGTGTTCAAATGAATTCTGCAACTTATGCAGTGGTTAATGTGGATAACAGTGTTTACAGCCGGTTCTTTTAATCAGTTCGCATCATGTAAGTCCAACTGCTCTTCACAATCTCAACAACAAAAATCACACATTACGGACTTATTAGTCTCAGTGCAGGAAGTATTCTCCCACTCCGTACCTGTGAGTAAAGTAAACTCCTGCCAAAATACTAAACCCAGGGCGTAATATGCAAACGCGAAAAGAAAGGGCAGATGCATGTCCGTAAAGTAACTACGAGTATCTGTAGGTACTTATCGCCGAGTTCGAATCTGGTCGAAATTGCCAGTTGTGATGGGTTGGAAGATTAGAATTAAAAATCTACTCAAAAAAGGTTGCGCAGTGCATGATTATAAAATCTTAACGGTATAAAATGTAAAATCCATTGGATTTTAAAAAGCAATAGCAAAACAGTTCAGCGAAAAAAACGCTTTCGAAAAGTCTATAACTGATAAATTTTTTGTATGACTGAGAAACTGTAGAAAATGTGAACAATTGTCGTCGACCTCGGACCAAAAGTAATCCTATTCGAACTTTAAGGCGTTTCGAACTTGTAACAAATGCACTAAAGACTGGATACACTTATTATAGAAACCTGCTTTACAGTAAAGATTTATGGCATTTTGATTTTCATTTATTTGGTCCTTTAAAAGAGGGAGTCGTTGAATTATTATTTTTCAAGTTATATAGAAAACAGCTACTAATATAACTAGTTCCAAAATATTCCAATAAAAACACGATTTGGGCAGTTGGACGGCTGTGTTTGTACTATCTTGTACTATCTACAATCTACTATATACTCTATCTATCTATCTACTCTAATGAGATAATATTTAAAAATGGGCCCAGTTTCTTTGTTTGCATTACTGTAAATATAGATTATTACTACTTCTACAACAGTTTCGATCGAACGATTCTCATCTTGCTCATTTACCCTTAAATTATGTATAACGGTTTCCTACTAATTTCTACATAATATTCAAAACATTATCTTAGGCTTTGAAAAACATCCATTACCTAGTTGACCTTTTCTTCTTCGCAAGGTTTTGTGTAACAAATTTGAGTATAGTACGATTAGCTATCAGTGTCCACTTTCATCTTACTTTTGCCCTACCCAGGTAGTTATTTCCGCGTTATCTGCAGGTCCTTACTTTTTATCCACATCCAAAGTACCGATGATGTCAACAAGATAAAAATATTTGCGGCATCTCCAGTGGGAACGTGGGCTTCTAGCCGACGCCTGGATGACGACGTCGTCTTCCCGGGCGCCGTCTGGACAATCGGCTAATTCTCGAGTTCGAGTAACGTGCTGTTAAAATATCTTAATTGTCGATGACGTAATAAGCCTCTCTAGTGATTTGTTGAATGTTTTAGGTAATTGATATAGCTTTTGACTTGTTTACGATACATACCATGGAGCTTATAATAGATTAAACTGTTCTAGTTAATAGAGAAATAATTTTCTGGGTACATTAATCTACGGGATATAACTATGAATGATTTCAGCTTTTATAACAATATAAATATAAATAGAGTCGGTTAGAGAATAATGTTAGTGACTTATTATATGAATAAAAAAATACTAACGATGCGATTGCAAAGTCAAATCACTCAAATAAAGAAAAAGCTGTTTTAACTTTCTTACAGCCGGGTACAAATGTTCCGCTAATACCTATAATCAAGAGAACTGAAATTGTTTGAAGCCTAATTTGGAAAACTCACATTGCCAGATTTTATTAATGCTAACAAATATTTCCGTTAAACAGAAAACGAAATAATACATACCCAGTCTAAACTTAATGAATACTCCATAGCTAATACAATAGCGATGTAGTATTTTCACACAATTCACGAATTTATTTTATATAAAATTATATAAACTTAGCAAGCAAAGGTTTTCAGTTAAAACGGAAATATTAATGTAAGTATGTAGATCACACTTTTGTTAACTGGCCTCATTATATGCATACAGTTTGTACAGGATATACAACAACAAAAATTCTGAGTATAAAACAATTAGAATGACTAGTAATTACTTCACATAGATTTAATTTAAGTGATACTATAGTGATAAAAAATATGAACACTAATTAAGGATTTTGTCTTTTATATACATATATTATTGTTTCTAAACACACTGTCGAAAGGCAGCTATATTTGGATATCGTGGGCTATAGACAATAGCACAATTCATTAGTAGTGGCCCGTAGTACTTAAATTTGAAGAATCTCAATAATTCATCCTTCCGTTGCTCCCATACATTAGTTGATTTACTTTAATATATGTTACGTGTAAAACTCTCTTTTGTTAGCTACTATGAGCTGGCGTTAACTAGACTTTAAGATTATTTATGAATTTTAAGTAAACATTTTAATAGATCTTCGTTGTCATATAGACAACCTTTTCAATAGAGTGTAGGTACCTACCTCCGTTTAGAATATCACCCTGCAGATTCTCTTAATAGGAGAAAACATTTCTTTATATGTAATTGTTATATTTTCAAAATAAGCTGTTGACCTTTACTTGGAATGCTTGTTCATCTCAGTCTGTGTAATACACACTTTCTCTAATTATATTCTTTATATATCTACTAATGCGATAATAAACAGATATTTTTCTTACTACTTCATACTATTTGTTATCACGCATCTATTTGAGAAGCACAATTCATACCTACAACAACGCATTGTCACTCGCAACCACATTTAGGATCATATATCCATCTCTTGTTATTCTAAAATTTGTCACGTTCTTTTTGCCCCCATATCAGACTTCGTCTATCGCGGCATCTCTGTATACAGTAAGACTATTTCAGATATAGTTAGTTGCTCAATTGCGGGCGGTGTGTCACAAATTATTTAATAGATTTTGTGGCATCTTCAAATAATAAAAGAGTTCTTATTAATACATGTGTTCCGTGCCAAATCCAATGCAAGAACATTGTTAACTGTTTATCTAACAAAATTATTCGGTTGGGCCAACATTTTTCTTCAGAGTTTTTTCAGGCCCCGCCTACAATCAACACTGACTTTAACGTTTAAGTTCATGATCAAATAGTTAGCATTATATGGGATAAAATATTATTTACTATATGCTACTAACCTAAAATACAAAATGGAATTAGCAAAAATAATGGTATTAATTTGCACATATTTATTCATTTTCTTTGAGAGGGTGACGACGCGGTAGTTCTATTATGCCTGCTTACACATCAAAGTTGATAGCGAACGGATCTATCACATATTTGATCTGCAAGTTCTGCTTGCCACTTATATTACCCATGCTTACTAATTAAACGGGATCACGTGTTCTAGTAATCTTACGAAAACCAGTTCTTAACTCATTTTGATCTAAATGGACAAGTACGAAACTTCATAAAAGTATCGGACTTACCTTTATTCGAATAAACTTACTAAAACTTGCGCATGAGGCTATATACACTAGTTTGTTCAAAAAGAACGATGTTTCTAACAAATATGTATTTAACTATTAATCAATAAAGTAGTGAGCAAATTAAATCAGAATCAAACAAAAGCGTGAAGCTGCAATATACTCTTAAAGCTATCAAAAGAGAAATTTGAAGGTTGGTGGTTTTAAAAATATATAAGCTATAACAAAATAAAAGAAGCCATTAATAATAATGCAATATACAATTAAACGTTCTCTTAAAATAACATTGCGTATTCCAAAACATTCCCAGAAATACAGGAGAGCGTGCCGAAATCATCAAAAACATCAAAACTACTGAGCGCATCTACATATCAATATAACCTTTTTTACGTTAGAACACTTCTCTAACGGACTTGAAATTTTAATTAATAATCACAATAAGCAAAAGCTGGAAGGCTTTAAATTTCGTTAAAATATATTACGTTAGTTCGTGGTAAAATCGATGGTTGCCGACCCCACGTACCATCTAGGTGAGAAAGTGGKCTTGTACTAGTTCTAGTAATGTATTATCAAATATGAAATTGTCCAAAATCGAACTTTAAGCCAACCAAGTTCCATCTACGAGTAACTAGCTCGTGATTTTCAAATCTGGGGCTGATTTGGCAACGTCTTCGATTTCTAATTTCGTGTATTAAGATTTCCCAATATGTTGATAGATAAAAAACTCCAATAAAACATCTTTACAGTGCTGCCAAATAGTTCCTACTTTCTCTATCTAATATCATGAGGAAACTGAGCGATCGAATCAGTCATTTATAACCAACCTTTGAAAACTCGCGCGCTAACCATAGTAATTTTTAAAGATGCTTACTCCAGTCCACAAATAAAGTCATAAACCTACAGTCTGCCGAACCTTCCTAGAAACAAGAAAGAGGGGGGGTCTGTTTTTTTGAATAATAATAAAACATCCATTCATGAACGACTATTCAAGTGAAAAGGAGGACCCCGATCAATTTATGAGTTTTCCTAGAAACGATATGTGCAGTTTACCAAAATGCCTCTTGCATCGAAATAATGTTAAATGTTTATCCACATATTTCCTAGAAACAGCCATAATTTTACAGTGACGTCTCACACCTCCTTTCCAGAAGCCACCACCGTATTCAACTATTGCTACTTTACTGACTATATATTAACTACAACTATATTTGCAAAGTATACTTACATTTGTCCATCTAGTACTCAAAAACACAACTTTCATGTGCTTCTTTTTGTTTCAGGTTGGCCGCAGCACAAGAAGCGGCGGCACAGGCGGTACAACAGCAGGCGGGTGCGGGCGCAGCTGATAGAATGGGTAGCACGAGCGCGGCAGGAGGGCAGGGGCCTTCCTCGTTGTTCCTGTTCTCCGAAGAGAACCCCATACGTAGATACACACGTTTCATCATCGAGTGGCCATATCCTTTCTTGCTTTAAAACTATATTCAAAAGGTGTACACATGTTTCAGTCAGTTGACTTGCCTTGAAAGTTCCAACGAAGCTAGCCTTTAATCGCTACTTTTACATAAAAAGGAAGGACGTACAAGAGAAAACGTTAGGCGAAGCGTACATTACGAGTCTTTGTAGTTTCATTTCAATACTGATGACCCAATTCACTATTTAGTTTTGAAATTGTTATAAAATTTCTTTGACTTAGTACAACAGAAGATTATTAATCAAAATAAAATTCAAAATTTATTTAAAAGATCTCCAATATACCTATAAGCTTTGTAACGCAGGGCGCGTTGTTTTCGGTCCGTGCAATGGTAGTTTTTACGCAAAATTTTTTTTGCTTTTATAGTTTTTACACTATGGCCATCTTAAGTTTTAACACGCCCAAAAAGCCCATAGACGTTATCCCTGTGTGGAGGCTAATATACGTCACATGCACTCTCGCTGATAGGGCGGGGCAAACTATCGATACCTTTGGCGGTATCGAGTATCTATACCACCTTTTCGTGGTATTTAAGTATTCAAAAGTATCGAAGTATCGAATGTATTGAAGTATCAAAATTATTCGAAAGTATCTAAAGTATTTAAAAAAAAACCGCTGCAAATTGAATCAATACTTCCACATCCAATTGTCAAAATGACATTTACGTTTTTATTTCTTGTACTATACGATTAGTAATCACGTTTTGAGCATTTTTTCTCTCTACACATAAGACAAACAGTCCTCGTGATATTAGCAAAAATATTAAATGTTAAAATCGGTTTTTCCAAATAACTCGAAAATTATTAACTTAACAAAAAAATTACAAGAATGCTTTCTGATCAGAAATTTGATTTTCTATATAATACCAAAATTTTAAAAAAATCGTACGAGCAGAGTCCAAAATAGGTTTTTTGGAAATATTTCGTAAATGTCAAAATTTTGAATAAATTTTCTTAGACACTTTTTGTGAGAAATTTTATTTCCTATCTGATGCTATTTTTATTTTTTGAATATATTAAATATATTCGGAGATATTTAGGAAAAACCGTTTTCTTTAAGTGACGCTTTTTTGCTAATATCTTCTAAAATTTATAAGAACGAATAATACTAGGAGTTATACTACTAATCACATACTAAAACGGAAAAAATAAAAATTTGCAAAATGGGTAGTTATCCCGCAATTTCGCCCCCTTCCCGATACCCTACTTACCCCACAAACAATAGGTCGCTTTGGGTAGTTGAGATTTATACGTTTGCCAAATTTCAAGTTTTTCGAAAGTTATCGTATCCACAAACAATACCACAGACACACAAAAACACGGACAAAGACACACAGACAAGAGATTTTTTTGCTCAAATTTTGTTTTTTTTTGCGTTTTCAACCATTTTAAAGCCAATGAGCAAATAAAAATTTTTGGAAATTTTTTTCGCGATACAATACTTCCCATCCGTTGGGTGTGGAAGTAATAACTATTCCTGTTTAAATAAATTAACAACTATTTTATAGCACCTATACATATAGTGAAGCAACCATGATACTTTTGACACATTTGATACTTTCAATACTTCGATATTTTCGATATTTTTAATCCTTCCGATGCTTTCGATACTTTAGGTGCGTTCGATACTTCGAAACTTTCGATATTTCGATACTTTTGATACTTTCGATATTTTTGATACTTTAGTTACTTTTGATACTTCGATACTTTTGATACCTCGATACTTTTGAGTAGTATCGATACTGCACCAGTACCTGTCTAATGGTATGGCCGAGCCCTACTCACTAACCACGTCCTCCTACAGAGTAAATGGCATTCTTGTGCTTTAGGCATTTTGTATAAAGATAATTTGTTACTAAAATAACTTGTAACAAAACCTATTCAGCCGTCGAAGCTTAAAAAATGTTCAAGTTTAACTAAACTATTGATGTATAGCGATTCAGCACACTTACATACGTTTTAAATGAAACCAATTTAAATACTCACTGGCCATATCGTATTTTAAAAACCTGTTTTACAAAGTGAGGGTACGTGAGGGTTTGTTGTTTATGTCGTTTCTTGTTAATCTTTTTTATTCAATGATCAACTGTATTCCTAAATAAAAGTTGGATATAAATGATTTTATATGTAGCTATCACGTTATTTTTCACGAACAGTTTTGTAGATTAGTAACAGATATTTCCTGTCGTAGCCTTTAGTTTTTCTTTTAATAACAAGACAACAAAACAAAGCAAAAACACGCTCAGGCTGAGGCTGGGATGCTGTGAGAACATAAAAGAAGCTTCGAGCTTAGAAATCTGTCGGTATTGCAGGTTGCAATTATACTGAGCAGTTACAAAATTCGGCTTCTTCGCGTGGTTAAATGTCACTTATTACTGACACGAGATCGCTACCTCTATTTCCATAAAAGTACCGCATATACCTATTTAATCCCAAAGATTTCTTTAAATTTGTCTTTTATTTAAAATACACGAATTGTTTATATATCTCCCATGGTGAGCACGAGATCGTATTAGAAAGCTGGCCGACTCTACTTTACTTTGCTAGTTGCTTTATACTCCTTACAATTTAATAAGTTACAGTCGGCTTTGAATATGGATATCGATGCAAGAATTTTTGATCTGACTGGGAAGCAAGTCCTTATTTAGACTCAAAGCGTTGATTTCGTTACTATTCAGAATTCCAACCCAAAAGCCACAACTGACGATCAATATATAKTTTATAGACAKAAAAAGCTCAACATTTGCCTGTCATCAGTGTAAAATTTTTGTCGTAATTTGTTTCCAAGTCACTCAATTTTTGATAAATTGCGCAATCTGTCAGCGGGGTTAGGTTGACATCGCCAGCTGGTTTTAAAACATCATTATGGCTAGTGATTATTTAAATTCGATTTACTTCAAACATTTTTAAGTGTGACCCAATCGCTTTGCGTCAATAGTTTGGTTGTACATACATTGAAGCTTTGCCAGTGTAATAGGTTTTGTCGTAAGTTACTGCAATAACAAATTATTTTGATATAAAGTGCTTAATACCTTATGCTAATACACATGTCTGCCATTTACCTTATACAGGCGACGCGGCGTGGCCAACTAATGTGCATGTGTCGAATAGCCTCCACACAGGGATAGCTTTTTTGAGCTTCTATAAGCGGGAGAATTTGAGATGGTCATAGTTTGAAAAAGAAAAATGCTAATCAAATTTGGTTTTCAAGGTTTTTACTGATGACATCGATACTACTTAAGTTTTGGTTAAATTGAAATTTAGTGGCCAGGCCTATTAAGATAAAGTAACGCACGGGATTCAAAATTTAATTTATTTATTCAACTGACATTGAAATAAAGAATATCCAGTAGTAAATTGTTTGATGTACGTGTTTGTTACTGTAAACTAAATAAACCATTGAAGAACATGCGAAAATCGGGCAGCAAGAAACTCAAAGAATTATATATTGGATACAATAGCTTCCTCGCTGCTGTCTTAATTCATCTAATCGTCGATTCAATCAGATGGTTGATTTCCTCAGATGCCTCATTTCAAGCTACTTGTACAACACCATGAAGATTACTAGAATCTTCTACCCATTTGGACAAAATATTGGGAGATCTTGGTGACCAAAGCAATAAATTGACATTGTATTCTTCAAAGTATTTTGGCTACAGTGGTATTGTTGTTGTTGATTAGAGAGGGCCCCGAGATAGTACTGCCTGGGTATAATATATAAGGCTGGCGGCCATGGTGCCTCTGATGAAGACCATTACTCCAACGGTGAGGTGCACATACCATTCCAATTAAAACTGACGATCACGTCTTTCACCACGTTGGTTTGTCATTATACTTGTTCGACCATCATTCAAACCCAAATAGAATTTAGAAACGGTCGCTAAAAACAAGAGTATATTTCTGGTTCCACTGTGCTCGTTCTCTGTAACATGCCAGTCGGTTAAGTCGGTACTCATTGGTGACAGGCAGCACCATATGAGGACTGAATGATAATAACCCAAAAGTTTTTATTCGACGGTAAACGATCCGCATCCCAATAGACGTTCCATGTTTTCCAAATTACTAAACTGCAAGCGTCCTCGTAGGGGTGAAACGGTCTCTCAGAATCAAAAGTCTGAGACGACAAACTTGGCGTTCTGAGATTCTTCGCGGTCACGCTCCACCTTTCACTCATCGTGTTCGGCCTTTCTAGACCCACGCCCGACAATCTGCCTCTTACAAACCCACTGTACAGACTGTATCAAACTCGCTGACTTGATAAAAACTTACACACTCCGCTCCCTAGCTCTCAGCATACTTTTGGAAATGCCACTGCTGTCGGCCAAAAATTTTAGTTCTCGCTTATTTTGTTAATAGAAAAAATCACAGGGTGTCCCAAGATAACTCGTGCAACAACAATATCCAAAGTATTTTTACTACAACGTTAAAATAAATAAAACTGACAATCAATAACAGCAACAGGCAGATGATCAAGTGTGTCTTCTTTGAAGATATACGGTCCAACTCCCGGCGCAGTGATTGCTTCACAGACTCGAAACTTTTATGAGCGTTAGTACAGACCCATACCTCCAAAATAAACCACACACTATAGTATATTCGATTGAGATACGACGAGCACTGTAGCCATGCGACATACCTGTTAAAACTTGGAAAGTTACCTTGCATCACTAAGGGTGTTTTCGCCCTCTGGGCAGGGGCGAAGTCCGTTGAAACGTCCATTCTCTATCACCGAAGTGCCGCTGGGGCCACGAAAGTACCACGACTTCAAGTATGTTGCATCAGTACACGTCTTGGTTAATTTTGACCCCTTGGTTCAGAAAAACATTGTTATTGGCGTATATTCCGCCTCAAACCATCTGTCTGCAAATTTTGGCGGTGTTCAACGATGGTCGACTTGCCGCAAACCACAGCGGATCAATACCTGTCATTTTGACAGCTGTGCACTTGCTCCACCTAGAAAAGCTCCTCATCTGAAAAGACTAAAGATGATCGGCACCCACTGCTGAGGCGCGTCGACCAAGTTGGCGCATATCCTTTGGGCCGAACACGTTTGTTTGCGTTCGTAATGAGCTGGATAAGTTTGTATGTCTTGAGACTGAGCACCTTTCGAGCAATTCACTATGCGGAGTAGGTACTTGTTTGTACCCCTCTCATCAGTGATTATCCTCCTAGAGACTTTGCAAATGAGTTGAACTCGCTTTTTGATGATCGCAATTCCTGGGTGCGTTAACATGCGCTTTTGCCTTCATCCAGGACGCTCGCCTTCATGCCCAAACTTCTTCGCGTCTTACACTGTCGTTTTACGAACACTGAGCAGAAATGCTTTCGTAGAAAGACGATTTAAAGTTTGTACGCGTTATTTTGGGACACCCTGTAATTAAAAAACTGACAGCATAAAAACAAATGCACCGCTAAGGCTGAGAGGCATCGTTTTCTATCTTAATAAAAATGAACATGCATTACTGAGTGTTCTCATTTCTGTGTAAGTCAGTATACTATATTTTATCTTACTGACAAACATATGCCTCTCCTTTGTTCATTGTATCTTACTTTTTAAGGACTATGATGGTCTTGATGGTCGGAAATTGTTTCACAGATGTCAACGCACGCTTTTTGTTTAGTTGGGCGTTTTTGGAACCAAATGAGATTTGGCACATCTAAGACACAACAAATCTTTTAAAATTGTATGTACTGGTCTTTTATTGTTTTCCTAAGGTATTCAAGCACAAGACAGTGGAAGTTCGTTGCCTTTCAACTAGGATAGACGACACCTGATGATCACAGGTTTCTTTTGGGTGGTCTTCAACGAAAAACTATGGCTCGCGTAAACAAAGAGTTGCATATTTTCCCACAAAGGTACACTACAAATGAAACCACACACGTGAACCGTTTCAATCACGCGCATCTCGGGTACGTTACCTGAATTTAATTTTGCTGCGGTAGTCAAACTTCGCATACACCAAACCACACCTGAACTCTGAACCGCAATCACAAAACACCTTTACACACGAGCACCAATCAAAATACATGGATAACCTTCAAACACATGTACCAAGCAAACAAACTCACTGGCATTATCACATAAGATTGATTTTCCACTGCTACGCTACACTTTACAGTATAGATGTATATTTATACCTGCATGGACTGAAACCAAGACTACCCAGTAGCCGAGTACATAGGCGGCGCCTACCTTTTCTACCCTGAGGAGCCGCCACTGGCACAAGATCTTCGATTTGATTAAAGTGTTGTTCATCAGCTGACGGTGATGGTCGTCCGGGACGCTGTTCGTCCCTAACACTTTCTCTGCCTACTTTAGCTTTTGTACCACGTGTAAACATTTTTTGCGACATAACCTCATCACCAAAGGCCTTCAGTAACGTCATCAACAGTTCCGCAGCAAACTATCCATTCCGCAAATAAAGTTTAACGCTAATTGTTTGCTCAACAGAATCAGACAGTGAAAATCGTTAAGCTCACTTTCGTATGCATACAAAAATGCGAGTAGCTTTGCTGCAATTGAATATATTGACTTGCAAGTTTGTAAGTCTGCAATTGGTCTGCATTCTGCAATCTGCATAGATATCAAGGACAATACTACCAACCTACAAAAAATAGTTGTATGCTTTCAAGGACTCGCGAATTTTAAATAAATAATTCACCTTACTTTGTAGACCCAGTGTTACATTTGTATACTCATGTCATATTTAAATAGATATAATAGAGTAAAGAAGGGTAATATGGAATACCATTTTTATTTTTGCGATTGCTTCATAATATTATTATTTTATTTTGTTTATTATACCTATATTATTTTATTATACATTTTATATTTATATTTATTATGATTACCATCATAAGGTGGAATGTAAATAAATAAATTCTAGCGGCTGTCCAAAAGATTTTATAATATAGGAAATAAAAACAAATATAGAAAAATTATAATAAAGGTTTTACTCAACATTCACAAAAAGTTGTACAATTATTCTCGTTATGAAAATAATAGAGTAATATGGAATACATATAGAGGGTAGTATGGAATACTATGTAATATGACAATCAAAAACTGTAACATTACTCCTGCTGACGGAAGTCACAAATATATATTAATCCTTTTCAGCATCAGCACATAGTTCATGGGCCCAGCATTGATGCTGAGATAGGCATTGTATCCAAATTTCACCTTTCAAGTCAGAGGAAAAAGGTCCTGTAAAGATTATGTATCTTCATCTGGGTTGGAGCTACTTTTTGGGAATATATCATCAGGAGAATCGTCAAATGGTGGATTATCTTCATTTGATTCATCTGAAGATTCGTGGATTTTTTTTCTTGTTTTTTTTTGCAACACCACTGGAACCTGGTTAATTGTAATTGTAAACAATTTTTTTGGAACCACAAATCGGATCATCTGTCAACTTTGTCTCTACTTTACCTCCAATTTTTGTTTTGACTTGTTAGGAGTTGAAGTCAAGATCTTAGCTTTGAGTAATTTTCGCCCTCTAGTGCCTGTCTTTTTTTAAATGATAGAAATTGGAACTATATATTGTGGCAGAATTCATTCACTTGTTTGTCATCTTGCTCAGGTTGCAAGTTTTAGTCATCTTTATGTTGACTGACAGGCATCACTTGACGATTATTTGCTCTTAAAAAAGGGCGAATCTCTTTCACTATAATAGTTTTTCAAAGATCTCATGATGGCCATCCAAAATCAAAAGGGCATAGTTGAACCATTGCTAAATAAACGCAAGAATGAATCTAAGATAGGAGGTACCCTAATAAGAAAGTTTTCCTCAGTTATTTTTCTACTCACCAAAATAACAGCATCAAATAAAATCACTTCTAAGGGTGCCAAAATAAAAACCATACGTGCGTAGATAAAAGTTTCACTGATCACGAAATCATAACAACTTAAAAATACGGTAAATGAATTTGAAACTCAGACAAATGTAATTTCAATGGCTGGACAGAGATGGCATCAATAATACTGCTAAAATATTGCATTTCATATTACCCGTCCTATTCCATATTACCCTTAATTACTCTACAGATTTTTACAAAAGTGGAAACTTTATCCAGTTTTCCTTCTAGCAGGATTGCAAACTCACATCGCCATACACTTTTTTGATATTGGTAGTATGAGTCTGGAACGAAAATTGTAAATGATTTAAAGAATTTATTTTTAATTGTTACATAAAGTTGCGCTTCTCGTCTATTATTTTTCAAGAGAATGTCAACAGTTTCTTTAGTTGCAATTAACGAATCTATATGTTCATAATTTTCCATTGCAAAATTTTCCTTAACTATGTGCTTACTCCGTTCGAATATGCCGTGCTTTTGACAATCATAGCCAACTGCGTGGTGCTGGCATTGGAGGAGCACCTGCCCAATCATGATAAGACTTCGCTAGCACAAAAATTAGTAAGCGCTTTTAGCTAATCACTTATTCGTTGCTGTACTATTTTAATTTCAGGAAAAATCGGAACCTTACTTTCTAGGAATATTCTGCGTTGAAGCTTCGTTAAAAATATTAGCTTTAGGTTTTGTTTTGCATAGGGGATCGTATCTGAGAAACATCTGGAACATTATGGACTTTTTCGTCGTTCTCACAGGGTAAGAATTTTTCTCTGTAGCCTTATATCTTTTAATCTACATGCTCCAGCCGTACAATAGAAACTACACCAAAAACCTACAAAAAAGGCATGTAAAAGAAGGCTTTACTTTGAACGTTAGTCCACAGTCAGAGTAATGCTTTAATCAAGACAAGTTCAATGTTACAATGAGCTTTCTTTTATATTGTGCTTGAGTTTGTGGCAGTAGTCACTAACGTAACGAGCGATTTCAGGCCTTTTCCTCCAGTTTCATATTGTGATCTCACTAGGTCTATGACAATATTTGCCGAAGCAAACGTTGATGTTGACCTGCGGATGTTGCGCTCGTTCCGCGTGTTGCGCCCCCTCAAGTTGGTGTCAAGGATCCCAAGTAAGGGGATTACGCCATATCATCTCTCTCTGTCTAGCTCCGGCCCGCAGTAGCGCAGATTACTAGATTTTAGATGGATTAGTGTATTTTTTTTCTAGATTTTTGTTTTGATCTACTGTAGGTTGGAGGTACTGATGTTGGTTGGTGTCTCGTCCTCTATTACAGCCAGTTCTACTGTGTACACGCATGTTATTGTAGGTAGACACTGCTCGATGGTGGATAGAGCTCCTTTATTATTATTTCAGTAGTCCAGAAAGGGTTGCTTTAAAACAATGACGGAACACTTTGCATTTCTAAATATTGGCGTTTCTGAGTAATAGCATCCAATATAGTGCTATTTAGGCAAATTATGAGAGAAAATGGAGTAAAGATGATTGCATGAAGGGTAGAGAAATAATCAAAATACTCTAGACGTGTTAATACATTTGGCCCAATTTGTTTTATTGCCTGTGTGTGGATCTAAAACAAGACAGTGATCTCACTGTTTGTGGAGTTATCAAAATTATCTAATATCTAAACATTTAGTGTACTTACGAATTGTAGAAAAAAACTTCAAAGGACTTTAATGATATATGTAATAATGCCAGATGCCTGCAGGAAACTTGATCATAGTAACATGACATTCTTTGAACTTATCGCAATAATCACATAAGATTTATTAGAATAAGCAATTACTTATTTTGAAAAGGAGAAATGGCTGGCTTGATGATCGAATTAATCTCAAAGTGGAATATTTTCGTATCCAAGAAGAGAAAAAATATTTAATTCCACTTATTTCATTGTAAAATGTAGAGCGCCTTCGGTTACTATGTGACCATCATCCTAGATGTTGAAATTGTAAGGACACATTAAAAATATAGTGTCAATAAAGTAATGCGTAATACATATAAGGGTTATTTGCAAAAATTCGAAGAAATGCTGAAAACGCTAATTGAAGATTTAAAGAGATTTATTAATTCTTCTTTAAGAAAAATATACTTGAAGTATTATCAATTTTATTCTTTTAATTGTAGAGGGTTTTCGGCTAACAAGTAGTCATCGTCGGTAAAATCAATATAAATAAAGAAAAAGGGAACTTTTACAAATAGTTTGACAAAGTCGGAAATATAGAAACGAGCAAACTTGACCACAAACCGAAAAGGAACCTACATGCAAACAACACAAATCTAATACTAATTTAGATCAAATAAATAATTTAGAACAGGTCAATTTAAATTACAAGAATCGTGTAAAATAGATAAATATCGTTCGCTAATAATTTTATGAATTTCTGAAATTTCCAAATAATTTAATTTTGATGTTTACTGCACAATGTGATAAATTTAAATTGTCTAGTGTGGCAGTAAAAACAATAAATGGTTAGTTAACTTTTCGAAGTGTTTTAAATGTTCTATAGGTACCTCAAATTAAATTATAAAAGAACTTCCCGTTGGTCCAATTTAAACTGAATTACAATTACTGCATGAAAAACTATAAACTCCTGAATTATTTAAAACTGAAATTTGGTCTTTATTATGGGCAAACCAGGAAAACACTGCCTGCGGTAGAAAAAGCAATAGTTATACCATGAGAAGAAAATAATTTAGATAGGCTAACTGAGACTTGACCAGCAAACTTAAGAGGAAACCAAACCTTAACTTTTTGATCAAAATAACTGGTAGGTACAGAAAGAAATTTTAAATTTTGTCAGATACTTAAAATAAGAGTTTTTCCATTACATAATTTGAAAAATTATTATTGAAAGCAATTTGGAGAATTACACCCAATTCTTTTTCGAAACCTTTCGATAAAATTTTTATTTTAGAGTGGATTTTGTTCAATGTTTCATTTACAAAAAAGGTTCGTTGCTCTTCTAATCTCGACTTTTTTATTTTCCAAGCTTTTAATCATATATAGTCAATAATGAAGTACATTATTATTAACAATTAGGATTTTTTAAATAATATTTGTATTCGCATTGTTTAAGCAAGCCATATTAAGCTTGAAATTTTGAAATTCATTCATTTTCATAATAAAAAAATTACTAATAATTATTCAGTCGGTTTATTAACCGCTTTCATTTTTATGTAACGTCTAATAGCTCTGCAGGACAATGTTCCGTATAATGACAATCTTTTGTTTATCATTTAGATTAGATCTGAATCCACATGCAGGTAAATCAAAATATTAAATATATATTTTTAATTAAACATGATTTTTTAATGTTTCAAACCTCTCAGTGGTCAAGAACAATTTTTTTAATCCTTAAGAACATATTTTTAGTCGTTATAAAGTGCATAATTTTTTATGTGAGTAAAGCCAACTGTGGTCGGAATGAGCTATTTTATTAATGGGCTGTTTTGACGCACGCTATTTTGTAATTGGGCTATTTTGTCGGTGCTATTTTGTCCCAGGCCATTTTGTCAGGTCTCGGTCGTGGTAACCACCACGCAATTCTTAACGTTAGGTATAATAATCAATTACAAAATTCTAATTGGCGTGAAAACATTCAGGAAGGTAAAAAACACAAAAAATTGAAATCCGATAAGGTTTTAGTGATCCAGTGACATGTTTTCGTTTACATCGTTTAAACATATTTACCAGCCGCACGCACATAAAAAGCAAGCCAGTAAATTGAGTCATTTTAAACTTCAACTAAGGAAAAATGGTAGGTAATAAGGTATTACTCGACCTCGCTTCCCTGTTCAAAAGTGAGCGCCATCACAGCGCTACTTCAAATATAAGATCCGAAATAAACTAGACCTATTTCAGGATTTTACTCAAATTTGTCTCCCACAGGAATTATTGTGGGTGGCTCTTTTTCGCTGAAACACCAATTTTAAATAGATAAATGCGAGATTAACTTTCTCTAAATCTTTTTCTGCAACCAGTGAAGCTATATCAACAACAGGCAAATCCCCATGTTTATCTATTTTTTTGTAGTGTGTAATTTGTTGTTGCAATTGTAACGCTCTGAATTTTACAATAAAATCAGTGGAATTAGACTTTTTTCTCTTATTTGATACTCCCTAGAGTCGCCAAAATCGCCTATTTAATCCTAATGAATGTTATGATCCTAACTGTTTTAGAGCAGCCAAACACAATGTTAACTCATTTTATCTAATTTATAGTGTTTATATAAAATAATATGTGCATTGTAACTCTCAAGTAGACTTAGAAACTAGATAATGCACAAAGTTTTAATGCATTTTACAATACTCAGCAAAACCACTTCACTCGATTAAGATGCATTAAAAAGCTAGCTGTATATATCTGAAGATAGTGAAAAATTCGAGCATTGTTTATCCATACAGCCGGAAAGTGTACATGGCGCCGGCYCTGGGTTTTTTCATTTATTAGCTGTACATTCTWATATGTACGACTGTTACGGTCTCTTAGTGATAACACTTAGATAATAGCGGTATTGTTTTTTTGAGTAGACGGCTAGAGGCTAGTGTTTTGCAGGTTTCTGACCATGTTCCCTCAGGAAATCATAGCTGTGGACCTGCGCACGTTGCGCGCTATTCGAGTGCTAAGACCTCTCAAGCTAGTCTCTGGCATCCCTAGTAAGTAGATGATACGTAGATGTGACCTTCCTTTTCTATGCTTAATAAGCTCAACGATAGCTCATTACTGTAGTTTTAAAAAAATATTAAAGATGAACATTACCCGAAGAAGGTAGTACGTTTTTTGCATCATGAGGCTTAGGTTTGGCACATGTCTAAAACAGATTAAACTTTTTGACGTACTTGAGCTGTTTCCGAGCTGGACGCTACTCCTATATCTTTTAGAATAGACATTAAAAGCTTTCTTCGGCCTGAGTCTGGTTTAATTATACATTTATCTATCTTGGCTTATTTCTTGATAACTGAATGTTTGTCGAATAAAATAGTTTATGTTAAGAACGTTCGCAATCGGCTTCCTCCTCGGATATCGGGTTTTGTTTGCAGCAATTTCAAAGAAAATCATACTTTTAAAAATATTTGTTATGTAAGATATCTCACAGTGAGTGACTTTTAAAGAGGGTGTGTCAATTGTTTAGCGTGTCGGCTAATTTAAGGAAGCCTTTTGATCAATTGTCAGCTATACGCGCACTTTGAAATTCCGCTTGTTGCCTCAGAAGATATTTGCAAGCCATTTTCGTTAAATAAGGAAATTCTGTTTGCTTGTATTTCTACCAGTGAAGTAGAGGATATATCTTACCTATGTTATTAACTTTTTAATCACATAATTTTATTAAAAGTAAAATATATTCGCGCCTTTTTGTAAAGGAATATGAATCATACTGGAATTTTTAAACATTTTTTCAATTCCCGTTCAACTATGACCAAGTTAGATTCGTTGCTTCGTCTAAGATCCAAGAAGGTGCCTTTCTTTAGAAACGCATAAGTTTCTTTCATTTCGTAGTGTTTTTTTAAAATATCTTATTGGATGAACTACTTTATTACATCTTGGATCTTAACAAATATACTGCCTCGGGAAACTAACTTTGCAAAATACATTTTTTATTTTTAAAAGAGTCGGAAATTTTGTATTAAGCCCAACAAAATGAATTGAATGTGTTATATAATTATTCTGAGCCTAATAGTATGTTCTTTAACGGTGAAGACGTTTTTTAGATTTGGGAAATTGTTTTGTCTAATTTTAGTTATTGTTAATTTCCAACGTTAAATGTGTTGAGAAGAAATGATAACAATAACAATATTGATAAACGACAAATCGACTTCGAGATTGCAGTTCATCGGATATCATAACAATTCTGATTTATTGTTATTTGTATACATTGTACCGTAAATACCTGTAGAAAAGCGGTAAAAGAAACCAAAAGTCTGCACTTCCAGTGACATTTCTATAAGAAATAAGTAACTAAAATGAGAAAACGTGTGGGCGTACGTATTGCTGAAATTAAAACTGTAATATAATAAAAAAAAGCCTGTTAGTCATTGCGTAACTCTGTTTAAAGTACATTATGATAGCAATTTACTAATAAAGAAGTGGAAAAAATATTACAGGTTTTTGAAAACAACAAACACTGAGTACACTAATTGAAGAATTGTATCAAAATGTGGTAAATGACTGCTCATCTTTCTAAGCCTTTATGTTTTGGATAGACTCAATAACGAGCTCAGTAATTGCTATCAGAGTTTCAGTGAATGCATACATACCCAAAAATATTGAAGAAAAATTCAACACGTAAAGAAACACAAAAAGCGATATTTTGTTGTTTGTAATATATTCCTTATGTGGCGTGAATGAAGTATTTTTTCTTAAATTAAGTAATGGAAAATAGCTTTTTTGTAACTAGTAACGTACGTAGGTACTTGATATTTATTTTGTTTTTCGTAGCTTTTGTTTTTAATTTAGATCTGAAAAATGAAGTTAGAATCAATCTTGGTAGTTCAAAATAAAATAATACGACGCCATTATATTTAAAATAGTAAAGTTAGTAAACCCAAGATCCTAAGTTTACCGTTCTCACATAAATCTTTTCCAGAAACCTCTAAAGGGTCACTCACCGTGCGATTCCTTGTATTGTAAAACGACTTTGCGTTTTCTATTGTAGAATATCTTCATTTAACTATTTAAACCCAATATTGTCCCAAGATAATACGTCTATGGGTAAGTCGAAGGCGAACACTAGGACATAACAAGTTGTTTTATTCTTTAATATAATAACAAATGCTCGAGAAAGAATAAAACAGCTTGTCACATCTAGAGGACTTCCTTCTACTCAAATTGTTACTTATCCCTAATCCCTAGGCCTCCAGGTCGTTTTGAAGTCCATAATCAAAGCTATGAAGCCTCTCCTGCAGATCGGTCTACTGGTTCTTTTCGCGATCCTGATTTTCGCCATAATCGGTTTAGAATTCTACTCGGGAGCTTTGCATAGGACGTGCTACAGTCTGTACGACATAGGTAAGATTGCGGTTGCTTCTTGGAACGCCCCTAAAAGCGTCATTTTTAGATGAAATCGTCAAGGAAGGCGAGGAAGAAGTGCCGTGCAACACTGACAACGAGACCCAGGCGGCCAGCCAGGGCAGCAACTGGTGCAGGGATGGTAACTCATTGTGCCTAGAACGTTGGCAGGGACCCAACAATGGCATCACGTCTTTCGATAACATTGGCTTCGCCATGTTAACCGTTTTCCAGTGCATTACGATGGAAGGCTGGACTCCAATCTTGTACTGGGTGAGTAGAATGGGAAATATATACCACCTCGTGTAAAATAAGTTAAACACCCTTTCGTAATCCAAAGAAACTTTTGTTGGTGGGTGGGTAGTGGGTGGAAATTATATTGAAAAGTAGTAAATAGAAGAACGTTGTAGCAGAGAACTTATTTCGATGTCTCAGCTCAAATCCTGATAATTGTCTATGAAAAAGTACCATAATTGCCAGAGATACGCAGTGCTCAATTTACTTTTGCTGGAATATTTACTATCACGAACTGTCAAGCTACACTGCAGGTTTTTATGATTATGAAATTATTTTTCAAATAAACTGATGGCAAAATAATGACTAAATAGTATGGACACGAAGTGATAGATACAGAAGTAAAATAATTCATATTATTATATGAAAGTGAATGCTCGCCAGCAATTTCAGCAAATCCTACTTCTATAGCGGTGTTTAAAGATGTTACATTAGCAAGAGGGCATGTGGCTTTGAATATAATACATAATAATATAATTTTTTAATTTGATTAGGATGTTTTGACCTAATTAATAACACAATATTTCCAAGCTTTCGACTGATTTATTCTCAAGTCTTCTTCGGGGAAATAGTTTAAAATATTATCTACATAAGAACTAGAACATTAAATTTTTGAATTTGACATCAAACTGAAAGTTGTCAACAAATAAATCAGTCGAAACGTAACAATCAATTTAACATAATAATATATTCAAAGGTATGTGGACTTGTTAGTAACTCTCGGTTATGCTCTAAATTCGTGTTATTATGGGGCCATGACTCCGTCTAGACCAGAGCAAAGAGAAGGGCGATCCTTCTCTTTGACCAGAGCATGTCCATGTTATCCGATAACCAGTTTCGGACGAAGGCGAAATGGCTTGTGTGTTCCAGTGCACCATCCTGTTGAAACACATAGCGCCATCTACGGTTTCACCATTTTGTTACAACACGCACATAAACTTCTTTCATGAAAGTTATTTGCCCTTTCTAAAAAAATGCGGCAGTGTGATGTCACCTCACTGGACAGTGGGCACAACACTGGGGCCATTTCCACKACTGCTTTGCGTCCGTTCTCTCGAATGACTGTTAGTTAATGGGTTGGCGTTTAGAGTTAACGGAACCTTCCCCAGACTTCACAGACGCATTATGTTTAGCAACAATACCGTACACAGTTAATCTCGCGTACCCGAAGAACCTAATCATTTAAGTTGCCGAACGTCCCGCGCGAATACTTTCGATTATCGCAACATCTGGAACATTTTTTTGATGAAGTGATCGCGTATCACGTGTTGTCCACACATCTATCACGCGATGCAACCCCTTCCCTTCCGAAAAGCCCAACTTAAAGAGCACAACAAATTTTAACATTTACTTTTTCTGAGGCAATATAACCTCACTTTTCTGGACTTGGCGAACGTCCAGGTTTGGAATTTTGAACCAAAAAGTTTACTCATAGATGGCATATGACAATATACAAAACAATTCAAAGCACAGAGGCAAACCGAATGACCCGAAACACGAATAGCCGAATATCGGTCGATCGGTAAGGTTCGCTAGTGTGAAACGGGGTTGAAGCAGATCTCCCTCGGTTGCGAAGAACCGGAAAGATGCGTTTAAACATCACGTGAAGATCACGCATCTTTATTACTCCATCTGTTGGGTGATCCAACTATAGACATATATAGTTCACGCAGTTTCATGTGTCGCTTTACTTCTAATGTGCAGTAGACGAATTTTGGTCTTCCTTGGAGAAAGAACATACGTTTCCATTAAATGATAATTAGATATTACTTGGCCATTACTATCCGTGATTTCAATTGGAAAGCTATGTTTTGCAAATAAATTGACACTAACTTCAAACACTGACATAAGTACGAATAACGCTAAAGTAGCTTGGACAGCACAGGCATAACTAGCTGTCGCGCTTTTTGCATGGGCAGTCGTGCTGCGTTGTAGTTTGTTCAGACCATTAGTGTCAATAACCTCTAGACACTGCAGTTGAATAAATCGTTTCATGCCTAGATTTTGTTCGCTTTCTATAAAAAGTTATCCAGACAAACCTAATGCAATCTTATTCATCTATTCATGTTTTTGTTGGGCTACCTATATAAACATTTTGGGAAAGGTATGTTTATGAAACGTGTACAACTGAGAGTATTTGGGAGAAAACCGATGTTTTCTTGTTTCCTACATATCATCCCCTTCCAAACGTCAAGCAAACGTAACAGCCCAATTTGCTTAAAATCAAAGGACTTGTGGAAATGCATCTGCTATATGTGGCTTTTATCGATAGCGGAGCTATTATATGGGAAATATATATATATATATATATATATATATTATATTAAAAAAATTTTGTTTTTTCGGATTTAACTGCACCATGTACACATTTCTTTAAAATTTCATCCGTCTGCCTTCCCAACATCTAACATTTTCTAATTTGTAACTTAAAATGCCAAAAGTTATATTTTACCTTTTCCTATATTTCATCTGCCCCTAGTGGAGAAAAAAAAACATTTATTTACACCTCAACAGTCAACTTACTTTCATTGTTTTTTGTACCTAATAAAATTAGCATAATAGTACCAATGGAATTGTAAATTTTATTTCGTCTAGGTAACGAATATTCCTGAAGAAAAATTCAAATCAACCAAAATTTAGTTGATCAAAACTCAGTTCTGTCAAAAGATCTGTGCAAATATAAAATGGAAACATATTTGCTGTTAAATAACTGAAACAATTTTTATTTTTCACAGCCTGCATTATGCTTATTATAATGTGTGTTTCACTCCAAGATTTTTTACTTAATCCACCACAAATAGATTTTCCTACTTTCCTACCCTTTTCATTTATTATCCCCATCCCATAAAAAAATCAAAGATGTCAGCTTACAATGAAATGTATGTTTGCACTACTATTAATAATACATATGTAATGCACATTAATACTACAATTGCACCGAAATAATAATTTTTGAGTTAAGCTTAAGGGAAACTGTCTTGCTTTGTCTGAAAGTAATTTATGCCAGAATTTTAGTTTCAAGAAATCAAGTATGTATGTCTGGGATTTACTAATTTTTATATGAATAAAGTGCGTTTTTTACTACTCCTGCTTTCATAGTAAGTATGTATAATACTTCTTATCTTTCACTAAAATTAAAAAGTATAAAGATAAAGCAAGGCAAACATACAAATTTCAACAAAATTCATTTTTTATACAATATATAATAATGAATAAATGATCTCTGAAATTTTGCATTTATATAGTTTGCCTTCTTGGTGAAATGATGCCTAAATTTCCAGAAACTGCACTTTATTTCTATAAAAAATGTATAAATTGTACATTTTCAACACATAATGGATTTTTCTTAACCACTAAAGCGAGAGTGTTGAGAGAAAATGTTATTAAGAAGTGATCAAAAATAATAACTTTAGAAATATATATATATATATATATATATATATATATATATATATATATATATATATATATATATTGAATAAACTTATTTGCGGTCGCAAATTGTATTAAAAATTTACCATTGTGATATATGCGAAATACATTTAGCATATACTTATTAAATTTAAATTTCCAAAGATTCCTTTCCTATATAATAGAGCTGCCTAGTTAAACCTCAATTTTGTAAGTAACATATTGTTCCATTTTTATAATCTTAATGTAATTATTGGATTGTTATTTGTAGAAAGCCCTGACGAAGACTGCAATAAAGCAGTCGAAAGCTTGGCTAGAATAAAGAGTTTTCTTTGATTCTTTACCACCAGGTCGAATTCCCCAAATAAATCTTACCTGAATATATATATATATATATATATATATATATATATATATATATATATAATAATGTTCAAAAATTTGCACAGTGGCGGAGTGGAGGGGGTGCTCAACCTCTTTCTTAAACAGAACTTCTACGCCAATGACTATTTGTAAGAAAAACTGTTATTTTCATTATCTACATACATTTTAACAAATGTAATGTCCCTTCTTCTGTTTCGAAAATCCTATGCATTTCCGAGTTATTTTGATGTGTTAGAGTTTGATGTATTAAACTAAGTAATTTATTTATTATCAATTATCGGCTAAATATTTAATTCTTCGATGAAAACTACCCAAATATGGTGTGTTAAGGATTCTAAAAAGCCGAAATCTCTTATTCTTTATCTCTTTTCAATGTAGTCAAAATAAATATTTGTTATATCAAGCCATACTCAAATTGCAACAAAGTATGATACTCCTTGGAAAACAATAAGTATTAAATGTCATATTTTAAAACGACAGTTTGACTTGTTTATCTACAAACACTATCGCTTCATTTTGAATATTCTCACTATTAATTTTTTTAAAGTTTAAAAGTTATTTTATTTGATTTGCCAGCTTCTGATTAGTGTAAGATGCCGTTTACATTTACAAATAGCGAACAAGCCGACATTCATTTTATTTATGGGTTTGCAAATGGGAATTCAAGGTATGCAGCTAGGGAGTATCGAAGAAGATTTCCAAATAGACGGCAACCTCACCATTCCGTTTTTGTTAGTATGCACCGTCGATTTGCTGACCAGGGTTTAGAAAAGACAATACGTGGTGACCGACAGAACAACCGTGGACGAGATAGAATTGGAGAGGCTATATTACGTGAATTTAATAGGAATACAACGACAAGTATTCGACGTACTGCTGTCGCTCTTGGTATTTCCCAAAGTAAAATTTGCCAGGTTTTAAAACGGGATCAGAGACGCCCATATCATTTTCAACCAGTCCAAGGTTTATGTCCAGGTGACGCCGAACGAAGATTAAATGATTGTAGGTGGGTGCTTAACTCTATTCAAAATAATAGAGATTTCTTATTCAACATACTGTGGACTGATGAATCATGTTTTACTCGTCGTAATATAGTAAATTTTCACAATCTGCATGTATGGGCACATGAAAACCCACATGCCATCCGACCAAGAAGTTTTCAACATGAATTTAGTACAAATGTCTGGATTGGAATTTACGGCAACCACGTGTTTGGACCTTATTTCTTGCCGCAACGTGTAAATTCACAAAATTTCCTACAATTCTTTGAAGAAGAGCATGCTAATATGTGGGAAGACATTCCCTTGAACTTAAGAGGACAGTCTTGGATTCAGCTTGATGGGTGTCCGGCCCATTATGGCAGAAATGTAAGAAATTGGCTAAACAATAACTATCCGGAGGAGGTGGATAGGTCGTGGAGGTCCAGGGGCGTGGCCTCCCAGATCCCCCGATTTAACGCCACTTGACTTTTTTGTGTGGGGATTTATTAAGGAAAAAGTGTATACCACTCCGGTTAATACACTTGATGAACTTCACAATCGCATCAGAGATGCTTGCAATGAAATTAGGGTGCATCATTTAATTAACTTAAGACGTTCTATTGTACGTCGCTGTGAAATGTGTATTGAAAAGAACGGTTTACATTTTGAACAGTGTCTAATTTTAGTATACTAGTATTATTGTTATTAGTTGTTGTAATTGTTATTTATAAATCATTATTGTACAATTGTAAATTAAATATGTATTGTTATAAATTCAAMAATTTTCTTCATAAAGATTAACATCAATATTCGTTCAATTTTTTTTTATTTTACTGCGATACATTAGTATTTTACACAGAACAAACTAAATAAGGAATGATAAAATTAGTGTACACGTTTAGACTTATAAAACTCTTGTATTTGAGTAGCGCTTGATATAACAAACATTTATTTTGATTCCATTGGAAAKAGATAAAGAATAAGAGATTTCGGCTTTTTGAATCCTTAACATACCATATTTGGGTAGGTTTCGTCGAAAAAATTAAATATTTAGCCGATAATTGATAATAAATAAATTACTTAATTTAATACATCAAACTCTAACACATCAAAATAACTCGGAAATGCATAGGATTTTCGAAACATAAGAAGGGACATTACTTTTGTTAAAATGTATGTAGATAATGAAAATAACAGTTTTTCTTACAAATAGTCATTGGCGTAGAAGTTCTGTTTAAGAAAGGGGTTGAGCACCCCCTCCACTCCGCCACTGTGCAAATTTTTGAACATTATTATCGCTTGTTTTATGCGCCTTAATTAATAAGCATTATACCCCAAACATGAAAAAAATCTTAGCATTCGTTTATAAGTTATAATGAAAATTCGAGAAAAAGAAATTATTTTCAACACTCTGTATCTCAGAAACGAAGCCTTCTACGACATATGTTTATAGGAACTTTTCTTTTTAAAAACATGTGTTCTATCTTCTGTTAAAGTTTGTCTACAAAAAAACTGACTCACCCTGTATAATATAGAAATATATTTCAGAGATCTATGCCTGTTCTAATGTTATGTTATATATATTATTATTTTTTTAAATATACAAGTCTCTTCTGCATGTTCATACTATGCAACAGCGAACTGTATTGAATTAATAGTCTTTTTTTGCTCAAAGATTAACAAAATTTTTGTTTGTTACCTATTAACTTAACTTTACATATCACACTTTTGTGCTTCTAGATGAACGATGCCTTGGGAAACCAGTGGAACTGGATGTACTTTGTGCCATTGATCGTCCTGGGTTCATTCTTCATGCTTAATTTGGTTCTTGGTGTCCTCAGCGGGTGAGTATATTTTTTTACATTCTTTCCGTGATATTCTAACTGGTTATCGTCAGAGAATTTTCAAATGAAAGACGGAGAGTGGAAAGGAGAGCAACATTTTATAAAATACGTTCAAAACAGATTTTCATGCAATCATTTGGACATTATTTAGAATGGATCACTAAAGCAGGTGATTGTTTGACAGGTCGTGGCATTTGTTTGTGAGTGCATGCAGCATAAGTTTTGGGGTACCTATTTTCCTTATTCGCATATTAGCATGTGATAATATGGATCTTGGCAAATAAACTGATGTTTATGTCAAAACAACAACCTTGTAGCTGGTAAATCTCTAAAATAGAATGAATGTAATGGATAAATAGTCCGCACACTAGGGCATGCATTTGGAGGGCTGAGTTAATTTTTTTTTTTTGGGAAACTATAACGTGCTTTTTCACATGTTGATGTTATATAGGAAAATTTGTACTTTTTTACTTTAGGGTTAAACTTATCCAATATTATAATGATCATATTTATAACGACAAAAGAAACATTTGCACTATAAAGGTATTAACCTTTTAGGAACTCAATATTTGTGAGAATTCCAAACCCCACAAAATAAATCTGCTAAAACTGACATTGAAAAAGCCGACCACACATGGTTTCTCTTTTTTATTAGAAAGCATTAATGATGCTCATACATTTTCTCATTCGTCATTTGTTTGGACGTCACAATAAACGTCTCAGTTTTTGGCATATTTACCAACCTGACTTGATTAAGATCGGCAATACCTATTGACTACTTGCAAACCAAAATTAATTTTGTTGCCCTGCAAAATTTTATAATTATCATATTTATAGTTTCATTTATATGCAAAAATTAGTTTGCAGAAATACCTTTTAAAAAGTTGTATTCTGATTTTAGCAATACATACAAACAAAACGAATTTGGTTATTTCAAAATAGTTATTATTAGAAAAAGATTGATAATTTTAAAATCTACTTATTCACTATATCCGCCTATGTTTCAAAATGTTTTTTTTATATCTTTTAAACACAAGCTCTGTCCATGCACTAATGACTCCCGTAAGTATATAAATTAGAATTGTTTTTGGTAAGAATTATATAGTACCTCACACCAAGCTTCTAACTTAGATACTGCACACAACTACATATTTTATTAGTTATAATATTGTTTTCTCTTATGCAGAAACTAATTTTAACAAAATGACAAAATGCCCAATAAAGGCCTAAATCAAAGACCAAATAAACATATAGCAAAACATAAAAATTGGTTTACTGGAAAAAAAGAAACTTATTGCCACAAATTCAAACATAGCATAAAAAAGTATTCTCAATTGTTACAACCTCAATTAAACAATTATGTCACAGAACAAGATAAATAAAAAGATGCGCTACATATAACAATTAACATTTAGTATCATATAGATAAAATGAATACTTCAACTCACAAATGGAACTTAGTCCTTTTAGATACATAGTTTTCAGAATTTTTCCTAAAAAATCACAATAAATCTCACACTAAATAGATACCTATAATCGTAATACCAAAATGATATTAATTTGGTAATGCAACAATGATGGCTAAGTTTTTGTGTTTTATTACCACAGCAGAGAATGTTGGTTAAAGAAAAGGTAAAGGGTACTATACTCTTTTTGAGCTGTATACTGTACAGGGTGGCACATTTTCATCAGGATTGTGGAGTACAGCCTAAGCAGCTAAGCGATAGAGAAAAACTAATGAAGATACCATGATCTCTTTTTTTAATGGCACAAACAGATCTGGGCTAAGTTGATTTGTTTTCGACATACAGGACGTTGACTGATTTCTATTGAGCTTGTTTCTTGATTAGTATAATAAGTATTGAAAAAATGTTTAAATGTTTTTTACTGATGTTTTTAGCAGTACAAAAAGTATTATTTTTTCTTTAATTAATTCTTTTGGAGATGTGACGGCAGTTACCTTTTTTTAAATAGAACACCATGTTTATTTCTAAGTCATTAAACTTCATATTTTGCCTTAACTCAACCAAAAATTTGTTGTAGTCCATATTTAAATAAAAATCTGTCTATGGTTTCATTTATACAACTATATTTAACACATTTACAAGAAATACATAAATATTGCAATGTAAATTAAAGTTATTTTAACATAATATAGGGAGTATTACATTTTTGGTTAGGTAAAGATTTTTTCTATATTTTATCATTCGTCTTACCCTGTAATACCAGTTAAAACGCTCCACCGTTAACATAAATGCATTATATAGATTTTGTCATTAGAAGCAAATAACGGAAACCATGGTTCTTAAAGAATATTATTATTCTAACCTTAGAGCACACGGAAGACGATAAATAACACATCTTTACTGAAATTTTAAAATCTGCTATAATTGCTTAAAATAACCTAGTTTTTATGAAAAACAAATATATCTTTTTGCAATTTTGCATTTTTATTTTTAAGAACAGCTGCTATCAGAAAAATATTCTTGAAGCTATCACAGTAACCACATATGCACTAATAATATAGAAAAATAATTATATTAACAGTGTAGGAATAAATAAAGAAAAAACATGCCAAATATATACACACATTTTTAAATCAGCTGCAAAATACAAGCCTGGTATTAGCGATTACACCAAACTAGTAATTATCTAATTTACCCAAAACTTATGGTGCATACATGTATCTCCTGTATTTGTAAGCTAGTTTTGTAAAGCTAAGTTATAGAGAATTAACGCTATATGCTTATTGTTCCCCTTCCTGTAGAGAGTTTGCGAAAGAACGAGAAAAGGTTGAAAATAGACAAGAATTTTTGAAACTACGTCGAGCTGCACAATTAGAGAGGGAACTGAATGGTTATGTGCAGTGGATTTGCAAGGCAGGTTTGTAAGCTTGTTTGCTACTTCCTCTATTGTTGCAAAATATCAATTCATAAGGAAACAGTACTTTATATATATTTTAAATGATTCCAGAGGAAGTAATTTTGGCTGAAGAACGCACCACAGAAGAGGAAAAGATGCACATCATGGAGGCTCGAAGAAAAGCAGCCAAAAAGAAGAAGCTAAAAAAGATGGGAAAAAGCAAGAGCACGGACACAGAGGAAGAAGAAGAGGAGGATATCGGCGATGATGGTAACACTGATGTTTTCCAAATTTATTAAATGTCATTCAAAATTTTCATAGCATAGAAACGTTTAACTAATTCTATTACTATTGCATGAAATTTCATGAATATCTACCGTGTGCAAATCTGACTGACTGATTTTCTATTTTAATCCACAGTATTTCTTACAGAGAATAAGAAAAAGTTAAAAGGTATGCGGAACTACTGGACCACGTTATGTAATAAACGTTTAGTTTTCCAGCTTTATTTTGAAAATTAGGCAGTAGTATCCTGGCTCCCAAAAATGTTTGTACCTATAACAATATTTTTAAGTTGAGCACAAAGAAAATTTTCTCTTTTTTTTTGTAGTAAAATTTTAGTTTGTGCTTTCCATTGACTGTATGTTATATTTTTTTTTCGGGTGGCTTCAAATCTCTGTGGCTTAGTAGTTACCAGTGTACCTAACAAGAAAAGTATTTGCATTAAATAGATCTACTAACTAACATAGTTTAATTTCCTCAGTAGCATAAGGACAACTTAGAATATGATGCTTAGCTTCAGTGAATGTTAGATACAAGTTTAATGTACAGGACTGCACATGTAGCGGACCTAATGGTACTGCTTGACTTCGAAAATAACCTTATACTATTAGAAACATTATCCACTATATTGAATTAGAAACCCATCAGTTGTAGTTCTTCATAAAAAACTAGTGCAAGCCATCTGGCATGTCACTCTGCCACATGATGAATCTAGTTTTGTTAACAGGATTCGGCAAGACATCGTACCTGAAGTCAAGGGTGAAGGGTCAGGGGGGCTGCGCACAGTTTTGGAGAGCCGAAAAACGTTTTAGGTTCGGCATCCGACACATGGTGAAAACGCAGTGGTTCTACTGGTCCGTCATCGTCTTAGTTTTCTTCAACACCGTTTGCGTTGCTGTGGAATATCACGGCCAACCCGACTGGCTGACACATTTTCTTTGTAAGTACATCTAAAGCTTAGCCTGTAATATATTTTATTATTTTCATTGGTGCTTCTCTTGATATATTATTTAAGTATTGTATTATTTCGCCATGTTTTTCTACATAGACAATGTTAGAACATTGAAATACTGAAAAGCTAAAAACATAATAAAACTGATTCTAGCAAATATTTTTCTAAATAGAAACAAAAGAATAGTTTTACATTACCTTTTCATGTTTAGCCGCTACAAAAAAAAAGAAATGTAAATTAGATGATGACTAATGTTGATCTGAAATTTCACTACACACTAACTAAAAATGAACAAAGAGTAGACAAGTTAAATACAGAGCTTCTATAAATAATTCATGCAAAGCGGGCGGTGTTGATTTCTGAATTCTTTGTGCCACCTTTTTGTTAACTGCTGCCAAGCTAAAACAGGCACGGCGATAGTACTGAAGGTTGCAGATCAATGTCACACCATAGCTCCGAAATGTGAGCTCTGTAACCTTAAAGTTTATTAACTCACAAAATACTACAGAATATGTTGAAAATACGCACTCCCAGGCGTTTTCTCATATTAAAATATATTAAATAATTCAAACATCGACAAATGACAAGTGTACGTCACTTTCCTGAGAGGCGGCAAATTGATTTAATCCATAATTTCCTTTAGCGCCCTGAATGCATGAATAATTTATAGTAGAGACGGGTCGTTATTTTAGTAACGTTATTTTGGAACGTTATTATTTAATAACGGAACGTAACGTTCCCAACTGTGCACGGAACTCGTTATATTTTGGAACGTCATAACAGCGCAACGCAGTCACGCAGCAAGCTGACTCAAGGTCGGAAACGACGTGGTACGAAAAACGGCGACCACGAATAATCTGTACTAGTAAATCAGGCAACGGGCATAACGCGGAACGTGGAACCGCACGAGAAACGTGAAAGGAACTAATGGGAAACACAATCATTAACGACGATACGTAAAGTAACGCGTAAATACATCTAGGTTTGTTCAGCAACAAGGTTTTTTAAAGTAAATTAGGTTACTTATGCAATTGATGATGACTAAAATGTTAAGAAGTGTTTTTTATAGAAATTGATATAATAATTAATAGGGGTCTAGTAGTTAGGTATTTGATAGCGTCAGTATTTAATTAATCGAATTGATTAACAAAACCCTCAAGTTCTTTATTTATGTATAAAAATAACAAAATATAAACTTAAGTGTAAACAAATACAAAACAGAAAATACTAATAAGAATATACAGGTACCTATTGGCAAACGAAAAAGCAACTCTCATTGAAATAACAAAAAATCCGTAAATGCAAAGAACTTTAACTTATAAAATTTAGTTCATAGCGAACTTCTAACACAAGAAATAAAATAAGATTACTATGAACTAAATGTAACTGTTTGCACTAACTTATTGTTAACAAACTTATTTTTTTGTATTGTGTCTACAGACAAGATCTGATCGTCTGTACCTGAAACTTACGACAAAATGATGAGATGATTAATGTACACACCTCATTCCTGCAAAGACCGCTACTAGGCAACTACTTTAGCGTTACCAGATTATATTATATAAAATTGTATGATAAATATAAACAAATCAAAGTGCAATACAATAGATCTAATTTGTTAAATACCCGCCCTTCTCTTTAACTGTAAAAGATTGAGTACAAAACGGGCACGCAAGCGCGCAACTGCGTAACACCGTGAAATACATCGTTCCAAAAAATAACGTTATTTTGGAACGTTACATTTCTGGAACGGAACGCTATGGAACGTTCCACACGAGTAACCGTTATTCCCACCTCTAATTTATAGTAACCCGTACAAAATTTTCAATTAAATAAATAATTACTATGGTTACCCTCAGTATCAATACACCTTTCACATTTGTGGATTAACAGCTTTATTAGTGTTATTAGCCTATTCGAATTTAAAGTGACTTAACCCTGCAACTTTTTGTCACTAGAAAATTTTTTGCCTCTTAAATTCCGCTTCAAATTTGGAAAAATCAAATTATCTTATAGTGCTACTTTCGAATTATTCATGTTGGCCAATCTCAATAATCTGGCACACAAAAAATGCAAAATAAGTGCACATAATTTTTTCTCGTTTACTTGAATGAATTGAAAGTAACAATTATGTTCATTTCAAAAGATGCTCATCACAGGAGGTCTGGACTCTCCTACAGGAATCTTGAACAAGTTCATCCATTATATATGCATCTCAGTCTCTACTTTATTTAATGAAAACTGTACCTACTGCTTAATGTTAGCTGAGTAGATATACATAATTTTTGTACGCATTCCTTTATGTAATAGGTACCTCCACATTATTTTTTTTAAGTTTATAGTTATTTAGCACAAATATGCATTTAAAGTGCAAGAATGAAAAATTATTTTCATCTAAATCTGTATATATGAGATTTTACATGTAGCTTTCAATATTGTAAATCAAAAAAATCTCTTAAAAACAAAGAACAAATAAACTAATATGCAACTGAATATAAATTCAGGCTTAAGTTTAATTTCTGGGGAACACTAACAATAAAATCGTTTTCACAGTATTATATATTCAATATTAGTATTTAAATATTTCATGAAAGAAAATACAGGCTGTCTATAAGTAATCTTACATAATAATGCAATTATATATTCCTCATGTTGAAAAATCACAGTCTAGTCACACATATCATAGTCAAAAAGTTAATACTAACAAAGACATAGGGTGTTAAAGTACAGATTTTGTTTTCGGTATTTATAATAACTTTTGGAAATATTAAAATAGGAGTATTTGACAAAAATGGTATTATGAGTACTGGGCCACTCAAAGCAAATATTTTGGTAGATTGGTTATTACTTGCATATGGCGCCATTACATAGCTTTTAAATGCCATCTTTATACCCCTTGTATCTATACAGAGATAGGTTTGATTAAATTACGATAATTTGCATTATGTAGTGACCTTTTCTTATGGACAACCCGGTATATTATAAACAAACACAGTTATAGACGTAATATGAAAATTGTTTGAGCCCAACTGAATACATTTCATAGTTCATAAATATTGAAACTGTTTTAAATACATAGTGTAATAACAATTGGAATATTTTTTGCATAAAAATAAACAAAATAAATWATTCTGACTGCCTGAAATTTGCATTAATTCACCAAAAAGTGCCGTGGGGGCCTGCTGTCAAATTGAAGTATGCAGTTACATGCCAATTTGTYAGGCTTTAGGAAGTAGTACCCATTAAGGCAGCTAGGTGGCTTTGTCATCATGTCAGTGTAATGCTGACAGATGGCATTGCCATCCTAAATTCTTACTTATAACTTCACCAAGTTAAATCCAAAATACATATATTTAGATAAAGCGCTTTCAGCTAATATGCCATCGTCAGTACTATATAATAAATTATCAGAAAAAATTATGACATTGTCAAAATTAAAAACCTAAATAAGCCATCTTGACAAAAAATGGAAACACTACATTCAAACCAGCAACGTAAAAATTAGCCCTTAAATAATAATAATAAAATAATTTATTATAAAGATGTAAACGTTTAATAAATAATAAAGCCGCTTTCTTGGAGGCTGCTTAATAAAAGGGTAAAAAAAAGTTCATAAAAAATATAACGAATAAATTTTAAATTATTTAAAGTAATAAAGTAACTAATATACCTGAAGCTTTAGCATTTATTTAATTACATTTTTCCTTTCTAGATTACACCGAATATGTTTTCCTCGGTCTGTTCATGACCGAAATGTTCATAAAAATGTACGCTCTGGGGCCAAGAATATACTTCGAATCTTCCTTCAATCGTTTCGACTGCGTCGTCATCTCAGGCTCGATATTTGAGGTGATCTGGTCAGAGGTCAAAGGAGGCTCATTTGGCTTGTCTGTGTTGAGAGCTCTACGCCTCCTACGGATATTCAAGGTGACCAAATATTGGTCCGAATTGAGGAACCTGGTGATATCCTTGCTGAATTCGATGCGCTCCATCATCTCCCTGCTGTTTCTACTCTTCTTGTTCATACTAATATTTGCCTTGCTTGGCATGCAACTGTTTGGAGGGCAGTTCAACTTCGAGGGAGAGACCCCACCAACAAATTTCAACACGTTTCCAATCGCTTTACTTACAGTATTTCAGGTGAGTGTTTATTTATATGCATTATTATAGTGTACCTGCTACTGCAGTTATTACTCCCTTTAACGAGGTATATCGATGTTGCCACGATGTGCATCAGCATGAATAATTATTGCACCTGTAACGCAAGCTTTTTCAAGCTAAACATGAAGGGTTGCAATTCTAAGTCCGTAAAAAAAGTTGCTAGATGTACGCAAGCATTCATAGACCCTTGGGCTATGGGGCTAAATGGATTTTTTTTTAAATTAACATACAAAAAAGGACAACCATGAAACATTAACATGTCTGTCATGTCTGATATAAAAGCAAACCTCAGATCTAAACAATATTACAGATTTAAACGTTTGTGAGATTTAATTAAAGAACAAATATCCCAATCTTATAATGCTTATCTTACTACGATAGAACAAAATATCAAAACTAACCCTACAGATTTGTGGTAGTTCATAAACCAAAAAAGCGGCTGCAGTAGAATTTCTAGTTCAGTTTATAATGGGACTTTGGAGGTTTCTGACCTGCAGGGGATTGTAAATGCTTCTGCAGAGTATTTTGTTAATTCATACTCACCTCTTAACAATAGGCAGTGTTTTTCTTATATAAAACGCAACACCTTGACCTTTGAATTCTTACCGGTTGATGTCGAAGAATTTATACAATTGATGTCACAGTTCCCAAATAAGTTCACTACTGGTGATGACTTAATTCCAGCTTTATTACTCGTGACTGCAGGTATGCATTTGCTCAGCCTTTATCCATCTTGATCAATTTAGCAATTACAACTTCAACAACAAAATGGAAGCGTGCTAGGGTTTGTCCTGTTCGAAAAAAAGGAGATAATTCTCAGATTTCCAACTACAGACAAATCGCCATTTTGTCGAATTTTGCCAAACTCTGAACAGGCGTTATATCTTAGCTTGCTCCTTTTGTAAAACAAATCGTGGTGCACAATATATTTATTAAAACACATTTGGATTATGAAATTGTAGATATGACGCAATTTACTAAAGGAATACATGCAGAATTTTGTGCCAATGAAATTGATCGTGTTRAATCTTTGATTATATCATTATATAGATCGTATTTAGGTTATGTTGAAATATTTTTGAGTGCATTGGACGAGTTGTTGCACAGTTATAGTCACAAATATAACAATATTACTCTGCTCGGTGATTTTAACATTAATTTTTAGTAACATCTAGCAACCTCATTGACTATTGAATTATTACTATTACTAGTAGCTCTTCTAGTTGTATTGACAGCAGTATAACAAACGTAAATAAAACATTTTCAGTCAGATGTGGACAATCCCCGACTATCAGATCATCATGGACAATACATTAATATACATTTAGATTCGGCTAAGAAAAAGTCTCTTATCATCAAAACTCATAATGTAATATAGAGATCCTGTGAAAAAAATCAACAACTCGGAAGATGTGAAGTTCTTGTCTAACTGTTTAATAAAAAATTTGAACAACCTTATTGATAAATATTGTCCTTTTAAGAATAATAGGAGCTAATAGAACACACAATGGAATAAGTACTGTTGAATTGAGAGAGAAAAAAAATATCTCACTTGAACAGAGTTCCATGTCTCAACATCAAAAATAGATTTAAGTACAAATTTCTGTGTGAAGTTCACAAAATAGTATTCAATAACTGCTTTGAAAAATCGAACTCATGTCAGAAATTCACTCTTTCAATACAAGAAATAAAGACACCATAGACACTCCCAAACAGACAAATGAGAAATTTAAAATCAAAAACAGGTCCTCAAGCTCTATTAGTCTGTTGCTGCATCAATCAAGCTAATATGTCACTGTTTGTTATATTGTTTTGTGTGAGGCAAATGCAAAACATTGTAGCTGAACTTTCTATTCCTTTTTTCTCTACGCAGAAAGTAAAATTATTATTAGTATGTATATATTACAATTTTAATTATGGTGCAAACATAGTTTAGAGCAGACATCTCAAAATTCAACATCAGAAGGGAGTCATTATGACTTTTGTCTATATTAAAATCCCTAAAACAGTTTCTGGTAGCCGTAAAATCATTGTGGAATTACAAAAAAAAAAGAAACAAGGCTAATAGACCTGATTCATTAATTTGAATTTCAAATCTAAATAATAGATTAACAGATGTTAACCCTTAACTATTAAACAGTTTAGTGCCACTAAAGATTTGCACATTTAATTAAAGCACATAATTAAATTCCTTTGTCCTTGTACTAATATTATTCAGTCTGAAGAAAATGTGTTACCTCCTAAAACCATTTTGCTGAATTTCATAAATTAGTTCATATTTTTTGTGAGATATTGATTACTGTAGCATAACAGGTCTATTATGATGAATTGGAACAGTCCTTGCACATTTAAATGAAAATCTAAAAATTTATTTAAAAATAATAATAATAATAATACTCGAAGTGACTTATGTCAATCGTAATATTGTATAGAACTGAAAAATGCAATAATACCTATATGAAGATATATTTGAAAATCAAATATGTCATTTCTGGAGAAAACGGAATTCAAAGTCATTTATATATTAAAAGTCACAATTACTAAACACAAATATACGGTGTTCCACATTTTAATCATATGTCTTCAAAACTAAAAAAAAATGGGAAATACCATGATCCTATTACACTTGGGCCCCGTTGCACAAAGTGTGGTTAACCAGCCCCTGCCTGGTAATATTATTCAGCTGATTTCTTCTTTTACAAATAATTTTAAGTGACAGTTTAAGTTTATAAATGAACTTGTTCCTAGCTTTAAGATTTAGCCATGATTAGCAATTATCAATTTTAATAGCAGTCAAGAACTTTCGCACCATGCAACATATAAAACAAAGAAGCTTTTTCCAGTTTAGTACCTTAACTTTAATCTGCCACTGCTTGCACTTACAAATGCCATCTTAATTTATATAATATTTTTTAGTGTTATATCTGCAAATATAATTTGTACTATTGGACAACAACTGTGTATCACGAAGTTAAAAAATACTAATACACAGGATTTGCCTGTTATTTATTCCTTACATAATACAAGGTGTCGGCGTATATTAAAAAGCAAAGTCATTCAGTCTTAATGTACTGAGACTCAAATCAGAATAAACATTTGTTACAGTCACGGTTATTAAATATTCAGGGTAAGAACACCTTCCGTGCAGAAGTTCCGTTTGAACAATGTAAGTGTTACCTGAATAACAGGTACCATGTCGGGTATCAAAATTTGTTCGTATTTGTTCGTCCAGATCCACATTTTCTACTATCCTTTTGATAGTACGTGTCTCCTAAAAAATAAAAACTCAAATAAATACATACTAAAACAAAACTAAAAATACGTAAATACTTACTATGCATGGTGTTCCAAATCTAATACAGCGGTCTCTGTTTATAAGGTAAATACCATAGAAATATGGATGTTGAATGCGTTGCAATTTAGTAACTTTATAGTTATGACCAATTGTATTTCGAAATTCTTGTACTATATTTTTATATTCTTGAGTGCCTTTAGACACATCAAAAATTTTGTAAGTTTTGCTTCCATAACTAGACGATATCCATTCTTTGGGCTGTTCAAGGTTTAGAATGTCCTTCATTAATGCCATCTGTAAACCAAAAATTTTGAAACATAAAAGGATGTCACATTTAATTCGAAGGGATTAAAAGAGAGGGAGTAAGTGTAAAGTAAAAATCTGGGTCAAGTAAAAGATGGGGCGGAATTAAATACAGGCCTGGAAGTTTTGCTACCTGCAAAGGCAGAACCACTTTTACATTGGAGCATGACAGGACAGTTGCAAGACATTTCAAACTATTTATGTGCTTTAATATCAAGGGGAACATCACTTATCAAATCATGTGCAGGGATTCCCTCATTTAGTAGAATATTTAGTATTATTCACACATTTATTCCACTTGACTTCCTGTATTCCACTAAATATTCCCCTTACTCCCCGTATTCTATTTACTCCTTACATCTTTTAAAAACCCCATAACGATACATGAATTTTGTTAAATATAGTGATACACCCACACATCCAGTTTGTATGACAAGCATGTATTAGAAAAATTTCTCAAAATTCACCATTAACAAATAAATTGCATGTTTCGTCTTGTGCAAAAGTTTCCATGGCTTTTAAAATACTTTCATTGTCGGCTTTTGTCCAAGACATAAAATTATAAAACCTGACATACAACAATGGTATTGTAATATATTTTAAGGTTGCTCCTGTTTTCTAACTTATCCATATTTCTGAAATAAATTACCTCACATATAACATAGGCACACAAATTCATTTGGGGGCAGATTTTAGAGGTGAAACCTGTTATATTAGGGTTTATTGAAATAAAAGTTATAATTAGGTAAAGAAGTTGAGGGAAGTTAGTATTTAAATAATTTTTAAAAGTTTATAGGTTTTGATTTTTTTTAAGTATTTTAAATACAAAAGTATTTTGTTTTTAAAATACATACAATATAAAATACAAAAGTATTTTGTATTTGAAATACTTTTTCATATTAGTTTTTTAAATACTTCAGGATTTGAAAATACTTTTAATGTAAAGTATTTAAATAAGTACTTCTATGCAGCTAAGAATATAACAGAACTATTGTTGAATAACTTACATAACATTGTTATAATAATTTTTTTTAAACTCTACTCATCTTTACCAACTTGATTTGCCATGACCCCTGTTCTGTCCTTATTTTTTACCTATTAGTGCACTTTTCAAATGGTGTGGTTTTTTAAAAAGTTTTTTTTCTATTATACTATTTTGACTGCCTGAGTAATTTACGGCATCCCTACTGCAAAACCGAATATCTGACATAAAAAATTAGTGGTTCTATTTGAAATGTATGCATGTTTAGTTTATTGTTATACATACCTATGCATTGTTTATCATAAAATATTTACATCCATTTTGACAAAAAACGTAAAATCTCATTAAATTATTATAAAAAATGGGATAATACCAAAATTAGTGAAGATAAACCTAACAATGTACACGTTTTCTTAATTATAAAAAATAGTTCTTTTCAACCATAGCAAAGCCAACTATCGTTTCCATTTAAAAAAATGCAAGTTTGTGTTATATCTCTAAAATGTGACCCCCTAAAAATAATCTGAGTACGCCACTGGATTCAGAATAAAAATATCTATAAAAAATGTCTCGGCAGTTTTTTTGTGTCTACAACATAGCCAATTGCGATATTGAGAACTAAGGAAATGTTACATTTTTCAAAAATTGGCTATGCCTTTAAAACAAAAGACGATACAAATGTGGCAATGGTGCAGCTCAACTCACAACAAAAAAGTAATATCGAAACCGCAACGCTCTAGCATTAATAGTTACCGAGATATCCTACAACTACAACGAAAATGGGACACCCGTACAGCGTACACACTATTCACTATATACATTATACCAAATTGCAATTTTAAACCGATATTAAGTAAACGAAAAGTCGTCGCAACTTTTTACTCACCCTTATATTAAAATCGACGATACGATGCACACTAAATATGTATCCCTTATATTACTGTAGAATATAATGGTTATAGGAAACACGCTCCGAGTACACAAAACGACTAATAATTATTTTGCACTATGCAAATACGCTGGAAAACTGGAAAGTGGAAAACGCAGAGAACGGTAAAGAAAACAACGCAAAACGGCAGAACTGTAATAACTGCCAACTGAGTGAGAACGAGAACTGACCAAGATCAACTGTAGCCTGTCCTGTAGCTACAAATAAATCTACATTGTACAACAAACTCAAGGCGGCGGCACCGGTACGGAGAACGCTGCAACGCTGCTGCGTACGAAACGAAAAGCGATGCAACCAAGCGGCCGCATTACCATAATTCTTAAGTTTAAAGTGATCACGAATTTGCCGTTTTAAATGCGAAGAATGGCTGAGTGTAKGCCAGCTTATTCTTTATTTTTATGAGGCGACCTGAAACACTATTTTCCTTTTCTTATTCTGTGAAAATGTTTCCCTTTTTATGTAAGTATTTAGAAGATTTCAGAGAATGTTATTCTTGTGACATGACAACTTTGGTACCGCGCAATAGAAATAACAGGGCAATAGCTATAAATATCGTAAAAGCTTCTTTTCAAAATAGTTACATGCTGTTTCTCCAAAAACAAAGAGCGAAACTATATATTCGCTAATTCTGTTCAACCTGACAACGTAGCGGTTGCACACTATCCAGAAAGAAAGAAAGATTATGGGTCTGTAATCGCCATCTATCGTAGCTTTGTTTCTCCGTTATCAATTTTGATTTTTGACCACGTATTAAATACGTCTGCAAGACTTGTTAAGTGTTATCAAAATATAAAGAAAGCAGAAAAAAGTACATATAATTACGCCGCATGGGTGCCAAGTCTTTCGATTCATTGAAATTGCACCATTGCATGATTGAACGATGGAACGATGGAAGGTGCAGGAAGTATAACCACAGAATAATGCAAGTTACCAGAACAAATACAAAACTTAAATTATTTGGAGTACCGGTTATAAAGCGACTTTTTTAAAAAAATTTGCACTGCCTAGAAAGTGACCTAAACACGAAACTGAAATGCGTTTCTTGGGTGCGTGCTTAGTGTTATTTTATGAGTGTTTACAGATACTTACATGGAACTGCTTTATGTCGCGTGTTCTACCGTATACAACCACGACGAGTGATTCTGTAATGTACTAACTACTAAGTAGGTACCACTACCACTACCACTGTATGCGGCAGACGCCCAGACGCCAGACGCACACTTCCTACTTCTAATAAATAACGTTTTAACCATGTTTTAACGTTTGGTCTCCGGTGGCGGTGGTCCGGTCATCCGTCGTTTTTCGCAAGTGTGTTTACAGATGTTAGGTGTTTGCTTTTAGATACTTATCAAAAATCGCTCGCTAAAATAAATCACTTGAAAAGTGCTTCAAAACACTTATTTGTTTAGGTGATTTTAAATATTTACATATTTAATAAGGCAAACGAACGCAACTAGGTATATTCTATAGATATTCATAAATTCTGCTTGTTAATCTTCCTAACTTTACTATTATGAAGTAGGTAGGCAGTACTCGTTAACTTTAGTAATACCTATATATATTTGTTTGTTTTTTTATTCACATAAAACCGAGGATTTTTTTTGTACAGTTTTATTTATTTATTTTTACAGATAGGTACACATATAACAAATAATATATACCTCTCCTATATCTAGAATGGTTAAAAAGCAACAGAGTTTCGAATGACAAGTATTCTCAAAAAACCGTTCTGATAATTTATTTTATAATGTATGTATGTCTGCTTTCAGCTTAGCATCATCTCCTTAAAGGATCTTGTGGGAAATTAAATTACTTAACATAACCAATAACAATAAATATAAAAATCTGTTCTACTATTACTTATGGTATTACCTATATTTGATATATGCTCGTCAGTTTTGTCATTTTTGGTCTTAAAGAACATTTTGTCTTCCATCAGTTCATCATATGTATACAGGGTGTCCCGCATTATATGGGCAACCTTTTGGAATTTGAAATCCCGTGTAAAAATAACGCTATTGTATAGTATCTATAACCTTTTTTAAAATAACGCTTGACTACTGAGATATTCACTCTTAAGCAGGGAGGGAGTGAAATAGTTTATCAAAAATTATTTTTTAGTAAATGTTTTGGGGGGCCAACCACCCACATTTTAATTAACCCTTAATTTTAAAACGTAAATATTTTTTAAACAATGTGTTTTTTTTATACTTAAGTACTCCTTAAGTAGAAATTTAGATGGCAATGCCATCTGTCAACATTACGCTGACATGAAAACAAAGTCACCTAGCTGCCATTATGGGAACTACTTCCTAAAGGCAACACTAGTTCTGTGACATGCTGTCTGCACTAGACTTAAACTGCACCGATGAGCTATAATGATAGCGAAATAGATTTCTCTGTAGTTGGTTGTTGTGCAGACAGCTCAGCATAGACAAGCATTTTAATAAGTACGCTTTGTTTATGCAACTAAAATCGACTCTTTCCCAGAAAATTATAGTTGAATATTAGAGTTCACATTTTCACTGCTTAACTAATATCATTTTGTTTTCATCAAATTGGCTGTGATAATTAATAAAAATTGTGATTGATAACTTATACCTGTAAAAATTGATACATTGTAAAATAAAATTCATAATTGTTACAATAGGCAATTTTCAAAATAAAGAATTATAATTATTATAGGAAATTACTCAATACAAGCTTTAAATGCATGTCAGCATACTCATTATATGAATATTCCATTATTATTATTACTTCAGAATTTTGTAACAAATAATGTAATGTCAATGTCACAGTGACAACTAACAGTTTTATTATTTATTATGGACATTTTGATAAAAAAAAATATTAAACACTAAAAGTGTGAACCCTGACATTCAACTGAAATTTTTTCAGAGGGTCAATTTTAGCCCCGTGCACAAAGAGTACCTTGTTTTTCTATACAATGCCAAGAAATTAAAAATGCTTAGGTACTTGTTTTTAAGTTAAGGGTGGGTGGGGGGTTTGGCCTCCTCCCGGCCCCGCGAACATTTATTAAAAAAACATAGGCATCATTTTAACAGCTTCCACTTCAAATAATAATATCCAAAATATGTAGAAATTATATCAACCGGTCTAAGAGATATTTTTGAAAATCTATATCTCTCCCCTCATGTTTAAGACTGAATATCTCAGTAGGCGGGCATTATTTCAAAAAAAGTTGTACAGTAAAATAGTTCTATTTTTACACCAGTTTTGAGATTCAGGGACACAAATGCATTTTCTAAATTATTGTGCAGAGTAGTGTGTAGTGTAGTTGTGTAGTAGTGTTCTCTATTGTTTTTCCAATATCTGTATTGAACTTTTCAGAATAAATGTGTTTCAGGTTTTTATCTTCTATTGGAGCCTAGTAGGCAAAGCAGACAACTTATTAAAGACGGAACYTTTCATATTTTTTTTATTTATATCAACCGTCTCTTACAAATCAGCTTGCTAAAGTCAACAAAGAATTTTGATTGCATTATTGGATGCTTAGGTAGTATCACAATGAAAGAAATAACACCTCTTGCTTTAGGTGCTGTCTAAATAATTTTACCTATAGTGTGTTGAAATTTTATTTTGAAAAGGTTGGCTTTAATGAACTACAGAGCTTGTACAAGCCGGATAAAAAATTTGAGAATAGCACACTTAATCTTCGAAATATTGGAATGTCTTGTAAATTACAGGACTTTATTTTATGGTATTGTAGTAAAATTTTATTATTCTTTTGCAGTAACGATACCTACCCCTAATGATAATAGTTTGATAGTATTGGTCATGGTGCTTCCTAGTTCATCTTTTTCTTTTCTGTTTCAAGATTTTAACGGGTGAAGACTGGAACGAAGTAATGTACTATGGCATAAACGCACTTGGAGGTCACAATGGTGGGATGATCTATTCACTGTACTTCATAATACTGATGCTGTTCGGTAACTACACTTTGCTCAATGTGTTCTTGGCTATCGCCGTGGATAACCTGGCCAATGCTCAAGAACTTACTGCTGCTGAAGAGGAACAGGCTGAAGAGAACAAGGAAAAGCAAGAGTTGGAGTTGCAAAAGGAGATGGAAGCATGGCAGATGGAAGGTAAATTTTGCTTTTTCTTAATTTGTAATGTGTAATAGCTCATTTAAAGGTTCTGGGGCCAAAACAGAAAACATGTAAAACTTGAATGGTTTTTAATTTGTAGGCAACTAAAACTTTTTATTCAAATGAATCTTTTAAGTAATAATACAGTTGTAGTGCTATTCTATAATGTGACTCTGCACACAATGCATTGCATACTGCTCATAGTTCTTCTCCCTGGGCTATTTTTATCAAGTCCAGTGGAGCTGTGTTTGGAGTTGTCAGGTCTCCTCTCTCCTACCCATGTTGTGTTATTTTTAATTAAATATACCTTGGATGTGCTGATTACTCGCATAAATAGGGAAATATGGTGTAATGATAAATAATATAGAACAATCTCAAAAGACCTAATTTATTAACAATCAAAATTCAGATTTGGAGCTTTAACGAATTGTAGCAACGCTACTAAAAATCCTATAAAAGCTATTAATGAAAAGCAATTTCTAGGTGTGTGTTATGTACCTACCACTGACACTGTCAAGGGTCAGAACTGGAAAGATTTTTTTCTATTTTGTGTTCGTAATGGAGCCATTATGAAGCCTTTATTTTTCAATGTTTGATATCAGTATATAACTCTAAAGGGAACATTAAACAAACTCCAACTCGTAATTTTTATGTTTGGGTTCGCATGGAATGGAAACATAACAACTATAAACTTGTTTGGAGTACATTTATTCTGTTATGTTACATTTAATTACTGTGCATGACATCTGTCTATCAAAAAACAKTTTTATCTTACATCATGTTACCAAGTGTCCGTACTAATACACTACAGTAATGTCGTAACTGTCATGGCTCTTGTCAAAATTGACACTTTTCCTAAATGTTTTTTATTTAATTTCCCACCTTCATGTGTAGAAGACAGAAACCATGCAAAATAGAAAAAATTGTTTAAAAAACCTGTTTCATAAGGCTCTTTCTCGCACACATCCAACGTTTCCAAAACGAGCCGCGGATTGTGAAACTAGTTTTTTAATATACTATTGTTAGCATATTGACAATGGTCAATAGGTATCAATTGGAGGTAACAATTGGAGAATTTATTACATGCCAAAAGGTATTATATTGGTCCATTGGGGTCCATTCGTATATAACGACTAGGTTGTAGCATAGATAAATTAAGAAAGGTACCCAACCAATGTACACGATAATTTGTTAGCTTTTAGATCTTGATTGTAGAGGGCCACAGTAGTTGGTTCTTAACTTCACCTAAAATATTCATCACGTCGTTAACTAGTTCTTGCTCTTCTTATTTGTCCGTGAGTGGAAAAGAGTAAGAAACGAAAATTACCCTCTCCTTAAGTAGCACAGGTTGTTGTTACAAGCTAACGCCGACATACGTACAACAAATCTACTTGATGTGAGTCAGGGTAGTTAAAAATGTGCGGCGCTAGATTGGGGCGTGCTGTGGTATTACCACGGCCCAAGTGGGTGCCGACAGCCCGGTGTTGCCAGTTTCAGCACAAAAGGCTGAATCTAGCACTTTTTGAAATTTTGCAACTTTTGGTAATAATTAAGCACCATTTTAACACGTGCCGGTGTTGTTACTACTTTAAGTTTTTCGTTCATAATAATATGTTTATATAGTGCGGCCAAAAACTGCACACCTTTCAGTAAACATGCAACTAATAATGTTATCGTATATACAGCGCCTTAATAAATTTCCTTTGTTTTGAACACTACCTTATCCTAAAACATTTACCTTCTCCTAGCTCGAAAACGCGTTGGTTTATTGAAAAAATAACTGAAATAAAAGTTTACGATGTCAGCTACTTTGGTGTATAAAAATTTGAAAAGAATCGCGTCATTTGTTGAAAAAGAATTTTTTTGTCTGGCAATGTCGAATTTCACAGCGGCGACAGTAGGAATGCGAGTAAGGTCCAGAATAACTGTACAGCTGCGCGATATATGACCTTCTGCTACAGAGAACGCATAAAGTCGGACTTAGTTCATTTTAGAGGCATCATTATAACCAGCACGTATTTCATAATAAGCAGAGTTTATTTTGTACCAAAATCCTGAAATTTCAAGCGCTGTTTTTGCCGCTGCACATTTTTAAATTGAATAGAATTTAATTTTTTACTCTAGTTCACTATGCGAACTACCGTCACTATCATTTTGTATTGTTTACAATAGATCTTTAATTCATGCAACAAACATGCATTAATTTTCAATATGTATAAAAAACAGAGCTTACTTCAAAAAATTTAGATACCTATTTATTTAAAAATATTTGGCACAGAAAATGTTTCAAATTAAATGCCCTTAGAAAGTATACTTTCAGCTCGGTCTAATTTGTGATAATTCTGGATTTATAATTATCAATATATTAGCTTACATCTGTGTAAGTTTCAGCTTGTAATCCCGAGTCCTCCACACAAGTCAAAATATGTCCGATCGGGCACTCTACTATTGACCCTTTGCTACATAAAATATTATTTTGTTAAGCAGTGCGGGTGTTGCAGTCAGCTGCTGTACAAGTGCAGTGGTGGGATTGTGACTACCGCCCAAACTCCGTTCGCATGCTGTCTGGGCGGGAGGGACGTACAAAACATTTGGGATACAATATCGCGCGCTTTGGACATTCTTTCGCCCTCTTGAGTGAAGATCATACACTACGGTTCTGTGGCAATGCGGTGCATTTACATTGGGTATCTTTCTTAATTTATCTATTATTATTCATTTGTACCAAGAAAGCCAACTAAACCAAGGTTGGGTTGTGCTCGACGATTTGTTACTAATACATAGAATGCCATAAATTAAATACCATTAAATAAATTCTCTGATTGTAAAGAAAAAATGCTTTTTGTTGCATGGACATTTGAATTGCCTGACATTTCTTTCATTCTCAATATCTCGCTTGGCTATGTAGATAAAAAGCTATAGACAGGGTGTGAAATATTACACAGACTAATTAAGAAAATATATACATTGTTTGGTTTATTTTCAATATAGGTATCTGCTATTATTCCATTTTGTTTTAAATAATGAATTGATATTTTACATTTTTTGATAAAATGTATTTAAATAATGTGGTGCCTAGTATTGCAAGGTTACCTACTTATTTTCATACAAACACTGATTTTCATTATTTAATAATGATAAAATAGATGTTTCGTGCATACTCAAGCTAACTATGGTTTATATTAAAAAAAACCGCTGCAAATTGAATCAATACTTCCACATCCAATTGTCTTATGCTATACGATTAGTAATCAGATTTTGAGCATTTTGACTCTCTACACATTTTTTCTAAGACAAAGTCCTCGTGATATTAGCAAAAATATATAAATTTTAAAATCGGTTTTTTCCAAATAACTCAAAAATTATTAACTTAACAAAGAGTTACAAGAGTGCTTTCTGATCAGAAATTTGATTTTATATATAATACCAAAATTTAAAAAAAATCGTACGAGCAGGGACCAAAATAGGTTTTTTGGAAATATTTCAAAAATGTCAAAATTTTGAATAAATTTTCTAAGACACTTTTTGTGAGAAATTTTATTTCCTATCAGATGGCATTTTCATTTTTTGAATATATAAAGTATATTCGGAGATATTTAGGAAAAACCGTTTTCTTTAAGTGACGCTTTTTTGCTAATATCTTCTAAAGAGTTTGCTGCACTGAAAATTTATAAGAGTGAATAATACTCGCAGTTATACTACTAATCACATACTAAAACGAAAAAAATATAAAAAATAAAAATTTGCAAAAAGGGTAGTTACCCCCCAATTTCGCCCCCTTCCCGATACCGTACTTACCCTACAAACAATAGGTCGCTTTGAGTAGTAGAGATTTATATGTTTGCCAAATTTCAAGTTCATATATTAAGTCTTTCGAAAGTTATCGTGTATACAAACAAAACCACAGACACACACAGACAAGAAATTTGTTTTGGCTCAAAATTTCGTTTTTTTTTGCATTTTCGACCATTTTAAAGCGAATGAGCAAATAAAAATTTTTGAAATTTTTTTTCGCGATACAATACTTTCCATCTGTTGGATGTGGAAGTAATAATGCAAGTTTGTGTTACTTCTTAAAAATATGCCCCCCTAAATATTTTTTAATATGGCATTGGGTTCTAAATAAAAATATCTGTTAAAAATATCTTCAAAGTTTTCTTGTATCTACGTTCCTAAGTGGATATTGAAGACTGAAGAAATGTAAAGTTATTCAAAAGTTGGCTACAGCTTTAAAATAAGAGATAACATAAAAATGACGATGATGCAGTTCAACTCACAATAAAAAAAGTAATGTCTAAATCGCAACCCTCTATTCTTAATAGTTACCGAGATACCTTTGAATGAATATGGGACTCCTTGAATATGTGTAAAGCAGGAATGTAATTACTTACATAGATACACCTTAATATTTTTGCACATAATAAACTACCTTTTGTGATTGTGATGAAATTATTTTTCACACATCTGTACTTACATCTTATGATGCACCACTTTTATCCAATACATTTTTATTCGATCCTTTTCTTACATACAATTAGGAAATATGTAAAAATGCAGGTCGGGATTTTTTATTCTATTATTAGAACAGCTCACCACACAACAATTTCACTTTCAGCGTTTAAAACATTTTTGTTAATTCCACAATGTTCACAATTGCTTTCAAGTACAATAATTGTCACCTTGAGCTACTTGCTAAGTGTATAGTGAGAGTTTGTTTTTCGAAGATGTAATAATTTTATCCTGGAACTTCTGATAATGCATGTTAAAGATAATAGGTTTGCAGTAATACAGCTCTTCATTTGTTTTATAAAATTACTGTTTCTGGAACTATGTATTTTGTTCAATATCCAGTGTGAAAACACAAAGTAATAATACAGAATGCTATATTAATCTTATGAAACACAATTCAAAAATTACTAGATTACTAACTTGGCATTACAAAGTTGTTTTCTAAGTTAACTTCTTGTGTAGTTAACAAACAACATTGAGCTAATTTTATGTAAATATAATGTCCATTTAAGTGAATATGGTGACAACTATGTATGATTTTATTCTTTATTCTGCAGGTTCCAATACACGAATGGAAATCAGTCCATCAAGCCCAATGAAAGGAAGAAAGAAAAAGGAAGAGAAGCCACCAGAGGAGGAGGAAGAAATTATCGGCCCAAAACCCATGTTACCCTACTCTAGCATGTTTGTTTTGTCACCTACAAATCCGTAAGTATAAGTTAACGTGTTTGCTTTACATGTCATACTTTATCATCATTTCACTGATATGGAATATTAACATTTATATTACGATCGTTGAGTGAATCTATTTTATATAAACTTATGATTAATATAATTTTAATTAGTTTAATCTCTCTAAAGATTTGCAAGATCCATGGGCTTATACTTTTTTATATTTATCTTTGTATTATAAAATTCTATGGCTCAGTTGCGCAAAGCATGGTTAACCAGACCCCCTGGTTAACACGCAGCACCAATGACGAACACTTAAAAACAAACGTATCTATGACAACTGCCAGTTGACCGTGCGTTAATCAGGGGGTCTGGTGTCTGGTTAACCACGCTTTGTGCAACTGGACCTATATGTGTTACACAAGTTTAGTCCAATTGACATATGACATATTTATATGTTCTGCAGACATAACAATGATTTCAGATAAAACAGCCATATCATAGTAGTTATAAAGCTGCAGGTGTAGATCAATTTGCTACCCGGCATAGTACTAGGTACAGTCAATGCCAAAGTTAATGCCCCTCTCAAGTTACAAAATAGTTGCATGTTATGCTTTTACCAATTAGAAGAAGTAATCTGTCCATAAATGCTACTAACCACATTATTGTCTTGTCCTATAGCATCTGATCCAGTTTTTTATAATTAGAAGATGCATGAATTTTGCTGTCAACAGTACCTATTAAGAAAAAGTGTCATGGGTGAAGCTCGAAATAGTTTGAGTACCTATATGCATATGTATTGTGTATGAAATATATATTTCTAAAAATTTTTGTAACATATGTAGGGATCTGTACTGTTTTTCCAAAGCAAGATATGTTATATTCCAACTTGCAGATTATATTTTATATTTTTAAGAATGCAAATACTATACTAAACTACTGTTTTTCCTTTTTTTAGTTTTATCTTGACACTCACATATAATTTAAAATGTAATGGAAATTTATCCAAAAAAGAAACAAGCTTTACGCCATAGTGTAAGATCCCACTTCATGTTATTCTCTTCAATAGAATTTTGCTATCATTGATTATTCATTTTATTAAGAAGCAGAAGGCAATTATAATGTATTTTTCAATATAGTTTACCATTTTAAAAATTTATTTTTCTCACCGAGAAGGAAGGTTTTTTGTCACAGCATCATAGAATGAATCTGGTTGTGTTAAGAACTAATTGAGCGCAAATCCCTCCATCCCTTCATCATCTTCAAATTGTTACCCTCTTAGAACTCCTTTAAGTGGTCCAAAGGAATGGAAATTTTAAAGCGATAGGTCTGGACTTGTAGGGAGGATGATTGAGGTGAAACCAGTGCATTTCCTTTTCGTTTGGTCTTGTCTTTTGCAGCAATACGGATACCTAACCTTGTTTAACAGACCGCAGTAGTAAGCAACATTGATTGTATGTTGGTCGTGCAAAAAATCAATGAACAAAACGCCGTGCAAGTTGAAAAATGCAGTTGACATAACTTATTAACTTATTCCTACCTGTTCTGCAACTTCTGATACTCTTGCCCGTCAATTATTTTTAAGAATGTCTCGAACCGCTCAAACGTTTTTGTCTGAGTGCTGATGTGATTGTGTTCCTCATTTTCCACACGTTCTTGTTCTTGCTCGAATTCTTTATGCCAGGCAAACACACAAGTCCTTGACAAAGTTGTATCACCGAACTATAGAGTCTATCTCTGCAAAATTTCTGTTGCTTGAACCCCCTCACGAGTAAGTAATTTTATAATTACGCATTGCGCAATAAGTGGATGCACCTGTTGCTCAGACATTGTCAAACGACTACTAACTGTAAACGCCCAGGAACAAAAATCTCGTTCATATTTGATTCGTCCTCGTAAAGTTGTAAATTTCAGTTTTGTTAATTTTTATGATCACAATTAACATTTAGATGTTTAATTTTGGCATTGTCAAAAGTTTTAGTATCAATTCATCTTCATCAAATTCTGGTATACTCAAAAGATTTTACAATGTTATGTCTTTAAAGGTGTATTTGTATTTTAATAACTGTAAACAGTCCTTGTTATTAAAACAATTCTATTTTTTCCCCCAGCATCAGAAGAGGAGCTCACTGGGTTGTTAACTTACGCTACTTTGATTTCTTCATCATGGTGGTCATCTGCCTTAGTTCTATTGCATTGGCATGCGAGGATCCCGTACAGGAGAACTCTACACGCAACGATATTTTGAACAAGTTCGATTATGCTTTCACAGGAGTGTTCGCTGTTGAGATGTTCCTCAAGATCGTTGATTTGGGCATCATTCTACACCCAGGAGCATATTTGCGCGAGTTCTGGAATATAATGGATGCCGTTGTTGTGATTTGTGCCCTGGTTTCGATGGGGTTCGATTTTGCGTAAGTCAGTCAGTTAAAATAAAACAAAAAATATAGTGAATTATGCTTTATTTATTTAGTACCTTTAAGTTAGCTAAATATATTTTTTAGTTCTAGACTAGTAAAAGACAAAGGTTGTATTAAATTTTACTATTTAAGTAAATGTGCCTTGGCTACACGGGGTGTTACAAATGCTTTGCTCACCACTGAGATCTTGAAAATTTGGTATTTTAGTAGGATACAAATATCTAAAAAGAAATTATTTCTCTGCTAATGCGTTTTATTGCATTTTGTTGTTTTGTTTATAACTTTCTTGTTTCTGAAAATTTATTGATTCTGTGAATACACTCTTAAGACATTTTCTTAAACAAATTCACCATGGTAAACATATTTCCTGCATGACCTTTCGTTTTCTTGGAACCTTCATAGTTCTTTTCTTATGGTCACCATATCTAATATCCTGATGCCTTAAGTTTGTTCACAGAATCAAGAAATGATCAAAAATAAGTAGGTTATAAGCAAAAAACAAAAAATTTTTACCAAAACATTTCCAAAAGCAGCAGCCTATTTTCTTGCAGATTCTATTAACCTATATATAACTTTGACCCCATTTAAGTAACTTTGTATCTCACCATTTCCACTATTTCAACAATTAACATAAAAATTGTGACACCCTGTATATGATATGTACATGTAGTATAAGTAATTATAAACTAAATAGGAATGTGTTGTCTTTTAAAAAAGTTCCAGTTGCTTATTTTGACCTTTACATATTTTAACATAAATAGCTTCACAAAAATGTTAGTGTCCGTTATAAATCTTTAGGTTTTTAAACATTTTATGTTTCTGTAAAATTTGTTGTATTTTGCTCTGATTACTGTTTTTCTTTTCAGGCAAAGCCAGGCGGGTCACAATCTGTCAACCATCAAGTCGTTGCGTGTGTTACGTGTGTTGAGACCTTTAAAAACAATAAAACGTGTACCCAAACTCAAGGCCGTCTTTGACTGCCTCGTGAACAGTTTAAAAAATGTGATAAACATTCTCATAGTGTATATATTATTCCAGTTTATATTTGCTGTGATCGCCGTGCAGTTGTTCAACGGAAAATTTTTCTATTGTACGGATAAAAGTAAATTTACTGAATCTACGTGCCAGTAAGTATACTCAACTTTCATGAAGGAGTTTTTATGTAAATATTTCAGTTGTTTTCAGGTTTTGCTTTTTTTGTGAGAATTAAATAAGTTGTAATGTCTGAATTTTGATATTTTTATCAATGTCATCAGAAAGAACACTTTAATAATACAGTTTTTTTGACCTTTAGCTATAAAATTTTGAAAGTGAAAATCAAAGCAGTTCAGAATTATCTCAAGAAATTTTGCTCAATAATGGTGTGAATTTTTAACTCTGTAATCCTTTTTCATAATGTTTCACTTTCAACAATTTTTTTTTAACTACGCTTTTTTTATTGTAGTTGCTAAAATATATATTTTTTGTAATTTTTCTTTTTTATCAGCTGAAAGCAAAATTGTTTTCATAAAGAATGATAGTTAAAAAAAATCAGTACATGCGATTTTTTCCTTTAGGGGCCAGTATTTTGTGTATGAAGATGACAGTGATGTACCTAAGGTAGAAAAGCGTGAGTGGAAACTACAGAGTTTTCACTACGACGACGTGGCAATGGCAATGCTCACGCTGTTTGCAGTGCAAACGGGAGAGGGCTGGCCACAGTATGTTTCCATCTATCATTCTTTCCATTTGTCATTTATGCCTTGCTTTTTCAGAGTCCTACAGAACTCAATGGCTGCAACATATGAAGATCAGGGCCCCATCCAAAATTTTCGTATTGAAATGTCTATTTTCTACATAGTATACTTCGTAGTGTTCCCATTCTTTTTTGTAAATATATTCGTCGCTTTAATTATTATTACATTCCAAGAACAGGGTGAAGCCGAACTCCAAAGTGGAGAAATAGATAAAAATCAAGTAAGTATCTCCTTCATTATATTAATTTTTTACATTTCCGCTACCTATACATATATAGCGCTAAGGTGTATTAATATCAGTTATTTCATTTAGAGGATTTGTGTCAAATATTATATTATTCAATGGACTAGATCTTGAGATGGAATTAACTGTACTGTTTGTGATTTGTATGAGAATTTTTGTCCTAGTTTTGCATTATCATTGCACAGTGGCGGTTAGTCCATAATGATATGTGATTATTGGGATTGTAGCGGTAGCATTTCTATTTATTTATTATTAACGGTAGAGCCACTTTATAATATAAATTACTAAGGTATATGTAAATAGCAAAAATATGGGTAAACAGTATAAAAATATTCATACACATCAGATCAAGAATCAGACAATGTTTTAAGGGTATCTTTAAAATGACAAAGATTGCTAAGACAAAGTTTGAGACTACTGGTTATAGAAACTAAATGTAAATGGGTCAATGGGGAGCAAAAAGCCCTAATTGCAAAACATTGGTGACATGGGGCATCATTGGAAGTTAATGGAGTCAGTAATCTGAAGAACTGATGCACAAAAATAAAGACCCATGAGTATCTTATAGAAAGAGAGGATATCTCACTTTTAAGCCATCAATATTGACTTGTCGGGTAACAATATAATAGTGAAAATTTTGACATCAGTCCTGTATGAAAGAGAACGAAAAAATCTCCCTCTCCACAGACTCCCAGCCATTCACATGACAGGCATAATAGAGTGACCAAATCGCCAAGGCATATTCCAACATGGATCGAACTAAGGAACAATGGAGGAGCTTAAAAGTAGATGGCAACAAATTTTTACTATTACATGTAATGAAAGCCAGACTTCTCATACTCCTACAAATAATATGCTGAATATGAAGCACAAATGGCAGTTTAGAATCAAACAGCACACCCAAGTCCCTGCCAGTTTTGACAGACACAAGGTCAGTGCCCTTGACAATATACCACTACATGACATTAAAATGAAGTCCATTAATCCTGTACCAGTCACATACCCGATCATGATCGCTCCAGAGTAATTAAGTGCCAATATGTGTTTTAATGACTTAAATAGTTTAAAATCATCGGCAAATATAAGATGGTGTCTCTCTAATAAACAAATTAAAAAATACTGGACCAACGTAAGATCCCTGTGGGATACCAGATAACGCATCGACTATAGATATGCTTTTTACTGCCAGTCAAAAAGCTATGAAGACATGTTACAAGAGACTCACCCACACCCATGACCTGAAACTTACATACCAAATGCTCATGACCTATTCTGTCAATTACCTGTGCAAAATCACTATAAGCACTATGGACCATACCAGATTCCTCGAGAACGCTCAATAAATCATGCTGATACACTATTAAATTAGTAACTGCTGGCACAATGATTTGGGAATAACTGATTGAATGCTAAAACGTCTTCAATCTGGATCGTGTGAACGTCCAGAGCGAATACCACATATTCCATCAAATCTATCACCCACAGAGAACTTAATGATGTTCAAGTACATACCATAGCTATGAGAGCTTCTCGGAGAAATGCTTCTCAAACAAATTATTAACCTTAAGACCACCGTTGGCATATTCGTCATTAAAGTATGCACTCGACTTTCGCAAATTGTTAACATACTTCTAGAAATGTTTAGATATCTGTGCAACTTCTCAATCATTGGTAGTTATAGACACATCAGGACTGACACTACCTGCTTTACACAGATTTTGCTAAACTTTATGGACATTTGACCTTGCCATACTTGGATATAATAGAACCTCAACTTCAGGTAATATTGGCATATTTTTAGATAGGTCTTGGATCTTATTTAAAAGACAGTGAAATTCAGAATAATTTTCTGAATTTGATGTTGTTAAAAAAACTTCAGGTATTAAAATATATTGCCATACAAGCTGATAAAGTAACCAATACATAAACTCAGAAGCAGATGGTTTTTATAATCACATATGTTAACAATGGCCCTATTTATAAGAATTTCTAGGTCGTTTTAGTACCAAAAGTCACCTGAGAAACTCATAGCTCAAAGTTATGATGATACTTCCATAATGAATGGAAAGTTGGAATAATGCAAGCTTAAATTAAAAATATTTATGAGAATGCACAGTTCTCAATCTTCCAAAAGGACAAGTATTTTGGACAGCATCATGTGTCTACCCTGGGCATTCCCTACAAGGTGGAATTTAACATCTAAATGTGCCAATTACATTTAGAGATGATTTACAAATCTGCTTTGAAAAAATTATGGATGCTGAATCGGACTATAATTCTATTATATATGTTTAGTGGTTAATAAAATATTTAACAAGTAACAGTTTTAAATTCAGGTTGTTTTTCTTCATTAAAATAATGCCTCATTATGATATTCATTGCTCAGCTGCAAAGCAAACAACTACATATTCTGGGAGTTAATAGGAATTGGTCTAGTTTTTCAGCAACCACACATATTGAAGACGAGATGTGTTCAAAAAGTAGCAGACATTTTAATTTTCGTTAAAGAATTTTATTTATTACATCAAAGTAATCACTCAGATATAATACACTTGTGCCAGCATTTATTCCAATCTTTGAAGTACTTCTAATAGATGCTTTTCAATATGGCTTTCAACTCCTTCAGAGATTCTGTTTAGATGTTTAAATGGTGTAAAAATTTCATCCTCTCATGGATTTCTTCAGCTTTGGCAACAGAAAAAGTCAAATGATGGCATCATTGTAGTGTTGTTTTTGGTCAAAAATTTAGGAAACGGTAGTGAACGGGCCTGTTCACTAAATTTCAATTTATGAAGAATTAAGTAGTATAGATGTCGCTAGTAAACACATTGAAAACCAAATTTCATTTACGTTTAACATCTTGAAACTATGACTATCTGTAATTTTCCTGCTTATAGAAGCCTAAAAACGCTTTCCCTGTTGGAGGCTAGTAATACGTCACATGCACTCTAGTCGGCCACGCCCCCTATGGCATAAATGTCAGCGAGAGTGCATGTGACATATGTTAGCCTCCACACAGGGATATCGTTTTTGGACGCGGAAAAACTTTAGGTGGCCATAATTTGAAAACTACAAATACAAATGAAGTTCTGATTATTGGAAGTTTATCTGCGGCTTAAATACAATAGAATGATGTATGTAAATTATTTTAGTGAACAGGCTTATTGTGAACAGGTGCATTATTGTGTTGCAAAAGTCATTAATTTTTTCACCATATATCTGATTGCTTCTTACATACAGCGTTCAACTTGCAGGTAGTACTGCTTATTAATCCTTTAACCTCATGCTAAGAACTCATGATGCACTATACCATTAATCTAAAAAAACACAGCGTAGTCTTCACGGCTGACCACACTGCCTAGTTTTTTTCATTTGTGGTGCCACCTAAATGATTGAGCCTTAGTTTCGAATTCATATCCTTAAACCCACCTGCTATGACTCACCTTAGTCATTCTGCATAGTTGTAATTGATTTCATTTAGTGACTCCTGAGGCAGAGCGACCTCTGTTAACCTTTGTTTTTGAATGAAATTCGGCAGTTTCTGAACAAACTGACATTTGTTTGATACCCAAAACGTCCAAAAATATTTCATGCCATAAGCCATTTGATATGCCAACATCAGCGACCTCTCTGATTGTGATTCAAGGATCATTCATAACCATTTTTAACACACTTTGCCTGTCTATCTGATGTCTGTCTCGCTCATAGCTCAAGAACGGCTCAGCAGATCTGGCACATTGGATAGGTCTTGACCTAACGATAATCAATATGTACCTTTTTTTTACTTAGATAGATAAAAATACAGCTTCGTGATACAAGGAAAATGTGCTAAAGTTTCTTTTGTTGAAAATGCTTTTTTAATCATCTTGTTTTTCACTCTTTCAGCATTGTATCGGTTATTGGGGTGCTAGGGTGTCCAGGGCGATCAACATTTTTGCATTCTTGGAAACACTCATACCATTTGTAAATCCTAGTTTTACTCACCAAAAGCAATATATAGCATTTCTAAAACATTGCTACACTTTATTACGTTCTCAGTTTTTTTTAGCAGAGTTTAATACAAATTCTATGATAAAGATACTTTACGGACATGTTTTTACCAGTATAATAATGAAAAAGTCACATGAATCAGACTGATAAGCTGCAAAAAGTTCCCATAACTTTTTGAACACACTTCGTATAAAGAAACACAAATCAATTGAAGTTTGGTGATGAATCTACATCTATGAAGATACATGATAACAGAAAGAAACTGTCTGAGGGGCTCTAAGGCAAATATCAGTATTTGTAATGAATCTGTGATATCTTGATTATATAGATTCATGAACTATTGTGAACTTATTTGGAACTTGCTGTATGCCTTAGCTCTAGCTGTATTCCCAAATGAAGATGTTAAAAGTGTGTGGAACTTATTTCAAATTTTATTTATATAAAAATGAAAAAATTAACTGTTCATAATGTATGCTGAAACACAGTGGTGCTGTTTCATGTTTGCATCCAGAACAATTAAACATTGACATTTAATGAATTTGTTGCTTACTTTTTTGTGTACCATGCTAATACAACTATAGAAAGTCAACAATGTTTTTTCTGTAGTATATTGTGAAAAAACTTGTGAGGTAATTTGAAAACTTTAATGATGAACTCATCAACTACAAACAGTTCTAATTGTCCTCCGGTAAGTTTACGTAAGTTAAGTTAAGTTTAGTAAGTTTAGTAAACATATTTGAAATTTTCATGTTTGATGTAAAATCTTCACTACTTCCTTTGTAAAATTTAATTATGTATACCAAGATTTATATATTTACTTGGCGCACCACCCATTTTTGCCCGAACTAGCCGCCACTGTCATGCTGTGTTGAAGTTGTTTTTGCGTCATTCTTAACAAAATGGGAGTGATTAGTTAGTGCTTACTTAATTTATATTGTTATTTTAGCAAAACAGTTTACACTGTCACACACTTATAGGGCTTTTATGATCTTTAACATTAATTTAACTAATTCAGTTTTTGTTTTCCAGAAATCGTGTATCGATTTCACCATTCACGCACGTCCATTAGAAAGGTACATGCCAAAAGAGCGAAATAGCTTTAAATATAAAATATGGAGGATCGTCGTTTCAACTCCTTTCGAATACTTCATTATGATGCTTATCATTTTTAACACACTGCTGCTGATGATGAAGGTATGTCTTTGCAGAATATATATTAATAATACAATTTGTTTCAAAAAAGTCGGCAGTCATATTGATGTCTAAGGTTGGAACTTTAAAGGTCATGGGCGGGGGGGGGGGTTAATACACAAGAATACACAACCGTTGCATTCATGTGCTATCACAGAGGCTTTGAAATTGTGCACACACACATAGTAATGATGTGTTTCTTAAAAGTCACTGGTCATGTTTTCACTGAAACTGCCTACCTATAGGGTGCCTCTTAAAGTTTAAGCATAACAGTCTTTTTTAAATGGCTGTAAATAAAACTAGGAGGATACATTTTTAGCACCATAAAAGTAATTTATTTAATGATCCACATTAAACTTATACTGTGGCCTACTTTCTCACAAGAGTGGGATCTAACTTCTATCTTCATTTGAATTAATTACATATTTATGTCAAAAAGCTACAAAAGTTACCTTGTGACATTTTGTCAAAAGTTATTTCTGTATTGAACTGTAGCTTCCTTAAGAAGTAATATGAAAACTAAGGCTGTATAATATTGTTGTATCGTTTTTTTTTACCCAAGAAAGCCATTTAAAAATGTGCATAAACTTTCAGAAACATCCTGCATTGAACAGGTGCTACTGATGACGTAAATAATGTAATATGCATTTGTGTCATGTCTAACACTTGATCATAATGCTTTCATCTAACAAATCAAGTGGATGGATTGGAATTAACACACTTTAGTTCATTTCCTAAAAATTGTCATAGAAAATTATTTTATAGCATGTAAGAAAAGAGATTGTCATTATGGTTGCAGTAAGCATGTATCTATGTATAAGTGTAGAATAATGCGAGGGTTTTATACAGAAAAGTCTCTTGATTTAAATCCTGCACTTTTTGTGTGAAGAACGCCATCAGTGTTGTGTGCCTGCAGTACACTGCATTCATAAAACATGTTACTATTCTTAGTTGTCAAATAACTTCTTACAGGTCACCAGCTTGTGTAACACAAAATCTAATTAGTTGTTTTCAGGGATTGAATACAAGGCTGTCATCTGTTGATGCAGTGTTACTAGTGAATAGAAAAAGCTAGCGTGGTTTACATTATTGTGATTCTTAAAGCTAGTTTGCTTAAAGAAGCTTGGGATAACGAATCTTAGACAGCTATGATTTAGAAAAACAAACCTAGTATAGAAAATAGTTAGTAGTTAAATTAGGATTTTACCATTTATAGTAGAATCCTAATTTATAGTAGTGTTAAATCGTTGTTGAAAAATCTGTTTTGGCCTACGTATTGTGTGTTTTGACAGTATGACAAGCAAGGTGAAACGTACACATTGTCGCTTAAGTACCTCAACTGGGGCTTTACCAGCATGTTCACTGTGGAGTGCATCCTCAAGATACTGGCCTTCGGTGTCAGGGTAAGAAATAGCGACAATAGCCAACAGAATTAATTTTGAAATCTAAAAAGAATCGACAAGCTTACAGAAATATGGCTTTTGTTTCAGTTGAAAAAAACGCATTACTATTATATGCCAAAAAATATTTAGTCGCTTCTTAGAGAATGAAACAGTTATTTGGTGTCTGTATCATTCACATATTTGAATCATATCTTTCATAATGTCTTGAAACACAATAAATCTGGTAGCTTGAGTTTAGTATGTGTAATTTTCAGATAATATACAATATATTTTACAGCATATACAAGGTATCTCATTAGTGTGACATTCTTCTGTAGCTTATGTACCTATTATTTATTTTAAAGGAAAAGTACAAAAGCAAACACTGCCTTATTTTTAAAACGTTATTACCTATAAATATTTTTATTCATATAGGGTATTCCAGTTTTGCTGCACAACACCCTACCTTTGTATTTGAAACGAAACACCCTGTATATTATTGCATCTTTCAATTACTTGTTGAACTTAAGGGTAGCTTTATGAAAATAAATCTTTAGCATTTAGCATCCCATTAAAAATTGAAAGTGTTTCAGTTATTATAATAAAATTTATTATGCAGGTGCGCTCTTCTAAGGAAATTACTTCCTTAGAATAACATTACTTTCTAATTTGCCATTTTTAAGTTATTTAAAAAAATTAAGGTTTCAATTTGAATTCATTGATTGTGAGGCCTGAAACATTGTTTTTGTATCTATTGTGTTTATAGCATTCAAATAGCCCTGACATTTACACTTATGAGTTTAGAGTGGAATTATAACCATTGGAAGAATACTTTCAGCATTAGATCAATTATTACGTGTAAAATATCTTGGGAATATCATGTTTCCTGGAATGTAGATTATTATAAATATGATAATTGCACCCTCTATTAACCAGCAACAAAATGCAAAAATTAGGACAAACAACAAAAAAAATATTACTGCATCACAAAGAAGTAAGAATGAAATACTGAAGGTTAAATCTTCGCCTTAAGCACAGATATTGCCTAAAACGGAAAATTGTCGCATTATCTGAGAAATTAAAAAGGAAAAATTGATGTTTTCAGCATGCTCATAAATAACAAGTGTATAAATGACAGAGATATATACAGTTTTCACCATTCGTTAGGGAATGAAAAATTCTAACAGTATTTATCAAAAGATTTAGAAAATTAAATCCTGGATAACTTGATTTTTAAGAAGAAAGAATGAATTTTTTCTTGTACAATTTTGTTAAGACATATATAAGCTTATCTGTAACTATTTCTGTGCTGTCAACGATTTTCAAAAGTTTTTGTTTCAACAGTCAGCAGTTTTTACAAAGGAAATTAACAATTATTAAAATCCTTTAACTATAGGCAAATAACAACTAAAATTAACTTACCTATTTAAATTAAATGATCATTGTGTCAACCATTTTGTATCACAAACTCTCAGTCTATTATAAAAGGAATTATGCACGTTTATTCAAAGTTTATAAAATATAAATAAATGGATGCTTTTTCTTAGACTCTTGAGCAAAGATTTTATTAAAAAATTATTAATGCCTTTTAAGTTTTGGTGGTGTTCATATTTATATGCGTAAAACCTTGACGCTAACATGCAATTTCCTTCTCTGACACCAGTGTAGTAGATCTAATGATCCTAAATTGTTTTAGATCCTTCGTTGTTGTTTTTGTTACATGTCTACTGTGATATAACGAAAAAGACAAACCAAAATAGAAAATCGCTAGTACGGCAAAAAGGGTTAAAGATAGCTTTATGTGTATTTGGATAAATTTGTAAGAGAAAAAAAAGTATAATATTCTATTTTTTCAAAATTAAGTTCTTTATTATACAATTGTCCAAAATGTTCAAAAGTCTGCATTTAATGCTGACGGAAATTTTTATTCCCTATTAAATTGAGAAAAGCATATATACCTATTTTTACTTTACTTGATAATTCCTCTTTTAAAATATAACAAATATAGCCGAAAATAAAAGAGTTGGGTGTAATGCAGCAAACGTGAAGCACAATCCTGTATAAATTTAAAAAATGTTTAGGCTATAGCACTTTAAACATTAAGCGGGGCTTGCTTTTGAAGTTTTTCTCTAAAATAAATAATAGAATAGCTACAGAGCTACATTAAAGAGAAATCCTGCATACCACATTATAGTTTGTGTTTCTACTACTTGTTTAAAAATTCTTTACTATTTGTGGAATTAAACATTACTGTTTTGTCTTTGAGGCTTCATATTTGAATTTTTTGTAGTATAGTTTATGAAAACACTTCAGAGTGCTGTCAAAATTATAATTCAGCCTTATAAGTATTTTCCTACAATTTATATTAATGTAACATTTTACAGAAATATTCCCATCAGATAAAATATCACTTAAGTACATTATGTTTTGCATGCATATTCAAGAAAATAAAATGTGCAAAAATTGTTCACAAAATACCATTATATTTTTTGAATTTACTCAACTGCAACTGGAGCCCTCTTTCTGTACAGAAGCTGGGTAAAACCCAAAGATATATGATTGAATCGTAGCATCTATCTCTTTTCCCACCCTTTCCCGTACGCGTTTATGTTTGCATGGCAATTGCATGTAGCACATGACACACGACACAAGACACATGGCCCCCTGGGAAAATTTGTCCTGCCGACTTTTACGCTGGCCGTTAAGGTAGGCCGCATTGCTTGCAATTAGTAGCTACATATTTGAGTTGTTGTAGTACCACGAATCACCACCCTTGCTCTCCGACATCTTGGCCGCCATGAACATACTGTTCACTTTCCTCTTCCTGTGCGAAACAGTGCTGAAACTCATCGCCTTTGGAATCAAGGTAATTAAGCACAGGTTATTTACATTTGCTAAACTGTGCCAGTATGTTGTCAAAGAAAAAAACAGCTGTAAACAAAATGGTCAGCTGCTGTAGAGATTAATTATCCTATCTTCACATATTGCATACTTATGTAACTTATCTATAGCATATATTAATGTTATATCTTTATTTCTTAGACTATAGATTAATCTGAGACTTACCACTGACAATTGTGGCATATTTTCGTTCTCAATCTTATAAATATATGTTGCTTCATATTGGCACAGATTTTTTTATAAAAAAACTATTGCTATCAGGCATGCTAGTAAGTAAAAATACTATAGAACCAAATAGGTGGAGATATTTAGCAAAATTTGATTAAGTATAAGGTGAATTCTATAAATAGATGTTTTTAATGACTTTTAGTAGGCCATAGCCTCTAGTGCTTTTTCTATACTTCATCTAGTGAAACTTGTAGTAATAGTAGCACACTAAGTAGTTTTGAGCTGCTTTAATTTATACAACCTCTTATTATAAATGTGTTACTGTGCCCAAGCCTCGTTTAATTTTCTGTCTACAGTATTATTACCTTGGTTGTTTGATTAAAAAAAAAGATATTTATTTCTTCTGTTTACACATTTTGCTTTTGCCTTTTTACATAAGCAGCCGTTAATGGTACTAGCTAAAACTGAGTCATTTTAAATAGATATTTAATTTACATTGTACTGCAATAGAAATATAGTAATGGTTATGAAACCATATTTATGTAACATATTTTTGTAATACTAAATTACTATTATTATTTGATTGTTAGCTTGGGCATAGTAAAAATGTAATGTATTTCTTTTTGTAGAATCCACTTAGCATGGCCATCCAGAGATCAAAACCTAAACCTTCCTCTTTTTCTTTTCAGAAAAGATAGTTTACGGTAGTGAGAGTTTAGCTAAAAATTCAGCGATAAATATAAGTTGTGATTACAGCAATTTTTCTATTTTCTAGAATTTCTTCAAAGATCCCTGGAACACATTTGACTTTGTGACGGTCATTGGAAGCATAGTAGATGCCATGGTGGTAGAGTTTGGCGTAAGTACCTCGAGTTATTCAAGCGAATGCGCTGCACAATTATTTCTTCTCACCACGCACCATTTCTGTCGTTTTTTCCACTAAAGCTCTATTCTTTTTTCTTATTATTTTGACTACAAGGAAAGGGCTGTGAAGCTGGCAAAGGAGAGGGTACGTTTACACATTAACATTAGCAGTAACAATGATAATAATTAATCAGTTTTAACAGGAGTCATAGAATATGAACTAGTGCCATAGTTAATGTGGATGAACCTGAAGGAAATAAAAATAAATATATTTATAATTGTACCAAAAATTTTAATTGTGGCAGAGTAAAGAATGTTCAAGCACAGATACTAAAAAAATCTTTTGTATAAGTTTTTTGGATTCTTAGGTACTACAACCTAAAATTACTTTCAAAGATGGTAAACCTCCAGTTGTACTGAACATGAAACAGTGTACCACAACAAGAAAGGACACTGCCATGGTGGATTCATAAACTGTGCTTCAAAGCCATCTGTGAGCGTTTTGTCTTAACTACAGTGAAAGAGTTGAGAGTATAACAATAACCAAAACATGTAGCGCTTTAACATATGATTTGTGTTATACCATTCGCTTTTTAGAATACTCACCAGTATATACAGGTTGTCCCAATTTAGTCATTGCGTACAGACATTCAGTGACTATTGCAGATTCTTCAGTTCTGAAAAAGCGGTCTCAAGCTCTTATTTAGGAAAATAATAATAAAATGTCTTTATTTAACCAGGCGGACTGTCAGCTGTGCTTAGTGCCAACCAGTGCCAATCTTACAAAAAAAAATGATAACAAAATATCGTACTCAGAAAGTACAACAAAATACTGTTCTACTAGGTAAGCAAGAAAAGTAGACACAATGAAAACCAGACGTGTGTATATCAAGAATTAAGTTAGTGTTATGATGTTGCACTCGAAAAGCCATTTTATCTTTTTACTTACTTTGGCTGACTGAACAAGATAACAACATGTACTAAACACTACATCTATCCCACATTTTTAGCCAGTTGTGATACCTCATATAAGCTGTTATGTGTCCCACTTAGACACACCAACAGGATAATGCAAACAAGTGTTCTGTATCTTCTGGACTCTATATTCTTTTGCAGTGGACATACAGACAGACACTGCCATACTCGATGTTAGACAGCATTAAAGCATTTGTTAGTTTAATTTTACATTCTGTTGTGAGTATATTCTCAAAACAGTATAGTTTAGTTTTAGGAAAGAGCTTTGCGAAACTAACAAAATAGGATTTTCAAAACTTAGAAAACAGTCAGAAGTAACGCCCAAATTTTTAACAGTCTGAACGTTTTGGATAATATTGCTCTCCAAGTGCAGTTAAGGTATTGTTTTTAGAGAACATGCTCATCCTTTTGATCTGAATGTAACCGAGAATGTATTGCTTGGGTTTAGTTTTAAACCATGACTTTTCGTTCAGCTCACAATTCTATTCAAGACCTCATTTAGATGATTTACTGTTTGAAATGTTAATTTAGCTAATAACATTTCATGATTTAAACAATCAAAAGCCTTAGTGTTGTTAAGAAATACTGCTGTTGTGATTTCTTTATTATCCATTGCCTGCAAATAATCGTCAGATACACCTAACAAGGTAGTAACTTTACTATGATTACCAACGAAATCTATTCTGTTTAGCGTGAATCATTAGCTGTTTGTAATATACTTTGTCAAGAAAATAATGTAACAGACTAATGGGTTGAAGTCACTACACGAATTTGGTGAATCTTATTTAGGTATTGGGATCATGATAGCCGATTTCCATGCAGAAGGAACCGCATTGTAAATTAATTAATAGTTAACAATACACGTCAATACAGACAGAAACCTGTCAACACCTACCATGTTAGATTGCATGTCAGATATCTGCTATATATCATCCGAAGGAACTTCTGAAACTGTAAAGAGTTGATGATATTGGGATGCAACTTATGATTATAAAACTTAACATCTGCCGCACTGTTGTGTTTCGAATACAGTTTATAAAAGGGTAATTAAATCTATCATGTAATGACACGAAATTGTGCTATTGTTTTTGTTGTGAATGTGACAGGACACATATATACATAATCTGTCGTGAATGTTCAGTTTGTTTATAGTATATTACCATCACCTTCAATCCCTTGTGTGCCACAATTCAAACTCAATATGAGCTTTCTTTTCACATCTGATTGAAGCTGTAACTAAATTTCTTAACTTCTTATAATAAATCCATTTACTTTTTATATTTATAGTCTTCCTGAAGCACTTGAAATTGTGAGCACATTTTTTGCAAGTATGTAATTAGAAAAGGCTTTGTTGCACACCCTCATCATAAATTTGATATTACTATTATTAATTTTGTAAGTTTTTGGAGGCATGCAAATGTCAAAAATACACTGTGGAGCATAACTATAGCCCCATGCTGAATTTTAAGTTTTTCTTCATCAAATGCAAACGTAAGTTAATGTAACTAACAGGAGGGGTAAAAGAAACGAAAATAATAAGTAGACTATTCAGTCATTTATTAACAGTTTCCTTATTTTAATAAAAAAAATTTTTTAATTGGACTTAATTGAACAAAACATTCGTAAATTAATAATCGGTTTGGCCTCCATTCTTCCTAGTTAGCTCAAAAATTCATGCTTCCAACCAAATTATTTAATATTCTTGGTTCCAAAATTGGCGCAAATCTCTTTTAATGAATTTTTGAGTTTATTTATAGTGGCATACCGTTGGTTATCCACATATACTCGCCAAACTCAGATACCCCAAAAGATTTTCAATTGGGTTCATGTCAGGTGAACAAGAGGGCACTCTAGCAATTCGACATTTTGGTTGGCAAACCAAGCCATCAACTCTCTACTGACATGAATCATCGGATTATCTTGTTGGAAAATGAAATCTCGTTTGTAATTGTTATTTAAAATATCCATTAAATTTGTCTCAAGAACTTCAATGTACTCTCGCCTACTTTTGTACAGGCACTCCATACCATTAACCTATAAAGTTTTGTTTTGAAAGATACTCAGGTTCTCTCGCCAGTAACAATTGAAACCATCTGGACCATCAAGATTAAATTTTTTCATCAGAAAAGATGATCTGAATTTTTTTTTTAAATAACATGGTTTAATTCGAGGTTTAATTATAAAGTTTTGGTTCACATTTCACCAATTTCCAAACAGGCTGTTTAATGGTGAGGAAGAAGTCTCGGACATTTTCTTAGTTTTCGGCGTACAATGTGTTCACTTTTTTTCAGAACTCTTCTTATAGTCCATTTTGAAACATCAAGTCCGCACCCTTCGGCAATCCTTTTTTGACTTTTTAAAGTATTACTCGCTGTAGCAATAATTCTTCTTGTAGCTCTAGGCGAAATTTTTTTTCTTAGGGTCACCTTTTTTGTTTGTGCCATACTGTTCAGGGTTTCGCAAACAATTGACCGCAACTCTACAAGACCGGTTAATTCTTTGAGCAATTTTTCGGTAACTAAAGCCTTCATTTCGTACATATTATATAATAATGGTAAAAACCCTTCATGGCTATCATGTTGAGTTTATAGTTACAGGATAATTTTCATATTTTGCTCATTTTGGAAGTGTGTTATATTTTAGTAATTTCCTGAAATAGAATGGATCGGTAAGCATATTTTTAAGGCATTTTTTAAGCAAAATGCAAGTGAGCACTTAGTGTTTTATTTAGGGTTTTATATTTTCCTGGAACACTTAAAATGTTTTTACACTATTTGTATACTCTTTTAAATTGTCCATAATTTATGGTTGCATTTATTGATAAAGTTCTGTTTTTATAATAAAATTCCAAAATTCAACATCTTTTTTTTTTACAACAGCTTATTTAGTTGAAACAAATTATATTAAAAGCTTCTTCGGTATGCTCTATTACACTTCCTGCTTTTTGTTCTTGTAGCATCAATCAAGTTATTTACAATTTATTACTTGTAAACAAATAAAATGCCTGTTTAACTTTATTCTACAGCATGCAAGAATGAATGCCTTTTATTTCAATTTTCAACTTATTTTGTTTGAAATATTCAAAATTAGAAGCCTGTAAAAATAAATCTTTTGAATTAAGATTCAAGAATTCTATCTCTTAGTTTGAAAGTTTTTAGCTCTTTACATGTATAGGAATTATCAGTTTTTAGCCACAATTTGTGTAAAATAAAGTGACACTTAAATTCTTTAAGAAAGGCACAAACATAATAAAAAGTAGGGTATTCTACAGGTATATAAAATAACAAAGTATATATTTCCAGTACAACCATAAATCTACCATTTTTTAAAAATAATTTTAGGTTGTAACTGTCAAGAATCCATAGCACTTTTTTTGTATTATGTATCTTTTCATGGGTGTTGGAAATTGAAGAATGAAACATTTATTTAAATAGACACTAGGATCATGTTGCTTAATAAGATAACAATATTAGCAATTTTGCGATTTATTTATTTATTACTAGCCAAAAAACTACAGAAAAAAATAACTGGTAACATTGGCTTAAAACAAAGGAAATTAATTTACATAGTTAAGTAGACGCCGCAGTTCACTTATAAACTAAATCACAATTCACAAATTAATGTTATACAATTCATAAATTTGCCAATAATTTTCTTTTTAAATTTTTGCAAAAGCTTTTACAGCTTTTTTTGCTTTCATAGCTGAAGTTTCTGAAATTGAAGTCGCAGCAGCGTTGCCATTTTATTCCAAACTCGCAATCGTAATTATGAATTATAAAAACCTACACGCGAATGAATGTGTTACATGCGACTTGTTAGTCGCTTTCACTGTAAATATTAAAACGTAAAATATATTAAATTAAAATTATAACTTGCAGCGGATATAACGCAAACAGAATTCATTTTATGGCAGCCGAAGGATAAGTTCATATTTCAAGTGATATTAAAACTGGAACAACTATTTATTAAGTAGGTAAACTTGTTTAAACCTGAGTTACAGCATGTATAGCTGCCATTACATCATTTTATTCAAGTCGCAACTCGCAACCTTTAAATAGCAAAATCACCTAATTTGCGTAAAATCGAACGATCTGGTCAGACGAGTTTCCATTCATGTAAAATTCGTGTGTAAGTCAATTTTTGGTAAATTGTCCGAAGATCCCTTCACATAATCTTGCACAGTCTATGTTTGAACAACAACGTACTAAGTAAATAAAAACAAAACTTTAACGCGTCCTCCGTTCTCAAACCAAAACGTAAACAAAGGTACAAAGGCACAGAACCACAGAACATACGCGTGTTCGACAGCGACAAAGGTGTCAAGCATGCAACAGGGCATCCGGCGCATCAGCGTAATAGCGGAGTGCGTCTCCAGGAACGGTGACGTATCATGAAATATTTGAATTTGGCGCTAAAGGTAAAAATAAGATACAAAAACGTTAAAAATATTTTTCTATTCCCAGCTTCTAACTTCATTAGGTCCAAGCAAAGTCGCACGTGTGTTATAATAACGATTTACTGTCAAGGGCAACAACCCCATTATAAACTTTAATGTTCTAAAAATTGGTTCGGTATCTTTTTAGTCCTTCAAAAATCACTTCTAAAACAGTTGTAATTTTTCACATTATAGTTATGTATTTGACTGACTATATTTATATTAGAATTGCACTTTATCTGACCTTGTATAATACAAAATATAAGCTTTGCCTGTTCTGTACCCTCTACGGCCTATTAATTAAGTATTGGGATGCATTTCCCCAATAGACAATGAGGTATGTAGTAGACTATCCAGCTACCACAACGTCTTAATGCACCAGTCATAGTCACTATTTTTTTTAGTACTGACTTTATATGAACATCCCAAACCAGCCCATTGCCTATGTAGAGACCCAAGTATTTATAAGAACAAACTTAATTTAACTCTGTTTGTTTAATTTTTAATTATAATTAATTATAATGGATGTATTACAATATTTACAGCGCATCAGTGATTTCTCATTTCTATATGTATCTTTAAATGTAAAACTGACAGGAAGGAGCATATGATGTGATTCTTGGGACCAGAATGGAGTTGCATATGGCTGACTTCTATTTCCGCTTTGGCGGTGGTGTAGGGCACTATATTTGAGACAATGGAATGTTGTGTAAAACATATTTACTAAACCTTAAATTAATCAAAAAATGTAAGTCAGTCACAATACTGCAGTGAACAAGGAAGTTAATTAGGTATATACATGATTTTTTAGCGTAAAAAGCTAGGGCGGTGGCAAGTTATTGTGTCAGATTTTTTGTTTCGTAACCTTAAAATTTAATGCAAACAAAGTATGCTTTTATCTTTAAATGTTTGACAAATTTATATTATTATTATGATATTATTCTGAATTTTTATTTAGTGATGTCAATGAATAACTACAAAATGCTCAATTAACTATATTTTTAAATGTTGTAACCTTTGAATATAAAACTGAGGTCAAAGCTGATGGCAATAGATACTACAAACAATTTAAATAATGAAGGTACAAAATGGCCGTTTCCGTCCCTGTTTATATATACATAAAAATGTGCAAAGCTCCTTTCTGTCAGTTTATATTCAAAGATTTATATGGCGTAATTATGACTGAATAAATTTTGTTTCAAATATCTTTCATCTTTGTCCATAGATACACCATTAATTTTTTTCAATTTTGTAAATAATTAACGTTTTCCGTAACCTAAAGAGAAATGTTTTGACATTTTGCCAAATTAAATATTATGTGTGTTAAACTAAAGATATTATAGATATAAATATTGTTATGATTCCATTGCATTGAATGTGATCTTTTCAATGCAAACTATAGTTCGTAGTTTTTAAAGAGGTGGAATCTCTGGTAGCATTAAATTTTCATCTGATACTGCAGCTCGTAAAGCTTGTACCAAATTCTCTTATAGTTTATGTAGCTGTGTACAGTCGATCTTTTTAGTAATAAAAAAGATGGTTCAATAGGTTGTCCAAAAAATACCAGCCTATTGATTTAAATTCAAACTAATGCTCCCCCACATGTGAACGTTCTTCTACCTAAACATGCATTATATGAAAATTATGTGATACCTTTTCTTCTAAATCTTGCTTTGCTGTGAACAACAACTTCTTTTCAAAGCCAACATCCATAGCATATTTTTATGAAATCAGTATTGAAATGTCCACTGTTACATGTTGCATTTCATATTGCTGAATTATTTTGTTTGACAAAACACATTTGCTTCAGTTGTAGATTTTTATTTTTAGTCATCCTTCCCGGTCAGTACCAAAGCAATGACAAGACCCTATTCATATAGATCGGCAACTCGAGATACACGGTTAACAGCGCCTTTCGCGACTGGTCRCTCAACTAAATACAAAAGCGCGMTGAATTTGAATACCATKTTATTTCACCACTTACTGTTATCATTTTTATTACATTTTAAAGCAATAAAGGATTAATTTGTTTGACAACTTTATTACTGAAAAAGAAACCTGGCTGACAAATATGCCGCAGTTGGTAAGCGCGCCATAGGTTTATCAGTGTCCATTCCTTCCATGTGTTCTTCACACCCTGGTACAAACTGCTGACCAGAAATGGCAGCAACTTTCAAATTGTCTGGTTGCTGTGGGTCGCAAAGGTCTGTTTCTCACTAAAGTGCAGTTCACAAATTCTTCACTTCCTCTTAATACAGCCAAATCCATGTTGATAACGTCATGTCCTTTAATACGCTCCCATTATCTCCTGGCCTGCTGTCAACGTTAAAAACTTTAGCATTGTTCTTAATAAATAAAGTTGAAAGTAATACTTCTTCATATTTGGGAATCTATGGAATGTAAGTTTTTCTTCGCCCTCCTTTCATCTACAACCAGGAACCATACATGTCCGAACCCTAATTGATGATTTTATTTAGAATAACAGGTTTGATTTAATATAAATTAAATTGGTACTTATCACTGTATAATTATGCTTAACAGTACACCAACACCACAACGGCTCTAAGTCGCACAATTCACTGTCAAAATTTGACAGACTACAGCAAAAAAAGCGCCAACTACTTGGCATCAATCGAAAAACCTTGGCAACGCTACTCGTGACTGGTCACTAAACTACTGCAGAGTTGCCAGGGTTTGACCCTATTTGAATATATTTGTGTCAATGAATCCGAAATACAGAAAGAAAAAGACAATGGTAAAAAGGTTCTCCAAAATTAAATATAGGTACATTGAAAAAATAAAAGTAACTACAAACAAGTACAACAATACAAATAAATAACAGAAGAAAAGTTAATCAGCAATGTTCGCAAATTATCAGCAAATTATTCATGGCAGGTTACCAGTATAACTTAATTTCATGTGTAAATGTTCTAGTTCTAGTTGATTGAACATCTAATTTTTCAATATTTGTTGGTTTACTTATAATTATATAGTTGCATTGGTTTTTAAAAAAAATTATTTACTACTGACAGACACAATGTACAAGATTTAAACGAAAAGCAGTTTCAACAGATGTTAGTATAGTAATTTTTCTTCTTCATTTTTCAATGCCCTGTATCCAAATTTTGGCACCAGAATTTGTGCCATGCAAGTTCAAAAGCGTATTTGGTAATCAATTGTTTCCTTCATGTATTCCAGTGTGGATTTAGAAAAACCTATAGGTAACTGTATAGCCAATTGACCTGGGCTCTCCTGTAAGGGTTAGTCTTTTCTGCATGATAATTATCAAATAATTTTAGTATCGTAGGTTTCACACATTCGCACGAATTGTCACCTTAGCCTGAATTAGAAAATCCTGAGCCTAGGTTTGCACTTAGCATGCTCAATGTTCTGAAATCAACATTATTTAGCATAACTTTAGCAAGAATAGTAGTTTAGCTTGTAGGTAAGTATTTTGAATTGAATTTAATTAAGTATTTTTGTACTAATAGTTTTTATAGCTTTATTAATTATATCAAAACAGTTGTTTAGATATCTTTAGGTCAGTGTAGATATGTAGAATGTTCAGTATATTTTATTTTTCGTACATATTTAAGAAGTACATCTTTGTTATTGTATATTAAGGTGTTAAACATTGAAGGACCTATGTTTTAATTCTAATGATTTGATTTTAGGAAAACTTTATCAATGTTGGTTTTCTGAGGCTCTTCCGTGCAGCCAGGTTAATTAAGTTATTGAGGCAAGGGGATACTATACGTATACTACTGTGGACGTTCGTGCAAAGTTTTAAAGCTCTTCCCTACGTCTGTCTTCTAATAGCAATGTTGTTCTTCATTTATGCCATCATCGGGATGCAGGTAAAAATGCAATTAAAAATGTATATAAATTATTGATCTACTGAAAACATGCTTAATATTCTTTTTTCTTCTTTAGGTCTTTGGAAATATCGCTGAGAATCCTAACGAATCCATAACACGCCACAACAACTTTCGCAACTTTATCCAGGGTTTAATGCTATTATTTCGATGTGCAACAGGTGAAGCATGGCCTAGCATAATGCTGTCTTGCATAAAAGGTCAGGAATGTGATGTAAAGGCAAGAAGCAGCAAAAGTCAACAAGGGGAGAAAACATGTGGTTCAAATTTAGCATATGGTTACTTTGTTTCTTTTATATTCTTCTGTTCATTTCTGGTAAGTATTGCAAGACTTTTACCAATGGCAGTTCATTCAATAATTTTGATCCATACTGAGCGTTTTTTTTTATATGGTTATTGAAGTTATGTTGATATTTTAGATGTTGAACTTGTTCGTTGCTGTCATTATGGATAACTTTGATTATTTAACAAGAGATAAATCAATACTTGGTGCACATCATTTGGATGAATTTGTCAGGATTTGGGCAGAATATGACCCTAATGCAACGTAAGTAATATGATAATTACTAAATTGAGCTTGGATGGAAGTTTTACATTGTTTTCATAAACATTAACAATATACGGGGTGTTCACGCTAACAGTCTATAATAGCTAACTTTTTTATTTGAAATTTTAGAGTAGTGGTTTAAATGGGGAAGTTTCTTAATTTTTTGAGAAGAATTTTATGGTGTTTACAAGAAAACAATTGAACATTATTCTACGATTTGGCACGATGATGATGGGTTCAAATTTTAACACAAAATAAATAGCGTATTAACACAGACAATTCAAAAATATTTTGCACACATAATTATATGACCATAATGATTAAATTAAGCACATATTTTTTTTGTGCAAGTAGCGCATTCTCATTCTTGAGCATACAGAATCTACAAAAAACTGGGGAAGCTGAGTTCCAAAATGATTATTTTAACTTTGGGTGTAGAATTATTAAATAACATCTTATTGTTTTCATGGAAAATCCTGARATTAAAGAATGCCTTACTGGTTTGATTATGTGGACCTGTTACAATAGTTGAGTTTAGAGCATATTTTGATTATAGATACTTTGTCTATTTTCTTGTTATACCCTAAGTAATTTTTTTTTCGAGGGTTATTTCACAATAGAATTGTTTCTTTAGGGGCAAGATACTCTACCAAGAAATGTATGACATGCTAAAAAACATGGATCCTCCTCTGGGTTTTGGCAATAAGTGTCCCAATAGATTAGCATACAAGAAATTGATACGAATGAACATGCCTGTAGATGATGATGGAAAAGTAAACTTCACCACCACATTATTTGCATTGATCAGAGAGAATCTAAACATAAAAATGCGACCAGGTAAGCTGGCTCTTTCCTAATTGTTTTTAGTTTTACATTAAGAGTACACTGTGCTGTAATTAGATTACTTGAGTTGTGCAATTCCAAAACGAGCAATGTCCATTAAATTAAAAAAACGGACGTTTTGCGCCATCTGTGTCTAAAACCAAAAAGCTAGCTCTAGCAACAAAGATTTTGTTTCAAAAATGGTTTTGTCCGTTTAAAATTAACTCAGAAATTAAGAGTTGGTTCCAAATCAAGCTTAGTCCGTACCTTTTTAGTTCCATACAGAATCATGTCCGATCATGTCCGACTGCAGCAAAGTGAGCATAGTCGCGCTATAGCTTTTGTAGACGATATCAATATTGTTTCCAAATTATGCTTTGTCCATCTGTTAGTTGTAGGTTAATTTTGTGTGGTGTGCACATTGTTTTAATGGCAGCGTAGCGTGACAGCGGTGAGCAGTATTATTATAGTGCAATTATTAATTGATTTTAACAACGTGCTTAGTGAAAGTTAATTTGTAAGGTAGCTGTATAAGAATGGAAACGTCAGGAGACCAAAGTTTCAAAAACATTGTGCCATCGGAAACCAGAAAAGGAAGGAGGAGAATTTCTGAACCCACACAATGGGAAAAGAATAAGAGGAAACGTATCAGGTACGATTTAAAGTTAAATATCTGCGTAGGTACTTAAAACTAATATTACAAATACTCTGCAAAAACATTGCCTCGCCTACCCACCTGCACACATAAAAATAAGAACGTTTTCCAATGTGGTAACTTAAACATGCAAGATGTGAGACGTTTTCACGAAGGATTTTATTCTTCAAAAAACAAAATCGAGCAAGATTCGTCTATTTTAAAGTACACAACGACGGAATCACCTAAACGCAAACGTTCTAGAAAAGACGTTACTTCGAATACGATTTTCATTAGATATTTTATGCCACGACTTAGACAGGAAACAGGATTAAGAGTTGTACCCGTGTGTCAAAAAACTTTTATGTCTATACTGGCTGTGACTAAAAGTAGGATCCAAAGTGTTTGCAAAGCTCATTTTATAAATGGTACAGCACCAAAGGAGAATCGCGGCGGGGACACCAGGTCATATCATTATCAAAATAAAAAAATGCTGTAAAACTGTTTATTGAAAAGTTACAACCAGTGGAATCACATTATGTTCGTGATAAGAGCAAGCGACAATATTTGTCCAGCGATTTATCAGTAAAAAAACTGGCGACAATACAACAGTATCACAGAGGAGATCTAAAAAAGTGAAGTATGGGTACTTTCGCAAAATATTTGTGGAAGAATACAACGTTAGAAGAGGACTTTCCCATGGATGAAACTTCTTATTTAATGTCAACATGTAAAATAGCTCGTTTTCTTTCAATAAAATTAGTTTCAAAAGCATCATTGTCCTTTTAGTTTAATTACAAAACAAGCTTTGTTCTGTAATGACTTCCAAAACCAGTAATGTCCAAATTAAATTTTTTTTTTTCATGATTTGCATTTAAAATTTGTTATTATGGTTACGTAAGAATGAAAATGGACATAAAACTAAAGAATCTGGCAAAAGCAGAATGTGTTTTAAGAAGAAAATCAATACAGAACACGTTTTGTCTATTTATTCAGAATTTGGTTAAGTGGACAAAGCTCACTTTGGAATTGGGCAACTCACTTGGCAGAGTGAGCGGTATGCTTAGTAGTTTCTATAGAACTTTTGCTAGCCTATCTTTCATACTAATATTGGTATTTTTTTAAATAATATTCTTTGAGTTTTCTATTTCTCTCTAAATGATTTTCTACATCTTTTTGTTTTAAATCTTCAATAACAGCTGAAGAAATGGACCAAGCAGATGATGAACTACGACACACCATATTGAATATCTGGCCATTAGAGGCAAAAAATATGGTTGATCTTCTTGTACCTCCCGCTAATCAGCTGAACAATGGCAAGCTGACTGTGGGCAAGATATATGCAGGTCTTCTGATCCTGGAAAGCTGGCGTAGCACAAGGTTCGGACAGGTGGAACCGACCGGACTTGGGGTATGCTCGATTCTGTTTATTAATTGACGTTATTGGAAAATGATTGTGGCCAAATGTTTTGGTTGTTGTAATTGTTGTCACTTTGCAGTGATTGGGAAGGAAAGATTTCAGATATGTGAAATCTTCTCTTGCCAATGAAAAGACACCAATCCTAGTTTCGATAGGCGCCAGATCCTCAACTGTTTAGTTGTATAGTAGTATATGGGCATTGGTCATTGTGTAGAATCTGTCCCTCTTCAAGAAATAACACACTATTACGTAGATCTCTGAATGGGCTATTCCGGCATTGTTTTTTGAAAAAAAATATATTAGTTTGTTTACATTCTATGAATATAGAACTGACAGGAAAATTTGTCAAACACTTTTTTAAGGTTATGAAGCAACAAATTGCGTGGTGAGCATAGCCACAGTCAAATTGATTGTCTTGTGCGATAACTTATTGACACACACAACCTAGCTTTTTTTGCTAAAACACCATATAATGTACCCATCTGGATAACTAACTTCATTTTTCACAGCTGTACTCTTATTGACTTTGATGATTCTTTATAAATTGAAGGTATCGTAAATATATTTTATACAACAATTCATTGTCTCAAACATATTGCCTTACTACACTGCCAAAGCGGAAACAGTAGTCTGCAATATGCACGCTTCATTCTGGACCCACAATTCGAATCATATGCTCCTTTCTGTCAGTTTTATATTTAAAGATTACATTGATATATGAAATTCAGTCATTCGAACTGTGTCACTGTTTGTTTAGTATACAAAAAGTAGGTATGTAAATAAGTTCACTGTAAATCATTTCAAGTGTTGATTTTCTGCTTTTTTGACTTAGAGATAAAATTATTATTAAGAAGTTATAGTAATTGTTTACTTTTTCACTTCTTTGAAAATGCTGAAGTAGGCGTAACATTTTGCAGACTTCAGTCCTTTGTTTTTCAAATCCAGCAGATGTGGTATACAGAATATAAGGTCATCATAGAATATTTAGAAAACAATATGTCACGGTGAATATGTTGCAAACATATCACAAAGGAAAAGTGAACACTATTACATTCATTTCCTTCAATTTTTATGCTTATTGGTAATTATAAATTTATCATTTTATGATCTTGATTCAATAAGGACACTGCTTGTGTTCAAAATTATTTGGAGCTAGAAATCAAATGGAGGAATATCCCATTTTCCACAAGGCACACACAAAGGATTAGCATCAGTGAAAATGGTAATAGCTGTCCCCATAACTGTTTTTGTATTGTTTATTTCAGGGTTTCGGAAATAGTCCCTCAGCCAATAACGCGGTAGTATATTACTTAATCCCTATTTTGATTTTGTCTCTTAGTTAATCATATTTTGTTTTATTTTTTTAATTCATTCCTTGTTGATATATAGATTGGTGGTCTGGTTATTTCAGAAATGGATCTTAGAATGTGATAATTAAGGTGGTTAAAAAATATGACAAAAACAACATAAAGGTAAAATGTTATATACTTAGCAAGTTTTATTTCTGAGCTGACTGGGCCACAATTTGCATTTTAGCAGATGCGTTTTACTCTCATTCATAGTACAGTCCTTTTAGTAGACACTTTGGGCATTATGTCTTCGTATTTAGAACTTTGTGCCTGTTTACTTGCACCCCGTATTTTTGTCTCTATATTCCAATTATTGTGCAACCTATGTGTCTTCAACTATTTCGTACATTGAACGTTAGACTTTATGCATGTTGTATTAATATTTTGAACAAACATCTTCACTCTAACACAATAACCAACACATTTTTTTTCTTTATTTATTGCATATCATTCTTAAAGTGCTTGAATTGATTATTTTATTATATTATTAATAAGTGCTTTGGTTAAAAGATTCATAAATCTATTTATAACTGTTCAGTTCACAGAAAACCATATGATACAAATTTAAGGTAATAGATTCCATATGTTCTAAGCGTTAATTGTGTGAGCTAAATTTGGGTAGGTGAAAATCGTTCTATATTAGCAACCCTAATGTGGCTGCTGTATAGCTATAAAAAAAGAAGTAAAAAGCCTTTTAGACAAACCTATAAGTTTCTTTAATGTAATGTCATTAAACAAAACCCAAAAATAGTACTAGAAATAGCATTATTTTTATACATGCATTGCTGTGCACTATTCCATGTTGTTATTACATATTTGCTTAGTATTACTATGCCAAGCACACATCAATTTAACTACACTTAATGAAAAAATGTAAATGCATAGTTTCATTTTATAATTCATGCTCAAGTATAAATATTGTTAGTCATTAAATATATATCTTCAAATTGTGCTATTCTTTTCCCAGAAAAGTTTTGGATATTTGTGTTGTCCATATTAACATATTGGACAGAAACAAACAATTTATTGGGTGACAATTAAAGAATTAGAGACCCGAGTATTATACAAGCTTTGAAATACATAATTGTGTTAGCTAATCTCATTATAAACCGTAGAAGAGAAACTATACAGTATTAGTTAATTTTGTAGGTTCTTAGTCTATTAAGTTTTTTTTAATTAGCATAACTTCTTTATTGTTTGTGTTTTAGTATTTATTCCTTTTTGTTTGGTTTTATTATGTCATCAAAACGTTTATCAAAAACAGATCATTTGGACTGGAACAAATACCTAATTAAAATTCTAAAGGATAATTTATAAAACTTGTTGAACAACCACTTCATATGATCTGTCTACACAAGAATACTGGTATAAGGTAAAGTACCTCACTTGTCACATGTATTTAAACAGTGTTRCATGTTTTTGCATAGCGAATGTTTCCTTTATATACATAGCCTTTTAACTGTATTTTTACAAACTCTGGCCACATTCTCAATTAAACTCTTTAACGGCTATAATAGCACTAGTACATATAAGCGTAACATAGAATCAAATAGACGTTGTGTCAAACACACAGGACTGTAGTTGTTAAATTTGTTGGGTATGGCAGAAAGCATCGTTTTTTGATTGCCTACTGGACATGGCCGGTCACTTGGGTGGTAGCAGGACCGGCTCACTGAGCATGGAAGGCACCCCTCTGATGGGGGCCCATGACGACAGCCACGGACATGAAGAAAGCTCTCTAGCGACGTTAGCGCGACGTAGCACCAAGAGAAATCGATCTTTGAGGTAAGTATTGAATTGTACAAATACCATTAATAGAATATTAATAAAATTAATTCAATTTTGTTCTGGCAGAATGTGATAAATAATGGGGCTGTTCAGAAATTTATGTGCTGGTATTAACACTTATTGTTATTTAAAATAAGAAAAATTACCCCTTTGTGTACACAAAACCACAAAACTGGAAGGAAAATTTATATTAATCAAGTAAAACTTTTGTGGTAAAAGATGTTATCCTTCAACAAGAGTAGGTACATAATATGTTTTCTTTATTTTATTTTGAGCAGAAAAGGCATAATTACATTTGCTGTCTTAACTTAACCAGGGCATGTGATATTGTAAAAATTGTAAATGTATGATTTTTTATGCCCTACCTTGACAACTAAAAATATTTTGTTGCGGTTGATCAGATACGTTCCATTCTTGAACTTTTAGTTTAGTTTTCTACGATGATTAGTTTTTGACCCTAGTTTATTCTTATAAATCGAATAATTTGCATCCCTATTCAACAGACACAGATTTTGTTTGTTTACCGATGATACAACAATGTACGAGGGCTGTTTTTTTTCAACCCTCGATGGGTTATAAAAATTAGGTCCCTTTGCATAAAAAGTATTTTATTACTAAAAGTTGATTACAGTCTTACTCCTTTTTCTACAAAATTCCCAGAAAAATTGAAGCATTTGTGATAACATGACACAGGCTTTTAGAAGCCCTCTTGAAGGAACTGTGATGTCAACTCTGTCAAGTACATTTTCACTGCCTACTGGTACCCTTTATTGGTTACAAAGCGGTGTCTGCTCAAAAATGTCTATAATTTACAAAAGATGTAAAAATTACTGGTGCAAGTCCGAACTGTGTGATGGATGGTCGAAAACTTCACACTGGAATTGTTTGAAGTATGACCGTACATTGTTAGCAATAAATCACAAGAGAGAGAATAAATTGAAAATAATTTGACAAAAATTCGACAACACGTTGCCCCAGAAACAGACACGAGAGCATTTATCGAACCCTCAAGTGTTTCAATATTATAACTTTGCTCACCTTAGTGTTCTTACATATAATTTCATTGATCTTCTTATCGATTTCATCAAGTGAAGACATATTAAATCTTGCTCCACTCATTTTTAGTAGAGTTTGATGACAGACCTCAAGCCAACAATTTTTGTTGCCATGCAAAATCTATCTTAAATTATTCCAGCGAAAATTGGCTTTTGTGAAAATTCCCATTATATTTGTGTTTTGATTCGTTTAAATGACATAATTGACCGAAATTGAGTTATTTGATTGTTTTTTTTAGTAACGTCAAAAAATAATCGTGGATCAAAACAATGCTGAATGAATGCACACCTCTTCATTTGTTTTATTCTTAAATCACTTGTCACAGGCAATATAATGTTTCACAGTAAGCCTCCTATGTTATTGTTGTGCTTTCCTTCATGATAAGTTGGCGGCGGCACAGTTCCTTGGAGATTGGATCTAAAAACCTGGGTCACAATATCACACACACAAATGGTTCAGTGATTTTGGTGACTTTGTAGAGAAATGAGTAAGACATCGCTCAACTTTTAATAATAAAATATATTTTTTTTAATGTAGATGTGTCATATTTTTGTTTTATCAGAGGTTAAAAAAACGGCCCTCATATTCTACAAGGGTGTTGCAAAATATAATAATTAAATTAATAGAAAACACTATTAACTAATTTCCATGCAACATCCAAAGTGTCATATTGTTTACCATCCTTGCATTAATAAATKCACCAAAGTATTTATTTATTATTATTGCTCTATGCAATCAAATTTTGTATATCAGTCATTTGTAAGTTCTCAAATCTAGATGTTATGGTGTATTCTCGTGTGATTTATTCTGCAAACTAATAAAGTTAGTTTGGTTTTCCACACGAAAAATTGTGTAAAACAACGAAATAATCTTAAAAAGAAATTTTTGAATACCTATCTTAAGCGAGATGGTTATGGTAAATGCAATGAAGTTTTTAGCTTTTGAAAAGGCAAAATTTTTTGATTACTAAGGGGAAAACAAGCTGCTCCCATTCAATCAACAGCTTATAGACGGTGTGCAAGGATAATACCATCAAATATTTTTTTTCTAATGACCATGTTTAAAATTGATTAACTAAAAGTTGCGAGCAGATGGCATTATTTAAAAACTATAAGGAATTAGAATTCTGTAGTTAAAATAACATGTTTAGGAAATGTTAATATATCTTTGCTTATTTTGAAAAATTGTTTTTTTGCGACATGTGATTTCAGCTAAAGAAAAGCTAATGGTGGATTTTGTTGGGCAAATGACCAAAACCAAAGTATTCACAAAGTAACTATTTCTAATTTTTGACATGCACAATATCATAAACAGGCCTTCCAGGCCCACGGCTTGACAATTTTTCTACATGGTTCTCTAATTCTATCTTTCATTTTTCAATTTCTTACACCTGTTTTCTTCCAAGTTTATTAACACTGCACTTAACCACTGTATCTTTGGTTGACCTTGTCTTCTTCTTGCCATTGTTCCCAAACACAACACTTTCTTTACAATTCGGTCTCCCGCCCTTCTTTTTACATGTTCTAATCACCGTATTCGTTGCGTTTTTATAAACTACATTATTGACTCATTTCAAGGTTTCTGGCATTCATGCTTTGTATTAAAATAAGTTAAATTAGGTATATGCATGCTAAAATTTGTAACCTCCTTCACACAAATGGGTTTTCATAATTCATATGAGTATGTTTAATTCCGATTGCATCATGAACAGATCCATTATTCACATTATGTACAAGATATCTATAATTTCATAAAATTGCAGTTATAATTTTTAAGAATTGGTGAGACAAGATATAACAATTTAATGTTTTGTTTAGGTTTCACATTTATTTGTTTCCATGAATATATTTGCTTGTTAAAAGTATCCAGTAGTGATTACTTATATTATGACAACTGTTGAATGTAATGTTAACATGTTTTCTTTTGTTTCAGGATGAAAAAGGTGATCACAAAAGGGGTGAACTCAGTTTTGTTGTTTGTTTAGGATTAGGATGTGTTTAGGACATTTTCTCCCTTTTCAATTAAGTTTGATATTAACAACTGAATGTCGTTTTTACAGATATTATTACAAATTAATAGTGAACAGAATAGAAGGTATAGTTAGATCTATGTTTTTAGGTTGTATCTTCTATTATAATGCAATACAAATTTTTAGACACACTAAAATTTATAATTATAGATGTAGGTAATTATTAGATTTAATATTCTAAAACTGTGCAGTGGGAATCACAAGGAGGTGCCAGTTTAAAAAGGTTTTGGTAAAATTTAAATAAACAGATTTCCATTGCATTATTGGTAGTTTTCTATGAAAAAATGTTTCCCATTTGTGTAAAACCACTAGTGAAATGTTGTGTAGGAACATTATCTTTTGTAAATAGTGTGTAGTTAAAATTTATTACATAAAAATATTCTCACTAATAAGCATGCTGTCAGTACTACCTACTAACTTTTCAATTTTAACACTAAAAACACATTCTCTTCAACTAACAATAACAAAACATCTCACTCTTGGCACTTCTGCATGAATTTCTGCATGTCCATATTATTGAATCTTGCAAAGGGACATGTTTATGAATGGGATGGTCATCAGTAGATGACGAATTATTTTTACCTGCTTAAGTAGTAAGAATTTGTTTAATTGTTCAATTTCCATATACAGATGCAAGACGTGCTCGGCTCGAGGAGGCCTTCCTGCGACAGTATCACAGATCAACAGCATTTGCATCCATCTACTTATGGGAATTCTCAGCGAAGATCTCCAAGTTTAAGGTAACGATAATTTTTTTTTTTTTGAAGTATCTATTGGGAATGTTTTGTAGACGTGGCAACTCTCCATCCTTGCAAAGAAGTCCGTCACCAAGGAGAAGGTATCCTTCCCATTTGCATCATGACATAGGATTCTCTGACACAGTCTCAAATGTTGTTGAAATTGTAAAGCATGAACATCAGAGAGCGCACAGGAAATATCCAAGAGGTATATACTTCACACAATAGTAAAGTAGTTTTTACTTATATCTGATAGCACATCTTATATAGGTTTTCTTTGAATACAATTAATCATATTCCGCAAAGTGCAAAAAACTGTGTTATGTGAAGGATGCTAGGTTACAAACTGTTCTTCGCAGGTTTTTTCTTTTTTATTTTCGAATGCTATAACCCCCACAAATTACCAAAAATTCAAGCAGTGTTAACTTGTTCAATTAATATAGAGAAGTAGTGGATGAATAGTAGAGAGAAAGGTACCAATATCAATAAAACGGGGAGTAATCGGCATCGTTTTTGCTAGCTGAGGGCAAAAGCGCTGTGAGGTATATGGCAGTGCTGCACAAGTACAGGCTTCGGATGTCTAATGCTTTATAACTTAACATTTGTTGCTTTTTGTTTGGTATATTATTTGCCATATTAAACCTATTTTCTTATGGTGTATACAATTGCTTCATTTACAAATCGATAACATAAAGAAAGATATATGTATCATTACATATGACCATAAGGTAATGTATTTTTATTTGTAGATACTTGTAAGACATGTAATTTCAGTGATTTTTTTGGCAAATGTGTATAGATTCTACGATTGTTAATGTTTTGATCTAACATTTAAGTGTAAGTAACCTTGGTAAGTAGTTATATAAACWGATAATTTGCAGTAACCATTGTTGCATTCTTTGAAGGGGGTAAAATGTGGTTCTTAAAAAAGACGTACCCTCTGTCTTTTGGCACTGTAGAAGTAGAAGATTTATTGTTAAAGAAAAAGTTTGGAAGCAGTAGGTAGGTACATAAGTCTTATCTAAATATTTCGTTTTGATGATGTAACTCCTTTTTTGGCAGATGCCAACGTAACGATTCAAATCATGGATACAATAGGTATAATTAATTCTACTATTTCATTTGAATTTTAGTTTTAGAAAATGCAGCCATTGGCTAAAATGTATATAAACGTATGTCAATCAATGTGACAGCAGATGTTAAAGATCAAACAGTAAAGTACAAAAATTAATTGTCATTACTTAAAAGCAGCCTGCGATTTTTTATTATGTAAAAAGCTGCAAACATGCATAACTGTAGACTTTTTATAAAATGATGTGTCTGGTCTAATAATGCACAAGAAACGTTTGTAAGTGATGAAGATAACAACAGTGGATTTAAAAGAAAGGAAAATTTTCTTGAGAATTTTCGACTACGGCAAAAGATTAAAACCTTGACCAGTCTAATAGATCATTAATCATAATATGAAAGTTGGCTGCTCCCATTTTGTGAAATGAAACAAAATTGTAGCATGGCACTGCTTAACTAAACTTGAAAATTAACATCGGCAACACCATGATTGGACATACTAGCTTTTTGACAATATGGAGGTTCTAATTGCTATGAAATTGGTCAGTAGTGCCTTTTTTACATACAATGAAGATACTTGTGATACATCAAGTCGAAACTTGTGGAAAGCTGGCATCCTTTTATTAAATTTGCTCACATGCACTGGGTGTTACATATTTCCAGCATGGCATAAACCTTTATTATTATTTTTAATGGAAAATGTTTTAGTTTTTGAAAATGAAATATTTTATTATGTATAGTAGTGTCCATTTTAACAAAAATCAAATTCATTATATCAGTCAATAAATTTCACTTTTGAATTAGAAAAGGATTCCCAATAGCCATTTAGATTTAACAATATCAAGAAAGGATGATAGAATCACAATTAATATTTACAGAAAACCGACACATACAGATAATTACATCAAAGACAATTCTTGTACGCCTTTCTAGTACTTAATGTTCCTCTTTAATAGTTTGATACATAGATTATTAAATGTTCCATTATTCACAGAAAATTACAGAAATGAACTATCATATATTTATCATTTAGCCATTTTTTTTAATTGATAAAGTCAGTCTTTTCGTAGTAGTTCCCTAACTTTGGTTCTGAACGCTTTCACTGAGATGTATAATCTTTCTGGATAGTTTCATTGGTGCATTCTTCTAGTGGCCTTAATATTTTTTTGACACTGCGCTTAGATTAAAATCATGTCTAACTTTTCTTATGAAAACTAGGCGTTTTTAATAACATTTCATCTGACTGACAAGTGACAATATTTTTTGGTCACTTTAAAGTGAATTGATGAAGTTGTTTTTATAGATAACAAGGTTTTTCTTCTAACTAACTAGATCTTGCAATTGTTAATGATTATTATTATTATACTACCCTCAAGAATGGAGTGTGGTACATAGTCAAAATTATAACTAAATTATCTACCAAATTGAGCAAAAAATGTACAGGGTGTCATTTAAAAAAAGTTTGCAGTTACCTCTTTGACAAATGTCATCATAAAGGTATCTCAATGATTTTATTCAAAAGTTTAAAACCATGTACACAATATCCATAACGTCAGATTATAGCCAACTGTAAATATAGCTTCATCTCAATTTGTTTTATTCCGATTTGTGTGACATATTTGTCTGTTTTTGGCCCACTTGTTGTGACAAAGACMCACTGCTGTTGCCTTTGTAACACATATATTCACATTTGTCATAATAMTGAGTGGCAACGCTAAAAATACCAACMCACWTAAACAGGCAATGTAAAGAACTTGTTCCTCTTTGACAGAAAATTTTGAACAAGAGCATAACAACTGTGTGTCATGGCCTTTAAACACTGTGAGAAAGGTAAGATTATTATATATTACAGAAAAAATATTTACAAGTTTTGTTACGTTTTGTGTGTTCATTGGTACTTTGATAAAGAAAAATAATAATTGAAATATAAAAAAGATAATTGTATAGAGTTGTAAATAAAACAGATGTCAAAAGATATTATTGAAGCTTACTTTTTATAGAAATAACTTTAAAGAAATAACAAGTTTTATTTCGAAAATTGAAATTAAATTTCATACTGTTAAAACACTGAAAACTACTGACGCCACAACTTTAGACATTGGTGTTATTCATAATGCTATTTATAAGTACAAATACAGTTAGTGTAAGAAAAAATAAATCATTTTGTTTTTTTTATTCTTTAACCTGTGCATTTTCTTGATGGAACTGTTATTAAGAATACGTTTTGGATAAAATTTCTGTAGGAATGTATTACCATTAAACTACAAAATATTTATTTCCTTGGTGTTGGAATGCAGCCCAGCAATAATGTGTCATTGACGTTATCCAAGGGTGATGTGTTCATGGTTTTATATGCAGGGTATCCCACATTATGTGGGCAACCTCTTGGTATCTGAAAGCTGGTGTAAAAATAACACTATTTTACAGCATAACCTTTTTTGAAATAACCCCCCCTCTTCCTCTGAGATATAGATATTCACTCTTAAACATGGAGGAAGAGAAGCAGTATTTCAAAAATATCTTTTAGACTGGTTGATATAATTTCATCAAACTTTGGTGATTATTATTTGAAGTGAAAACCGTTAAAATGATGTGCACATTTTTTTAATAAATGTGTTGGGGGGGCGAGAGGGTTGTCGCATTTTAACAAGACTTTATGGTTAAGTATTTTTTTCAAAAATGTGTTTTTTTTTTAATCTTTGGACCTTGTAAACAAAAGCCAATTTGATAAAAACAAAATGATTTAGTTAAGTGGTGAAAATGTGAACCCTAGCTTTCAACTGCAATTTTYWCGGAAAGGGTCAATCTTAGCCGCATGAACAAAGAGTATCTTTTTTTGTTTACAAGGCCCAAAGATTACAAAAGATATCTTTTTGAAAAAAAATATGTACCTGTTTTAAAGTTAAGGGTTAAAATGTGGGGGGTTGAACCCCTCCCGGCCCCMCAAAACAGTTATTAAAAAATGTGCGCATCATTTAAGCAGTTTCCACATCAAATAATAATAGCCAAAATTTGATGCAATTATATCACCCAGTCTAAGAGATATTTTTGAAAAACTGTTTCTATTCTCTCATCTTTAAGAGTGAATATCTCAGTAGGCGGGCGTTATTTCAAAAAAAGTTATATTGTGAAATAGTGTAATTTTTACACCAGTTTTTAGATTCTGAGAGGTTGCCCACATAATGCCGGACACCCTGTATAATACACAAGCATGTACATTTCATATTCTTGTTAAAATGCAATTATTTGTTAGGTTCATGGTCTGCTTCTACGAGTCCAGCTAGATCACCTTCTCCTACAAGTGGTAGACAGTATCATAATCCCAGGTGCGATCAGTTGAGGTCTTCACATAAAGGCTTCGGTACTACAAGCCTTGGGCAAAGGTCCAGATCTCCCAGTCCGTCACATAGGGTTCCACATCAGCACGGCCCTCCAACAATTGGTATGTATCTTACTCTAAATCACTTATACCGGCTTGCTACAAAGTATGGAACCAGTAGGATATTTCAGGTTCTGATTGACCAATTTTTCTGAAATTGTGCTTGGGCCTATGGGTAATTAAAATGCATTTTCTGAAATATTTTTAACTCTGTGTCAGCTCTCGTTTCCGAGATAAGGGCGCAAGTTGCATTTTTTTTAAATGATACGGGAGGGGGGGTCAAAAGGCACATCATTGAAAAGGATATTTTTTCCTGATTTCAAAAATGTATTACACTTGTACAATTTATTGTTTCTGAGTTAAGTAGAGTGTGATAACAAACTTGGGTCTTGCAAAAAAATTTGGAATAAAAACCATATTTGTTATCGCTAAGTAAGAACATAAACTCCAGGTGTCTCCATTTTCCTTGTGACTGAATTTTCATTCACTTTGTTATTTGCAATCGCAATGCCTCAGTAACTGAACATGATCGCATAGAAATTTTGATGACGATTGGTTATGGAGATAGAAGGCGAAGTTATTCAGAAGTAGTTGCACTCTACAGTGCAATTCATGAAGATCGTGAACCAATTGCCAGATCAAAAGTTATTAAAACAGTGCAACGTTCTGACGAAACCGGCAGTGTTAAAAATCTTCAAAAATAACGACGTCCAAAGGTTGCTACGAGTGAGTAAAATAGCTTGAATGTCCTTTTAGATGTGTAAGAGAATCCCAAGTGTTCCGTACAACAGCATGATCTCACTCACCATACATTTGTGGATATTTGAATGTGATATTTCCAGACAAATGGATTGGTAAGCGTGGAGCAATAGAATGGCCAGCATGTTCTCCTGATCTGATGCCGCTTGATTTTTTCCTGTGGGGGTATTGGAAAAGTTTTACATAAAATTTGAAAAAATACTGCATTTTTCACTGAATCATGTTTTTCTTTTTTACTTTTAGGATACCCGATTCGCAGTAAATTGATCAAACTAGACAAATATTATCACCAGTCAGGGATAAATGGTAATATCTGGCTTTTTTGTCCACTTTAGCGATAAAAAAAATTGTTTCCATTCTTTTAGTTCTTTGTCTGGCTCAATTATTGTATTTACACTTATCTCAACTCAGAAGCAATAAATTGTACAAGTGTGAAACATTTTGGAAATCAGGAAAAAGTACCCTTTTAAATGATGTGCCTTTTGAGTCCTCTTCCCATTAAAAAATGCAACTAGCGCCCATATCTCGGAAACGAGAGCTGACATGGGGTTGAAAAAATTCCAGAAAATGCATTTTAATTACTCATAGGCCCGTGCACAATTTCGGAAAAATCGGTCAAACACAACCTGAAATATCCTGCTGGTTCCTTACTTTGTAGTGACCCTGTATAATCCATTTCCATTTGTAATATTTAAAATATGTAAGGTAAAGCTAGTTGCTTAAAGATATGCCTGTTGTAATGTCATCAGGATTGTAACTGAAGGCAATTCTCAGAATTTTGTAATTTTTTCAGATCAAATTACATTTTTCTTGAAGTCCCGAGCTCTATAGCCCTTATTTAAAATAATTCACTGTATATGTATTATAGTGATATACACGTGATTTTCGGTTTATTTTCATTTGAATGACAGCAGGTGCTGTAATTGGCGTACCAATGCAACAGTCCGCAGCACACCAGGGTAGCATGCAGCACAGTTACCCCATACTAGGTTCTAGACGAGGTCAGGGGAGAAGGTTGCCCCCCACTCCTTGCAAACCCTCAACTCTGCAGCTCCGCCCAGGACCAATAAATTTCCCCAAACTGAATGCCTCACCTACGCATGTAAGTTGTGAATAAAGTTGGTTTCATTGCTGTGCCATTTTCTAATAGACTTAGAATAATATATTTTTTATATTTTTACTATATATTTTATTTATATTTTTATTATATTCTATATTTTTATGTATTTTGTATATTTTTTAAATGCATATTACTATTCACACTCAGCTTACTTCCTATGAATTCAGTTACATAATAATAAATCATTGTGTTGGCATATAACTATTCACCTATAAGATAAATTCGACACTGGATACGATCTGATTAACATTTCATAACTTGAAATGGAATTCTTGGTTTTAGTCTTTTTCAAAATGTATTCATTATTTTTATATTCTAGATCTTATCTTGAAGCATAGGAAGAGATTATTTTAGATTAAAGTATCTGTTTCTCTTACATAATTAGAAAACTGTTGGGGACATGTTATTCCTAACAGTATAGTACCGAAAACTGCATGTTTATAAAGTAGTTATTCTAATACTTTGTTCTTAATACCAAATGGAAGGATCATAAGTATTTTGAGGGTTGCCTTCAATATATCAGCGGTTTCACTGTATTGAGAAGCCGAACGCTATCATTTTTGTACGAAACATTTTTTAGAAAACCTCAAATAAAGGAGGTGGGATGGGTTAATATTGAAATAGGAAATCGCTAATACCTCTGATTTGGCTTGACTAATTTGAATGTGCAAGGTATCATTTGTAAGAACCTCTAGCCCTCTATAAACTGCAATGTTAAATACTAGCAAGTAGTTTATATACTGAGCACAAAGAAGCATTTTTTCTAACTTCTTCCCAAATATAGATTTTTTTTAAATTTTAAAGCAGATACGAAATTCAATAGAAAATTAAATGCCATTAAAGCGATGACAACTGCATAAGTTTTCGGTGTTCATAAATATTAAAGCTTGAATAAAAAAAGTATGGGTCTTAGAGTATACATTTTAGAAATTGAACAGTGCTTAATAAATAAATTATTTCATTTCTTATTGTTTGTACACAAGTTGCATTAAAAATGTATTTAGGAGGAAAAATGATTGGACCAATTTTTTTATGCTCCACTTAATGGCAAACAGTATTTAGAATTTTTAATAAATTAACTTCCACTATTACTGGAGGACATAGTCCTTTTCAACATGTTGGCTGTGTGGTCCATTTCGCAAGTTAAGTGTTTATGGTAATATTGAAATCAAAGGTACACGACAAATGCATATGGAGGGGAAGCCTGTCTTGATACCCAGCCAAATCACCTGACTTGTTGTGTTTAGTAGAATATACAAGTATGGACAGTATGAAAAATCTACTAGAAATGTAATTACTTCAAAACCATTTACAGAAATTGGAAGTGCGTCCCAAGCGGTTCAAGATAGAATTTGCTTATGTATACAAAATGATGGCAGACAATATGAACATTAAAAAAATAAATACAGTTGTGTTACCGGATGTTTACTGTTTGTCCATTATACATTTTAGAGTTTCAGCTAATAAAACTACCTATCTTATATGAGGGTCAATGTTTTCAGTGCCTATACTTTAAGATATGTTTTCTGAGCAAACCTTACCTACCTACCTTAGTAGATATAGATATTAATAATTAATGTTACTTCGACAGCTAAAATTGTTGTTCCACACCTACTCTAAGTCCCAATAAAATTATTCGAAGCAAATAGAATAATCTTTTCATGTAGTAAAGAAAATACACAAAAATCAGGTTTTACCAGTTTAATCTGCATTCAGTTTCCCTTTTAATTATGTGAGAAATTTTATTGTATTTAAAAAAAAAATTAAATTTTCATCTTTATTTTATTTATTTATATATTTCATCTGCATTCTTATATATGTTACCGGCCGAACCCGATTTCAGGACAAACCAGTTTTGCCTAGGCTAAACTAGTTCTTCCTATACGCGATAGGATTAACTAGTATAACCTAGTCCAAACTGATTTGTTCTAAGCCCGCTAGGACGGACTAGTTTAGGCTAGGCCAAACTAGTTGATCCTGATATAAGTACGCACACTCTAGGATAAACTGGTATAGCCTAGTCAAAACATATAGATATCTAAAAGTCAAAATAAATAGATGAACTAAATAAAATACTCCGTGTTTAGAAAAATAATCATCTTTATTATACTATAATGATTCGTCGTTATAGATAATTGATAATACGAACAATCATATTACATAATATGTAGCAAACTAACAAATAATGGGTAAGTTTTTTTAATAGAAGCAATAATCAAATCTCAAATTAAAACTGTTATGTCGTTAAAAGTTATGGATAATAATTGGTAATACAAACAATCACACTATAACAAATAATACTGTTTTTTTAAGAAGCAATAATCATACGAGTATTATGTTAATTATTAAAATTGTTATTTATTTTTACATGGTTTGCTTTGGTGGCACTTAGAATTGCAGAGTATCATTGCCTTCTTGCACTGGCATCTGTTTGTGGAACAGTTCTTGTTGCAGCTGCGTCTTACAAAACCTTGGCCTGATCCAACTGAATGTTTCGTAGCTGCAGTCCTCAACGATATTTCCGACCCCGCTACATTCGTTTATTGTTTAGACTAGGCCATACCAGTTTATCCTAGAGTGTGCGTATTGATATTAGGATCAACTAGTTTTGCTTAGCCTAAACTGGTCCGTCCTATCGGGCTTAGGACAAATCAGATTGGACTAGACTATACTAGTTAATCCTATCGCGTATAGGAAGAACTAGTTGAGCCTAGGCAAAACTGGTTTGTCCTGAAATCGGGTTTGGCCGGTAACATATACAAATCTATCTTAACAAGTCTATATTTGGCCTGTTGGCTGTAAATCAGTAGGGTTATATTAAGGTTCCCACATCAGTTATGAAACCGTTCACAGGAACCAATATATATGTATCCTTAAAGTTATTCGAGATGACTAATCTTTGTCTAGACTGAGCAATTATTATAAAATTAACAAAGTGCTTACACAGTTTTTTCTTAAAATTAGCATAACAAGAACAATTTTTCACTCCATCCGGTAACTTATTAAGAATTATTACACTGACATTAAAGGAGCTATCTTTGGCACTGTTTGAATGACACGGATCGAGATAAAGGCAGTGTCGGAACCTTGTGGCAAAGCAGTGCAAATCACTATTTAGGAACAGTTTGATGTTAGATTTTTGAAGCCCTCATGTTAAATAGAAAATTAGTTTGCATTGTTCGATCTTTTTAATTTCCCATTGGAGCTTGTCGTGTAGTAGGCTGTATACCTCAGTGATTGGTGGTTTCCAGTGATTTTAAACATCTGTGTACTCAATTTATTGCTATCTCTGATGCATTACCCCAGATTAAGTATCAGAAATGTCTTTCAATGAGAGAAGGATAAACTGCTTTTCTGTTTTTATTACTAATACAAGCAGCATCCGGTCAAAGGTAAAGCATTTAGAATTTTTTTTTACTATTTTTTAGCAATAAGAAATTAAGCAGTTGATTTACCTAGCCTACTTCAATTTCTAACAATTTTATGGTCCCTTTTAAGAACTTTTCATTGATAACTATCGGTTATTCTGGCTTTATTAAAACTCTGAACAAAAGCAAACTAGTGAAATTTATTTCGTGTTTCTTTTCTTTTCTTTTCAAGAATTCTAAAGAATGGAGCTGGATCCTAAAAGATACCATTTTGTAGCCAAAAACAATATCTCAACTTTCTATGTCTGATTGCCTCTTGAAGACTAATTTTCTACAACTGTGCAGAAAGTTGTGTTGTATTCGATACATTTAAAAATAATTCTTCAGCAATTCTCCAATGCGTTGCCCTTCGGCAACAGGCAATCGAGCCCTAGAGGCTCTCGTGTCGGTTTCCGGGTCAACGCTTTGTCGAATTTCTGTCAAATTATTTTCAATTTATTCTCACTCCTTGTGATATTATTGCCGAAAATTTTAAATTCGGCATTTTTTTATATGACCGAATCTACTGTGTAAAGCAGTAAAAACCGAATAGTGAAAACCACCTTTCGACAACTTTTATAATTTTAGAAATATTGTTAATTTTCTTAAACACTTTAAACATCATTTTTTTCACAAAGTGTCAAGCAACACCAAAACAGCAGATCTTAGACCTTAGTAAAGTCACCTTAGAATTTAATGTAGAATTGAGAAACGCAATAATATTCAGGGAGTTCTATTTAAAATATCAGGGTAAGGTATTTACCAAACAAATGGAACACCCTGTATATGTAAAAATAATTTTAGTTGATGCACCTTCTTACAAGAAATATTTTACATATAAACTTTTTTTAACCATAATCACTTTATAATTGAAGTTTTATCCACATTAAGGACCATATAATATACCACTTTATCCACTAGTGGAATAATGAAATTACTTTATTCCATTAGTGAGATAAAGAAAAATATAATCTTAAAACAGTCACATTTTATTTATTATTATTAACATTAACGTTTAAATTTATAAATATTTCGTTATTTCTGTTATCAAATCTTACTTTTTTTTGTCATTAACATTAAGTTCGTAGCTGTCATCGGTTTCAGAACGCATACCTGTCGAAGTTCTTGTTAAATCTGCAAATGTTTCTTCTTGAAAGGAGTAGCTAGTATCAGCAGAACCTTGAATTTTCCATGCAATGTCCAGCTTATTAGAAATGGAATCCTCGATATAGCTTCCTGCCATAGCGGAGCTTCTCCACCCACCATGTCGTTTAATTGTTGTGAGGTCAGTATGTTCATTAGCCAGTAAAGTTGTTGAGGTCTGTCTCATACAATGACCGCTATAAGCTTCTGCATTTGCTAGATTCAAAAATGAAGCAACTGTTAAAGGGACTTTTGACAGAGTATTGATTCCAATAGGTTGTGAAGTACACTTTTAATTAGTGTATTGTAAAAAGAATCTGTCGTTGGATAAATTCTTTGGACGTAAGGACATGTATTTTCTACATATCTCTATCTCCACAGCATTGATAGAGAATCCTTCTTCTATTATTGCGAATTTTTGTGAAATGGCTGTCTTGGTATCTGGTATCGAAACAAGCAGATATGCGCCCCTGTTTTCTACATTACTGATTTTCAAATTCGTTAATTCACAGCAATGACAGGCACCAGACACTACCACTATTAGTGCAACCTAGAATATTTCAAAATTTATTACCAAAACATCTAGAAAGTTATGAGATGTTATCTTGATCATCAAATATTCTTTATCGCAAGCCCTTCGCAAAAATTCTTCCACATGTGCTTTTTCCAATACTGCAGCTTTTTTCACTTTGTGTCCTCTTGACACACTCTTCAGTTAGGCAGTGAACTTTTTCCAATGTCTGTGTTTCTATAAACCTTTATTGCAGCCTACAGCATCGAGTACTTCAACCACATGGATGAAATTGCATACTTCTTCAAATTTATTAAATAATAATATGATAACAGTACTTCCTCATTTATGGTAGATACACCCCGTTTTTCATTCCATTAGTTAAATTTGGAAAATACTTTTTCACAACGTTCCTTGGACTTCACAGGCAATAATTGTAGAATTGCTTCTGCAGCTTCCATCAGGATTATCCTAGGAACACTTTCTTCCATTTCTCACCAACTTTACAAGTTCTTGCAAATGGAGTCGATAATGAATCGAAAATAAATAACAACAATTCAACACTTCCAGATAGGTATTTCTTTAGTTAATTTCCAAAACTTTTGGGGAGGCAGCCGCCGTCACAGCGAAATGTCAAACTATTTTTTGATGAAATCAGATAACATTCCGGCGATTTTGGTTCTAAATGCCTGTGATTATGGATAAAACGTTGTATTGCATTCGTGTTTGAGTCACATTTTATCCAGTTAAGGAAATTAAACGCTCGAGCTTTACTTTCGGGTCTAAACATTCTTGCATGGGTTAAATGCTATCTGAAACACTTATACAATAAATAACTATTTCCTATCTCTAATAATAAAGAAGTTCTTGTTCTTTACCTCACTATTGGCCAATCCTGTATTATTACAGTCGATATATTGCGTTAAAAAGCTTGTGTATTCATTTTTTTAATTAAGTTTTATATGTGAATTGTCTACTATAACAAGAAAACGTTACATGTAACAACTTTTTTTTAGCCATTTTCAGGTGTAGATAGGTTCATTCTACTACAATATGCTATTTAGCTTTATGTTACATTTTTTGTTGGGCATTGTTAATTTGTACTTGAGCCTTGTAAGCAGTATTGTTTTTCCTTAATTACATTCCAAACTGCAATACTTTTTTATAAATGTCATTGTCCGAAGATAAACATATGCCACACTATTGTTATTGTCATATTTTAAATCAATTTGATGCATATCAGATATCCACTTAGAGTTTAATGCGTCTTTCAGTTGCAGTCTCACTCGGCTCACACCACACCCCACAGCCTGCCTCACAACTTTCCACGAGAGAGAGAACCTCTGCGGGAGCTTGTTCCCGGAATTCGTGAGGGCACACACGCTCCACTCAGCTTTGAGCAGGCAGTGGCCCTGGGTCGCGGGGGCCGTATGCTCCCGAGCCCTGTACCTAACGGTTACAAACCTCGACCGAATGCTAGCGCTCGACACTCCGACTCGGACGATGACGACTGGTGCTAACAAACGGGGAACTTGAGGAATTGATGGTGGGCCGATGTGACTCTTAAGCGAATTAAATTTTTTAACTACTGCCAATACTTGTATAGAGTAATCACAAGTTTTTGTCTTGTATCATGAGGGGAGGGAGGATGCAATGATTTAATCTGACGTAATTGATGCAGTAAGTTTCTGTTATTTATAAAGTAAAGCGGGAAGAAAACTGGCAGAAAAAGTAAAGTGTCCTTTCATTTTGCTTATGCCACGCTATTGAATGTTTAAGTATAAAGATGAAAACTCTTAAAACTGGTGGGTTTAAGCGGAATAGTTTTGTAACCAATTGTGCAGCCTTCAATGCATTTACTAGCTAATGATTAGGGTAAACCACAGTAACTTTAATATATCACATTAAATATTAACATTAAGAAAAAAGGCCATGAATTTAATTTAATAGTTTTGTCCTATATGTAGTTAATAACCATAGACGAACTTTTCTAGATAGTCTACTTCTGCAGTTAACACTGGTACTAAATTGTAACACCGACAGTGGCGCCATCTCTGTTTTCATGTAACCACTTTATATGAAAGGAAGTTTGCAGTAGTTATATGCAACTGGTTTTTGGCGGGATATGCAATAATCGATTATTTTCCTTTAAAAGTACTGGAGGTTTAACTACTCAAAGAAATACAACTCTTAATATTTATTTCGATTCATACAAATAATAAATTATTTTACCCAAAACGAGTAAGTAATTAATGTAATGTAATTAAACATGGTAAAAACATTTTATTATAATAACATTGATTATTAACGCTATACAGTTACTGGTATATTTAGTTTTTTTTTCAAAACAGAACATTGTAAAAATGCTAATGATTTTGGCTGTGGATTTATAGTTTCGGCGTAATAAACCTAATAATCTTTGTTAGTGCGATGTTTCAGTCAGGGAATCAGGGAATGCTAACTTTTTTCAAGTTTTATTTAGAGTTTATTACAAGTGCTGATATTTTTCTGTGATGTTAAAAAATAATAAATTTATAACCATAACAGCATTTGCATTTTTAGAATATTAAAAAAAAACTTTTAGTACACCTGTAACAGTTTGTAGAACTATAAATACTTCATATGTAATAATTATGCTAATTAGATAACTGGTAACTTTAAATTTAGTAATGAATAACGAAGTAGTCTGCTGTTTGAATCTACACACATGCAGGCAAAATGAGCTTCACAAATTCTATTATTTTTTAGCTTCTTAAAATCCATTGCCAGTGATTTTTCATTGCTCATACATTGTATCTCTTAAAAATCTGTCTTGGTTAGGTATATAATGCCTAAAAAAGCTCATTATTTCACAAATGAGATTGTAGGTATGATGGTCATTCCAATAATTGAATTTTCTATATAAGTGCAACCAAGGACGCAACAATTATGTGTATGCTTTGTCATTTTTTAAAACACTATAATGGTTTAAAATATACAATATAGTAAAAATAATAGAACATACAGCACTGAATCAGAGATCATACAGGACTATGGGGAAGTTACAGTCTTTGGTGGCAGGATCTCCCCAATAAAGACACAAATAAACACCTAAACAGAAAAGGTAGCAGCAGTTATTTGATACTTGCAATGGAATTGGAAGTTGTCTATAAAAACAAATCCCAATTCAGACAAGTTCACTTTACAATGCTAATTAAAACATATTGTAAGTTCAATATATTTTGCTTGTGTTTTGTAAAGCTAGGAATGTTAAGAAAGACAGAATTTCAAAGTGTAATTTATAGGGATAATGTAATGTAATAGATTAATTTTATTAAAGGCTTACATTTAGAAAATTCATGGTATAAACTCAAAATTTCGTGCTCATGTTTTGTAAGTGATTAATTAAGAATGTAGATCCAGAGATAGTAATTATACTACCTTCGGCATTCATTCTATTAAGCTGTAGATAAACTGTGAGTTGAAAATTATTTGGACCCACCAGTTCATGGCAGTTTTTAAATATTGAAAGAGGATAATAAGAAATGACACATATAATTGTTATATGTTGTATATCTTTGTGTTCGTCAAAATCTATTTTGGGTGTTTTTTTTTTGGAACTTGAATATTAAATATTAAGGAATTTAATTTTTATTATACCTGCACATGTACATTTATTAAAATTTATTATTGAAAGTATCTTGCTTCTGCCCTCCCACCAGGTAATAATATTATAATTCTTCCCTAAAGTGCTTTAAACCATTGATATTTACTACATCTGTAACCTATAAACATAAGTGAAGGAAGTGTCGACCGGATTTAGTTGAAAAGGAGCATGGTTTCTGTGATACCAGATAGGTTCATCTTCGTTTATGAACTCCTATTATGATTTTGTGTAAGCCGTTAACCAACCTAGTTTTATTAAAATCGATGCCTTATAATCATATGTAAAACCATAGCAGAGACTTCTGCGAAATGGCCCATGAATTTTAGTTTTGATTAGAAGAGTGCATTTCATTCATCCACCGAGGTAAAAGGGAAATTTACCGCAGTTGAGGACTGAACATGATAAAATTCCTGGGCTGTCGTTGAAGCGGTCTATCCCGATTTCCGATCTCTGCCAATTGAATAAAAATGCGGGTCTTATAATTCATATTACTTTAGCGTAGAGAATGCATCTTTTGTATATTTGGCATGTTTGTGAGTGTGTTTTGTGTTTGTACGGCTTAGCGAAACCAAATAACAGATCGGACAGTGTTTGTATGCCCCATTGACGCCTTTACTGTTTTTTATTACAATGTCCAAATTTTCTATTGTAACTTGTAAATACATGTCTGGGGGGCTGCGAACGTCGACCGATTAACCCGGGAAGTGATGTCGAATCTTAAATCCCATCTTTTAACAAACGTTATTAATTTAATAGTATTATCCTGTTACCTGTACATAACTAAACATGTGGGTTTCGTTTGAGATTGCTTTCCGGGATTGTGTATTATATAAAATATTTATACATCTTTTTCATAAAATTATGTTACCTACTATAAATATTTATGTATTTATCTCTAATCAGTTAGATACTTGCATTAGTGTTAAAAATATTTAATATTGCTTAAGCCCAWTTTTTAATGAAAATCGTAAATAAATATTAAATTACAATATCTTTTCTTTATGGAGTATGATACTTGTAATCTTCGGTTAAAGTTAGGAAAAACTCAGATACTACAGCTATTTCTGGAATACTGAACTACTAATGCATTGCATTGCATTGCTAAAGTTTTAGAAAATTTGCTTCTTAAGCAGTAGTTATAAAAAAAAACTTTCCAATGAACTCTGCAATTATGCGGAAGCTATTTAGTAGATTTAAATATTACGTGGTAAGTAACAGTATTTTAATATGAGGGTGAATGCTTTCAGCGGTCATAATATAAGATAATATGTTTTCGGAATAATCACTGTGGCATTAAAACACTGATGAAAAATTATTAGTCTGACGTTTTGATTACGCCTGTAATCTTTGTCGAAGACGAGAACCTCAAAATTTGTCCGGTACAAGTTCAAAAAAAATTTTTGGCAATTTAGGAATGGGCGAAGCAACGGTTTTAACGACTGATCACGCAATATTATTATTAACCTCTATTTCCGCAAAATCTTTGACATAAAATATGCTTTATCAGCTTCATTATCCACGAATTCCTGATCATCGGCAAGGAAACCTGTGACTTCGGAACTAACAAATCATGGTTTTCGCTTGCCTAGCATGAATAAAATAGCTTTATTTAATTTTGCTTCAGCTATGATGATGAAAGAGAATAATGGTGGAATATAGGCTTCTGTTTCGAAATGTGATTGATTAATAACAAGGTAAATAATTAAATAAATAATAAATTATCAAGCGATAAATTTAATAAGGCAATTCGAACATTTCCACACAATAAAGCGACACAGTGTGATCCGTGCGATTAAAGAGCTTGGCATAAATACTGATCGAATTCCAAGATAGCACTTGGAATACGAACGACTAACTAGTAAGTACAGCGAGGAGTACAGGAACGAAAAATGAAATAAGACATCCACAGCATTGGTAATTACATGAAAATATTTAAACAATCCAGCTCAAAGGACCAAAATGTTACGTATAGCACACACTTGGACTTACCAGTTTTGTGAATGTGGACAAATGGAGCACTAGCGTATGTATTTTGATGGCCGTCTTACATCATACTAATACGAATGTATTAATTTCGGGATAGGGATAGATGGATAGGGGACCAAGCATGCAAGAAATTAAAAACAAAAAATGGTTACCACTTTACCAGTACTTGGTGCCTTAACTGATTGCCTGAAGCACTAAGAGTGGCGGGAAGACCACGACATAACAGCTCGGAAATTTCAACAGGTTCGTTAGACTGGATTATTTTAATTGTGGCAAGAGGGCTATAGGACCCACCATGAGTGCGCGGTGACCAGGTGGGACAGCACGTGCCTGATCCTACCATTTTAATCGAAGGCGAAGTTAAAATCCCGCAATACTTACCATCCCATCTTTCGTTCGCACCATGGGAAGAAGTATCATGTTGTCGTTTGTGTTCCCCGATCGAGTCTGAGACTAGAGTTGGCGGTACCTTATAATGCATTGACTTTATTTTCTACTAAATATTAAATCTTTTTTGAAAATAGAACGTGACAGAAATATTTCGGTTGTTCAGTTATTATGCTCGTTATTTCATACCTTTGAAAATTTAGGAAGAAATGCTTCTAAGTTCTAACAAATGTTTTATCCCAGAGAGAATTTTTCTCAAACAAGTTATCTCACAGGTACAGCTATAAGCTACAAAAACTATGTAGTGAAGTTAGAATGCAAAGAACATAATGCATCAAGACTTTTATAGTGAACCAATCGAATTTTGGCGTACCTAATTTTAATGTCGGTTCTGCTCAAATTATCAGTGCAATAAAAATTGTATTGTTACCAATTGCAAATAATGTATGGTTGTTTAGACCCTTGGTTGGCATCTCCGTCTATCTTATATAAGAATAACTACCTGCCTCGGGCGGTTTTCTCACATGCGACCAAGGGTCTAAAGACCATAAATTATTTGCGTTTGGTAACAATGAAAACTTTATTGCACCTGTAATTAGAGCAAAATCTACTTTAAAGTTAGGTATGCCAAAATTCCCTTGGGTTACTATAGGTAGTAATAAAAACCCTTAGCTTAAAGTATTTTGCAGTTTAATACTTTCCAATATCACAAAAGTGTTCTAATAAGTTAAGGGTACAAGACCAAGTGAGAATTAAAAACGGCACTTTTCTAAGTATACAAGTACTAAAATTTGTACACTACACTATACATAAATAAGTTGCTTAAAACTAATAGAGGGTTAATTACATTTTTACAATATGCAAAAATTGAACAAGAAGAATATATCTCAAAAATCATACGAGTCATCAAGTTTTTTGGCCTTGAATAAAACTGTGTACACCAGACTTGCAAGGACACCACCAATTATTGGACCAACCCAGTAAATCTGAAATAAAGAAATACTATAAATATTAGTTGCTGCACGGTGACACAGGTTCTTTGTCAATAAGAATAGTAATGATATAAAAGTTGTGTTTCCTTTTCTATATAGGAAAACAAAATTGTGATTACGTTATTGTATGCAAAAATCAGTAACGATTTAATGATAACAGATTCAGTTACAGATGTAGATGTTTCTAAAATAATTTGTGCAGGGCAGTTTCTCTACCGCTTAGAATCAATATAAAATATATGGTTCTATATAGTATTACAATTTATGGAGGTTTGGGGACTTTATGTATTCTAAAACTTATAATCATATAGATGTTTACAGTTTTGCTGATTCACATGATTTGATAGGACAAAAAACATGTCAAGAGCAACACATATTCATATTTTACACGAATCACGCTGATGTGTTATTCGCCTGTAGTTTACCTATTCATTTTTTGTAAAGACTAAAAGTTACAATGTGAAATTTTGTAGTCTGAATAAGTAGCGGATTCAAATAAATCTTTTTGTTATACAAGAGCCAAATGAACTAACTTTAAAATATTCATGTATACTGCTTAAAAATATGTTACCATGGCAGATGGATGAACAGCAGCGAAACAAACAGTCAAAACAAAATTGAAAACAATTTTGTGACAATTATTATTTGAAAATCCTTACCACAGTGATGCAGAAACAGAACTTATTCGGGAAAACACGTTTTTCAACCTTCAATTTCAATGACTTCTTTTGATATAATCTAAAATGCGGCTGCTAATAATAAAGAACCATTAATATAATTGAAAGGCTCCGAGGGATTAGTGGTGAAGTATATTTTACATAGGAACCTGGAACCCGACTAATTATACTGAACTATAGGCAAGTTTACAATAGTGACACGACATCTGGCGGCAGATACATAAACTATTATAAACAGTACGTACTTTAATGCTGGAAAAAGGCGGAATTATTGTGTAATATTGCTGTTTTTGTTATATGGTATTAGCATTTTTAAATTGTGGGCAGTAAATATTATTAAGAAAAAGGGGATATATGTAAACACAAAAAGCATGTGTGATATTATATTATAATAGTAATATGCGGTTATGTGATTAAGCGGTTATCACATAGGTTATTGCCACGAGTGTGTTTTGATTACCATTACCAGTTCCTTTGTAATAATTATATTGAATATACTCGGTTGCGAATCCATCTGTGATTCATTTTGAGATACAGATGAGTATATTATAATAGCAAGTACTGTTTATTTCCGCCATTTGCAAAGACACACTAGCGCCACCAACGGTCGATAAACTCTCCTATAGGCGGTGAGCGAATGCCGCTTTGCAGCGCCTCGCAGCGGGTAACTAACACATTTTTGGTGGGTAATCTTAACCTACAGCCTTATGTCAAAAGGCGGTTTAATCACGGATACAGTGATATATTTTGGGTTACAAAGCATAAAATTTGATCATTGTACTCACGGGACGAATAAAAATAGTAACCGGCAATATTGGTAATTATATAGAATACCGTACTTTCGCCAAATAAAGTGAAATTTTGCACACTCCTAGAATACAGTCTTTCGGAACATGAATATCCGTTTCTTGGGGTTACATCTTATTTTCGAAATATAAGGGTTAAAGTATCTACTGTTTTAATTTCCAATTATTTTATACACACTGTATTTCTCGCTGTAGGTACTGCATAGTGTCGCATGCTTCTTTAATGGTTCCTTTACGTTCGGTCGTGCTACGCGAGTGTTTACAAACCACGCAAAAAAACCCGGCTTAAACACCAAAATCTGTTTGAATCCACGGTGCGTTGTAGCGCAGGTCCACGATAAAAACTCATTTTTAAAAAACCAGATGCAACCGCAGGAAATTCATTTCAGATTCATCTTCAGAAGGCAATGTTTTAGTTGTGTGCAAAACTCGGCGATGGTCCTATATTCTGCACAATTAGCCCAATATTAAGTAGAATGCCATACCAACTCACTTTCTCCGTGGATGCTACTAATACACAATTTGCGACGTTCTTCTTCATGAGGTTTGGATGGAAAGCAATAAAATTTAACTGATTTGTCTGTGTTTGCATAACTGTTACAGTCCACAACACATCATTTTGTTTACTTACACGCAAAGAGCATACATATTTTTCAGCACTCATGTTGACTACTGTCAAAGAATATATCTACTGGTGTAATTCTTTGATCACTAGACAGGCATAAATAAGAGAATTAATTAAGTTAGGCTACAGTAATTGCAGCATACAACATACAGCCGACAGCAACTAACAGCAAATGTGTTTCCCCTGCAGTAAACTGTATTTTACCCACCAAAAATGCACAGTTTCACCGATGATGGCGCCAATTCGCTCATCGCCTATAGAACGTGGTCCTATAATAGGGGTAAATTTGGGTCCGTTAAGTTAGCTCCGCCATGTTGAGCAATTTTTTTGAAAACATTGCTCCAGATTGCCCTGAGCTAGCTCCAGCTAGCTCCACTAAAGAGAAAGCTAGCTCCACCTTACTTGAGTAGTTATAAGGTCATCATTGCGGGGGGTGCTAACTTAACGTTATCCCGGCCATGGCCTCAAATCTGTTTCAAAACCTAGCTCCAGCTTGCCCAGAGCTAGCTCCAGCTAGCTCCACTAAAGAGAAAGCTAGCTCCACCTTACTTGAGTAGTTATAAGSTCTTCATTGCGGGGGTGCTAACTTAACGCTATCCTCGCCATGGCCTCAAATCTGTCTCAAAACCTAACTCCAGCTTGCCCAGAGCTAGCTCCAGCTAGCTCCACTAAAGAGAAAGCTAGCTCCACCTTACTTGAGTAGTTATAAGCTCATCATTTCGGGGAGTGCTAATTTAATGTTATCCTCGCCATGGCCTCAAATCTGTTTCAAAACCTAGCTCTAGCTTGCCCAGAGCTAGCTCCAGCTAGCTCCACTAAAGAGAAAGCTAGCTCCATCTTACTTGAGTAGTTATAAGGTCATCATTGCGGGAGGTGCTAACTTAACGTTATCCTCGCCATGGCCTCAAATCTGTTTCAAAACCTAGCTCCAGCTTGCCCAGAGCTAGCTCCAGCTAGCTCCACTGAAGAGAAAGCTAGCTCCATCTTACTTGAGTAGTTATAAGGTCATCATTGCGGGAGGTGCTAACTTAACGTTATCCTCGCCATGGCCTCAAATCTGTTTCAAAACCTAGCTCCAGGTAGTCCAGGGCTAGCTCCAGCTAACTCCACTATAGAGAAGGCTAGCTCCMCTATAGAGAATGCTAGTTTCACCTCACTTRAGTATTTACAAGCTCATCATTTCGAGAGGGGCTAACTTAACGTTATCCTCGCCATTGCCTCAAATCTGTTTCAAAACCTAGCTCCTGGTAGCCCAGAGCTAGCTCCAGCTAGCTCCACTATAGAGAAAGCTAGCTCCACTTTACTTGAGTAGTTATAAGCTCATCATTTCTGGGGGTGCTAACGCCATCCTCGCCACTGTTTGAAATCTGTTTCAAAACCTAGCTCCAGCTTGCCCAGAGGTAGCTCCAGCTAGCTCCGCTATAGAGAAAGCTAGCTCCATCTTACTTGAGTAGCTATAAGCTTATCATTTCGGGGGTGCTCACTAAACCCTATCCTCGCCACTGTTTCAAATTTGTTTCAATAGCTAGCAAAAACTAGCATTCCCTATAGTGGAGCTAGCCTTCTCTATGGTTGAGTTAGCGGGAGCTAGCCCTGGACTACCTGGAGCTAGGTTTTGAAACAAATTTAAGGCAATGGCGAGGATAACGTTAAGTTAGCACCCCCTGAAATGATGAGCATATAACTACTCAAGTAAAGTAGAGCAAGCTTTCCCTATAGTGGAGCTAGCTGGAACTAGCTCTGGGCTACCAGGAGCTAGGTTTTGAAACAGATTTGAGGCAATAGCGAGGATAACGTTAAGTTAGCACTCCCCGAAATGATGAGCTTATAACTACTCAAGTAAGGTGGAGCTAGCTTTCTCTTCAGTGGAGCTAGCTGGAGCTAGCTCTGGGCAAGCCGGAGCTAGGTTTTGAAACAGATTTGAGGCCATGGCGAGGATMATGTTAAGTTAGCACTCCCCGAARTGATKAGCTTATAACTACTCAAGTAAGGTGGAGCTAGCTTTCTCTTCAGTAGAGCTAGCTGGAGCTAGCTCTGGGCAAGCTAGAGCTAGGTTTTGAAACAGATTTGAGGCCATGGCGAGGATAACGTTAAATTAGCACTCCCCGAAATGATGAGCTTATAACTACTCAAGTAAGGTGGAGCTAGCTGGAGCTAGCTCTGGGCAAGCTGGAGCTAGGTTTTGAGACAGATTTGAGGCCATGGCGAGGATAGCGTTAAGTTAGCACCCCCCGCAATGAAGAGCTTATAACTACTCAAGTAAGGTGGAGCTAGCTTTCTCTTTAGTGGAGCTAGCTCTGGGCAAGCTGGAGCTAGGTTTTGAAACAGATTTGAGGCCATGGCGGGGATAACGTTAAGTTAGCACCCCCCGCAATGATGACCTTATAACTACTCAAGTAAGGTGGAGCTAGCTTTCTCTTTAGTGGAGCTAGCTGGAGCTAGCTCAGGGCAATCTGGAGCAATGTTTTCAAAAAAATTGCTCAACATGGCGGAGCTAACTTAACGGACCCGGTAAATTTGACAGTTATTGCCATTCTTTGATGGATGCTAACTTTTCACTAAGTGAAAGTGATAGCATTAGTAAGTGGTGCGTAAATTATTTATTGTCTTCTTCTACGAGAACCTTATCTTCCATTTTTAATTTACATACGTTGCGGCTGCCTTGTATTCGGTAGTCGGTTATATTATTACCTATAACTATTCTCGGTTGGAGGTTAGATGGTAGATTTAAGAACTCTCACTTGCTTAAGTCACGTATCTTGCAAAATCTTAATGTTAACATCAACGTATAATAGCAAACAAAACTCTGATAGGCGATAATTATAATTAATGTTAAACGAAAAAGTAATAAAAACGTATTGTTACGAGTACACGTTCGAAAACTGCGAATTCCTAACTAAACTTTCTTTTGTTTAAGCACGCATCGAAATAAACTAAATCTAAACACAACTTGTTCAAAACACTACTATTATACCACCACTAATTCAGTAAACCACTGTTCAAAACACTATACTGCACATAATAGCACTTGAAACACCTGTTTCGCTCTGTTCGCTCGCACCTCGCTTTGCCGCTTTTTGAATTTAGAACTTTTCGCCCTCTTTTCGTTTCTCTAGACGTTTCCAGAAGAGACATCTCGCTGTGGTTGTCGAAATTTCGCTAACATTTCATAGATCGAATATACTGGAAACTACAGTCATCATAGCATGACCCCGATCAAATGTACCACCTTTGATCCCGGGCTGCGCTGTAGACTAAGTCGTTAATCCTTCACTACTTTGTAGGATCTTCCCAGGATGGCGAAAACGTAGGCGAAAATCCTTTCTTTCATTGGTCGTAGAGCCATGAGAACTCCTTCCCTAGACTGCCTGTGAATGACCGTTCATTCAGATCGAGCTTTCGCACAATCATGGCAATGTTACCTAATTGAAGTCCCAGGTTGTCCTACTTTGTCCTTTCCTCAGTCGTATGAACGGAACCTATATTGCTGCACTGGTTGCACACTTGCAAAATTATTTCTCTACATCTTCGCGACAGGCCATCCACTAGAAATGTTGGCAAATCTTTACCTAAGTACTGCTCACTCACAAGTGGGCGCCCGGTGCTCCTAAGTGTACCTCTTTCAGAACTCTTGGTACATACCCTCGGGTACTACTAACCGCTTGGTAAGATGCTTCCCATCGGTGTTCTCTCATGCTCTCTTCAGTAGACCGATTTCCACCCATAAAAATTCCCATTGGGCTTACATCGTCTTTACGGTAATGTTAGAACTTTCTTCTAAAACCTTTCAAATACCATCTGCCCTGGACAAATCACTCCAGTAACCCAMAATCACACTTCTGATACCAGTTGTTAGAAGTATAGGTTCGAAAACTGCGAATTTCTTTTATTTTGACACTTGTATCGAAATACACTAAATCCAAATATGACTAGTTCAGAACACTGTTACTACCTATAGCAATATTAATACAGTAATCTATTCACACACACTAGCAATTAAAACATTAACACGCCTGTTTCGTTCTGTTTGTCGGGCTATTTATACCCTTCGTCAAAAACTCGTGTTTCTAGAAATTTCGCTTTCTCTGTCGAAACTTCGCGAACATTTCATAGATCAACAATACCGGAATCTATAGCCATAACATGACCTTAGGTAACCACGCGATCATCTGTGTCGATCTGGTGGCTTAATTTACGGCGTTGCTAGGTTCACATATTTTGTATAATAGGTACTCGTAAATTAATTTTCAGTCTAGAAATGGGTCGACGTTTCGCGTGATCTTGCACGGGGCATCATCAGGACAGGAATATTGAATATGTTACAAACTTAATGCGAGAACTACGTCGGAGCTGAACTAAATCCTAAAAGGAGTGAGAGAGAAAAAGAGAGTGTGTGGGGTTGAGCCTGGTTTTATGCAGGCGGTTTGGACGGTGGAGGAAAGAGATGCGGATGGGGATAGCCGTTGTATGATTGGATTCCTGGAGAAGTAATTGCCATTTTCGATGTTCGTGTAGTGGTGGTGTAGACAGGGACTTTTGATAAAACTGAAATACTATATCAAATAAAATGTAACCGCTGATTTGMTGCAGTGTTTGTGTTCTGTAAAGCGAATTTTAATGGATCTTCCCGTTTGACCGACGTAGACTGCGCCACATGTTTATAACTTAAACAGAAGTTGAAAGAAATCGTTATATTGTTGTGATCGTAAATTAATACAACTGTTAATCTGGTTGTAATCCAAATGATTATTCGGTTTTCATTTCTAACTGTGTATACCTACCCAGTGATTCTCCCAGAATCCCATTATAAGCGCGGGCCCGAAACTCCTAGCAGGATTCAAGCTCGAACCCGTATATTGAATCTGCAATGAAAATTTTCATTAAAATTTTTTCCATTGACACTGACGGTTCAAGTACCGCGCTAAGGTGGCAGGCTGTTATGCTGAGCCCAATGGCTAGGGGAGCGGAACCCTTGATATCTTTCCTTCTATCGTCGGAGACAGCTTGAACAACGAATACGAGAAGGAAGGTGAGAACGGCTTCCATGAACAACCCTTGGACTTGAGAGACATTGGCGCCTAAGTTGGTGATTCCAAGATTGGCTTCCTTTTCAGTGGGAGTTAGTACCTACAATAAAACGTCAAATCTGAAACGTATTGTGGAAGTGTTGTATCTGGATGATTTTGGCACCACAATAATTCTTATGCAACAACTAATTAGGAGACATAATAAAGTATGATCTAAAAAGGTATAAACCTAAGCATTAAACAGTTACGAGGTACAACATATATTTTAATAGAATTCAACTTACAAGGAATCTAGAGCTATAACTATCTTCTTAATAAGAAATAGGAAAACTTGATAAAATTTATAATTTGTGGAAGAATTAAATAGGTAGTTGCACTGCAGAACTAACTTTTCAAAGCCTGATTATGTCGCTAAACAAAATACATCTTACATGTTTCAGCTATAGCAGGTTAAAGCAATCTTAATAAATAAACTAATTTCACAATTTAGCAGTTGAATGGTTAACTCTTGTTAATTAAGTGACCTTTTGAAATAAATTATTCCTTCATCGTGCCCAAAAAAACGAGCAAATTTTATTCTGTTTTAGTTAACAGTTACATTACTTTTTGACCGCATAACTTTAAATTAGCTGCAGAAATTTTAGTAGAAACAGAATTTACAGGCAAAATATAAAATAACACAGGATCTCAAGGATTTCCTCCCTAATTCTATCTAGAAAGGTGTACTGCTGAATACATCATAAGTTGTTTATCATGAGAAATGTTGGCAAATTAACAGGAGTATGGATACATTTTCATTTTTTCTTATAAATCTATTTTCAACATATTCCAAGTAATAATATCCATTATGTAATTTCGACTTTGGACTACGAAAGAATAGGTAAACATATCAGTGACATATACCATTCTACAGTGCTTCGAATGAAACCCAAAGTTTAGTCTGAACAAAACACGAACACGTATTCAAGCCGTTTGTTAGGTGCCCTAATAACAAAAATGTTTACTGCAAGTCATCGTTTTATCAAAATAATGCACTAGACCAAGTCATTTGTCATAACTTATAGTTAGATGTAGAAGGAGAATCCTTTGCAGTGTTTATTATGAATTATCGCCACCAATTAAAAGAAAACAATATATTATGTATTGTAACGCTCAGCCGGCGTATCGTCATGCGGCCACCGCACGTACCGTACCTGCTGCTTGGACGAGCGCTGCGACGAGGACGTGCAGGACCCGCAGTCTCCAAGGAGTTTGAAGTTGTTATTAAATAATAGAATTGGATTGTCAATATTTTAAAAAGCACATAATATTATACTTTCTATTATTAACACGAGTATTATTTGCTTTCATAAACAAATCCTCTAAAGTACGCACGTACTAGCGACGTTATAAAGTGACTCCCCCTTTGGTTGCCGCGAACGTCTCGTGCGGGAACCAACTGAACTAACTAAATGAAAGAAAGAAAATTAGTGATTTAAGTATTGCGCGATGATCTCCTAGTTTCTGTCACGTGTCGTCATATTGTATGGACCATTCTTCGTAATTGAACCTTTAGGTCTTCCTGTACGACGCAGTGGATGAACTGGGAGTAAGACGTCGGCTTGCTGATCACTCAGATGACATTTTCGTAAAGCTGACGAGTGATAATGCCCTACGATGTCTCTTGGGTGTTGAACTGAAGCGATGCGGTWCGTAGACGGAGTTAGCTGACTTGCGATAACATAGGGTCCGTCACGCTTTGGTGCTAACTTAGCCGAGAAACCCTTGGTAGCGTCGCTAATGGGATGGCTCTCGACCCAAACCTTATCTCCAACTGTAAACACTTCAGCACGGCTACGGCGTAGGTCACCGTAGCGTTTAGCACGGTCTTGTGCTAATTCATGGTTTTCTTTTGCACATTGCATATTTGTCGCGATTAATCTCAAATACGGTGTGATTTCAGTTGCGAAATGTTCGTTTTCGACGATGGTTCTTAAATCGCGTTGTACTTCTCCCGGCGATCTAATTTCACGTCCGAAGCATAACATAGCGGGAGAAAATCCGGTGCTGCTGTTCTTGGCTGTGTTCATTGCGAATCTTATCGCGGGGAGTGCGTTAGCCCATTCGCTCTGCTGTTCTTCTACCATTATAGCTAGTCGCACCTTAAGATCGCGATTTTTTCGTTCAGCGGGATTTGCTTCTGGATGATAAACGGGAATCAGTGTTTGTTGGAACCCTAGGACACTCGCAACTTGCTGCATAACTGCTGACACGAATTGAAGCGCGTTGTCGCTGATAACGCGGCGTGGAGTTCCGTACCGTAGGATTATTTCGTCTATGAGGATACGAGCACACGCTACAGCGGTGGCAGCAGAGAGACCGAACAATTCTGTCCACTTGGTTGCAACATCTTCCACAACAAAAACCCATTTCAGTCCATCACTAGTCCGAGGAAGCGGCCCAAATAAGTCTATTGAAATGACTTCAAACCTCTGCGATAGTGGCGGTGTTTGGATTAATCCGGCGGGCTTCATATTATTGGGCTTATATCTATTGCACTCCAAACACTTGCGGACATGTTGGGCAACATCACGTCGCATAGTAGTCCAATAATATCGTCGTGCAATAGTGCTTAACGTACGATCCGCACCATAATGTCCAGCGAGAGGTGAGTCGTGGCATTCCCGCAATATCTCGGATATTTGCCCTCGTGGAATCACTAGCTGGGGATCATCGGAATCGTTGTCTGGACCATATCTGTACAGTACACCTTGATGCATTATATAACCCCTTTCGGTCCATCGCTTGAAGTCGACAGCGTCTTGGGGGTCTTCAAGGCAGTCCATAATCTTCTTTACTTCAGGGTCATGTTGCTGCTCCTCACGTGTCTCGTGGGGTGATTTCGTTGGAAGCGTTATTGATATTGAGCTTACCTCGCAAGCTTCGGTGTCAATTTTCTCGATCGGGGGCCTAGAAAGCATATCGGCCAGAAAATTGCACCTACCTGGCGTATATTCGWWTAGCAGGTCATAWTCTTGCAATTCTAAAGCCCATCTAGCTAGACGGCCGCTAGGTGCCTTTAAAGACATTAGCCATCTGAGAGGTTGATGGTCTGTAGCAATTCTTATTGGGCAACCGTCGACGTAGCCTCGAAATTTCTTCACAGCATATACTACAGCGAGGGCTTCTCTCTCAGTAGTTGAATAGTTGCTTTCAGCTTTCGTCAGTAATCGGCTTGCGTACTCTACTGGCCGCTCTTCTTGTCCCTCCCCCTGGAGTAAACACGCCCCAATAGCATAAGCACTGGCATCCGTTCGGAGGATGTAGGGCAGAGTCGGGTCAGCTTGTCGGAGAATTGGAGCGGTGACCAGAGCTTCTTTGAGGCGTTTGAATGCTGCATCTTGAGCCTCGGTCCATATCCATGAAATGTCCTTTTTCGTGAGGTCAGTTAGTGGCTTGGCAACAGCTGCAAAATCGGGTACAAAGCGTCGAAACCAAGAACATGTCTGTAAAAACCCTCTTAATTGTTTCAGATCCCTTGGAGGTTTCATACCTGCTATGGCATCAACTTTTCCAGGATCCGCAGATATACCGCTAGGTGTGATCAGGTGTCCCAAGTATTTAACTTTGTTGCAAGCAAACCTGCATTTATCACGATTGGCATGTAATCCAAACTGCCTCAGTCGTAAGAAAACGGCGGCGAGGTCCGACAAATGTTTTTCAAATGTGTCCGAAAGTACAATAATGTCGTCAAGGTACACTAGGATTGTAACAGTGGATAATCCCGCGCGGAATTTGTCCATTAATCGTTGGAAGGTTGCACCGGCACAACGAAGACCGAAAGGCATCCTTAAGAAACGATAGGTACCGAAAGGCGTCACGAACGCGGTTTTGTCTCTATCGCTCTCCCGCACTGCTACTTGCCAGTATCCCGATCGCAAATCGAGGGTTGACATAAACGACGTGCGCACGGCGGAATGTAAGAGGTCCTCTATTCGAGGGAGCGGATACCTGTCCGGCACTGTAATCGCGTTCAATCCACGATAATCTATGCACACTCGAAAATCGCCCGTTTTCTTTTGCACTAAAACAACGGGTGCGGCGTACGGTGATTCGCACTCTTCTACTATTCCATCATTTAACATCTCTTCCAATTTGATCTTGAGAATTTCTCTCTTCGTGGGTGAAAGCCGATGCGGTGGTACTGCCACTGGTTCGTCACTGGTCAATTTGATGCGATGCTCGGCGTATGGAGTCGGCCCTGCAGGTGGACGAAAAACGTCCTGATTATCTGCTAGAAGCTTTTGTATCTTAGCACGATCCTCAGCATTGGTAATGGCGGCTCCCTCGTCGGTGCGTAATACCTCGATTCCACTGATTTCTGCGTTTACCTCCTTGACAGGGTATTCCGCGAAGCGCTTGAACTGGCCCTCGTCTGAAAAGCGCCATTGCATCCTCGGTACATCTATAATCATGTCCGCAGCAGCTATGAAATCTATTCCCAATAAGGTTTTTGCTTCAGGGTGATCTGGTATTGACAAGAAGCTTAGTGGAATACGCCTGTTTGCGATCTCGATGATCGTTCTAAAACTGTGTGTGATGACTTCTCGTGGTACGCCGTCTGCTAGTACAAGACGCATGTTAGCGATGATAGCGCGATGACCACGCTCTACGAGATGTCGACGAAGTCGTTCTCCAGCAACGCTCTGTCGAGCTCCAGTGTCTACACATGCTAACCCGGTGATTCCCTCGCATGTCACTTCCAGCAGCGGTCTGTTCATTCGCGGCTCCATTATTTTTCCTTCTTGTAACTCGTTGTATAATAAATTAACATGCGAAACGTCTGTATCTCGCGGTCGTACGCTAGAGTCCTTGCAACGCGGACACTGGCTACTTAGGTACCCGAGTAGACCGCATTTGTAACACGAAATACCTGGCGAGGTATCGCCACGGTCTCTTCCATTCTCTCGCGGGCGTGGCGCGAAACTCCGTGAATGAGGTTCGCGGGCCTTTTCGAATTTACGACACTCTGACTGCGTGTGTCCTAAGAAGCGACAATACTTACAGCGGGGTCGTTCTTTCGTTACCCTTGGAAAATCGTCTGGTATCGGTGTCCTTTTTTCTTCGGCGTAGCTGTCCTCCACTGCTCTGGCGAGTTCTCGAAGCCTATCGAAATCTCCAAAGTCTTCGCGTGCGACTCTTTTTCTGATCTTGGGATGTAGCAATCCATAAATCATGTCCAGCTGTAGCTTCACGGGTAACGATGGTTCACTCGGTAGATGCGACAATAGCGCCCTAGCTTTGTCGACGAACACATCCGTTGGTTCGTTTTTTTGTTCAGAGGAAAACAATTCTCTAAAAATTACGTATGCGGGCTTGCGTACTCCAAATGCACGTCGCAGTCCTTCTGTCGCGGCAACCCACGTAGCAATGGTACCTTTAACTCCTTGCCACCACGTCGCTGCTACAGAATCTAACAGCATAGGTAGTCCCTTCAGGGCGTTTTCGTCAGACATGTAGACGCATTCCTTGAAGATACAAATTGCATTGATGAAAGCTTCTACTGACTCACCTTTGTTGCCCGAAAATCGCGACTGACAGGTTGAGAAATTCCCATTTGGCTGTATGGTGGTCATGGGGGTTGCCTTTATGGATTGTAGTAGCTGCTGAAGCTGCTCCGTGGTCATTGCTACAAGGTTGTCCGTTTCGGCTGCCGGTTTCCGTTCTTGTCTGGAGGGAAGCGGCCTGAGCGAATACCCCGGTTGCGGCGGTATCGTAGCGTCCTCCGTTGTGCAAGATGGTGTTTCTTCCTCGTCTCTTGGCATCGGTACGTTGGTGTAGCTAATCAGACTTTCACAATCCTCTTCGTTTTTTCGACACACACTACGCGTTACAAAACTTTGTAGGGAGATGCCCCACGTTTGAGCGCCACTTTATAACGTCGCTAGTACGTGCGTACTTTAGAGGATTTGTTTATGAAAGCAAMTAATACKCGTGTTAATAATAGAAAGTATAATATTATGTGCTTTTTAAAATATTGACAATCCAATTCTATTATTTAATAACAACTTCAAACTCCTTGGAGACTGCGGGTCCTGCACGTCCTCGTCGCAGCGCTCGTCCAAGCAGCAGGTACGGTACGTGCGGTGGCCGCATGACGATACGCCGGCTGAGCGTTACAGTATTATGTATGACGCCTTTTAGAATGCTAGGAGAATTTATAATATAAGATAATTGGAAGTACTTTCAACTTTCTAACAATAAGTTGTCGAAAAATATTCGTTGAAATGAAATGTTATTACGATCTTTTTAACATAACATTTAAAAGATATGCCAATAATTTGTAGAATCACGCAAATTAAAAGACACTTCGATATTTTACTGTAGTTTTGTTTTGATATTGTATAATATAATAAACATAGATTTAAACACATGTTTCTTGGAAACGGCAATAAAATTACATTTTACAAGCACGCAGTTTGTCCTTGAAATATAAAGCTAAAAAATCGAATTGAACAGAAGGCTTTAGTAATATTTTGGTTAGTTAGAATATAGAACTTTGTCAAATAGGCCAAACCTTATTTTCTGAAAAGCAGAAAAACTATTGAAAACTACGACTTTGTATCTTGTTTTCGTTACAACGTAATGTGTAGGTAAATTATACGATGCAGGTACAATCACTTGAGAGGAGAAAGAAATAGACGTGGTGAAAGGAGGCTACAAGAGCATCACGTGCCTCTTCATTTCTATTTCCACAGAAATTTCTCTGGGCTGTTGTCGGCAGCGTTTTTGCACTATCCAGAAATCAATTACAGCGAAACGACTTTGTGTGCATTTCATTGCTTGAATGAAACGGCAATATTCTACCTTTTCTTTTGTAAATGAACTTCTTTAATCAATCTAGATATATTGATTGCTCCTTTTTCTCTAAGATTAGTTCATTAGTAACGAGAAAGCCTAATCGATCTGAAAGTTGTGATCAAACAGGCGTGTTATTCATTCTTTGGTAATCGTAACACCTTCGGTAAACATTGAACTTGGCGACCAACGGAGTGGAACTAACTGCTTTAATAGTAAAGCGTGTCAATGAACTCACAGTGCGTTTCAGGATTTGCATAATGTGTAAATCATTCGGAATACACAACAGCATTGGCTGCTTTTAGGTCCACGCATTTTCAGAATATAATCGACTGCAAATTCCTGTTAAGTAACCGTAAGTTGTAATAAGGAAAACGTATTACCTAACTTACTTTTGTGATCATATTTCCGCGTTATGGTATGCTTCCCGTTAATACGAGAACTACGGACAAAAAGGAAGTAGTTGACTGTATTTAATGACATAATTCTTCCTGTACCAAGAGAACCAGGTTACTTGCTACTATCACTGAAACATCTTGCTAATAACAATTTATCTACTTCAGTTGGAGTTTAATTCCTTCCACAACTGCTTTACTGCACTAGACAATACTACATTAAATTGATGTAGTATTCATAATGACAGTACCTATTTAACAAATTGAAACAAAATGGACAAAGAAGCAAGACTTACACACTCAGTAAAGTTACATTAAGTGATTAATTTAAATTATTTAGTCTGCTACTTAAAATTAAATTATTTAACATTGAAAGTCTTCAAATTGTCATAGCTAATTAAACGTGGATCAACAAAACGATCTAACTGCCCCAGAAGATATTTTATAAAAAATCAATACTGCTGTAGTTGCCTCAGAAGTGAAAAGAAAAATATACGAGATTGGTCACGACCATCTATCATAAATTATTAATTTATTATTTAGAAGTACTGAGCACTTGCACTGATTCATTTTAAGGCGTTTGCGTCTGGGGAGCAGTGGTTCACAATAGTTTGGGGTAGTTTCGCCAGCCGGGCTAGTTTTGCACTTTCTAGCCATAAATAGCAATAGTTTATTGGTAATTAATTCATCTACAGTCCAAGGTGCTGTAAACCTCGCTTAAAGTAGCAATATTTATATTCATTCTTATTTATTCAGCAAAAAAGTTGAAGTGGTAATAGAGCTGACAGCTTCTATATGGCTCTATCTATATTATTATTATTATTAATATTGCCACTATTTTAGGAACCATCAGCCAATGCTTCGTACCACTCATTTTCTAAACTTGCTAAGAAAAGAGGATTAAATCTTGACTGCATTGATGAAGGAGACAATGTGACTAAAATAGAGCTTTTAGAAATAGCAAAACAAAGCACAACTAAAAAAATGCTATGTTACAACAGCCATAGTCAATTAGCTGTACAATCGGTTGCAAAATAAATGGAACAGTCAGTAAGATCGTTATAGCATTCTTTATGAGAAAAATGTACAGTAATGATCTGTCAATAGGTATTGTCTAGTATATAAAAATTAAACAGGATTTGTTGAATATATAATAACACTTATTATTATAATATTATAATAACCGACAGTACGATCCATTTGAATATGCGTAAGCAAGTGCCAAAAATTATTACGAGCGTAATATTGGATGAAAAGGATGTGACAACAAATTTCAGCAATTACTCTCGAAATTTAGAAAATAGGGTACAAAACTCTGTAGAATTTATAAGAGAGGACAGTAACAATCACTTTATAATAATTCTTGTAGCGGACGATAGTAATTCATACACATTTGATACTGAATAAAGCAAGTAGCAGGAGAGAGGTATGCTGGTGCGAAAACTGTACACTAGTCTGCTTTTCTGTATGGAGTTGGGGATGCTGATAGCCGATCTACGTTTTGACACGAAAATTATTATCAGGAATCTTCTTTTTCCCAAAGTGGAAGCGGAAACATAATTTTTTTCGCTATATTTTGGTTGGGGTCGCTTTTATTCAAAAATAGTTTATCATAAACTGTTTCCAACTACATTATGTACAATACTTCTGTTTTTTTCTGAATTAACCCATACGTGAACGGAACAAAGAAGATTTTTGTTATTTCTTGTTTAATGGCAATAAGGTTCAACTCTTCTAAAAAAAAAACAGAATACATTGTACAAAATATAAGGAACATCTTTTTTGCGAGGTACTTCGTAAAATCATAATTCGGCAAAGATTAATGTTAAAACAAGCAAAAATACCAGCTTGTATATAATTTAGTTGGAAACATTGTATCATAAAGCTATTTTTGTGATAAAACCACCCCTCGGAATGCAAAGGAAAAAGTACATTTCTCAACATATTTTAAAAAATAGATAGAAATTTTGGTTGGAAAATGTGGGTGATTTCAGCATACATCTTTCCCTTGTTAAAGGTATTTTATAATTCCTTTTCTAATTTTTTCTTCTCTACTGCGGCATGTTCTCTACAAAACATTAACAAGTCAAATAGTTTTGTACAGTAGGTTAATGCAAAATGTCACTTTAGTTGGAGAGGCTATAGTTTCTGTTAAGATGGGATTCAAAATGTATTTATGTAATGGTACAGAATATGTCTGTTATACTTCAATTAGTAAATGTTTTTTTTTATTTTGTGTGCAAAAAGAGTAGGAACCGTGATATATAGGAACTAATATAATCTTGACATCTTTACATAGTTTACAACACCAAGCACAGAGTAAATTTGAAAACAATATATAGAAATTATAATATATTATATTTTGCTCGTAACAAATGTTTGTTTCCAACTTTAGATTTTTTTGTCTTCTCCTGTCATGGGTTATTGAAAAAGATGGACTTCGGTTGCAGTTTTGCTTACGGATCCAGTTTTCGTTTGTTACGCCCTGTACATTTTTAGTCTACTGATTGTTTAAAGCTATCTTAGTTTACAGGTTTACGACCTTGTTTACAATTTTAAAATGTAAATCTAAACTTAAATGTTTGAATACAAACTGATTGAAAAAGGTTTGTTTGCTCATGGGAATAATCATTCTGATGGAAGTTACGTGCTTGTAGGTCTAACGGCCTAGTGGAACTCGAAAACGGTTAATTATGATAAAGGATCTAGATACCGGTTCTCATCTAAAGCAATACCTTAAACATTTGTTCTGCCTTTTGAACCGCGAGTCATTGTTAAACAACCAATAACAATCGCAATTATTAATTTCTTGAACTAGACAACTCTGCTAGTCAATTAGTTATCTTATTTGTTCTACGTAACACAGCACAGTATTGCATATGATTTATAAATCCTGGCTTTTTTGTGAAGGTTCTTTAGTTAGGAGAACTTTTGCGGATTTGTTCATTTCCTGCATATTAGAAAACTTGCAAAGTAAAGGAGTAACGTATCAATAGGAATGCCCTTCCACTTTAAAGCTTTTCGTATTTTGTGTATGTTTTGCATGGGATATTGAGTTCCTGAAAATGCAACCCGATAAAATTTGTTAGCAAAACAATATAATTTGTTATTTGTAAGTGGGGTTGACACTTAAAGATTGATTTATATATTTACTACATAAATGTCTTAGCAGTTGTTCCGTCCGGAATGATATAATTCACATTCTATAATTACCTTTAAAATTGCAGCCCCAGCAGCAGCACCAATGCACTGCACAACAACATACGCTACAGCCTTCAGTAGTTTTATACCTCCGGATGCGAAGAATCCAACAGTAACGGCAGGATTAATGTGGCAACCACTTACATGTCCGATACACTGAAAAAAAAAGAAAAACGAAAATAACAAATTACATAAGCTACAAATAATTAAATTAACCTTTAATACATCTACGCACTCAGTAATTTTATACCTGCTTATTTTTGCTTTCAGCTTATTATGTTTTTAACGCTAGGACTAAGTTTACATTGAAGTAGTTAAAATAATTAAGCACATTATTTGTGTTTTTGCATGCCCCAAGTTCATAATGCAAATACTAATTTGATTTCCCTTACCTCACCTCGACAATTTTATCATTGCTAGTTCGTAAGTAGGTAGCATCTACAATTATTACTATAAATGACGTATAACATGTTAGAACTTCAGTTGGCAAATACCACTTATTAAAATATTCGTCGTCTTCACCTTTTATTAAACCAAAATTGTTACAAAGCTTCTTTTAGTTGACATCACTGTTTATAAAAAAACATCTACATCACCATGAAAATCTAAGCCTACCTATTTATTTTTAATGGGTCAAACAAATATTACTAACTATTAATCAAAATACCCGTATATTCTAACACTTCCCCTTTAGTAATTTTGTTTGATATATATATATATATGCATCTAAATACATATTAATTAATTCAATCCTAGCTTGTACAAAAGAGTTTTTATCTTCGGTCCGCTAAGTACCTTTGTTAGTATGTCAGATACATTGTTTTCAGAAGGCACATAACAAAAGTTTATAAAACCATCTGACACATATTCTTTTACTTTGTGATACCTTATCCTTATATGTTTTGTGCGCTCTGAGACGATCCTCTTTACTGCCAAATCACATGCGCCCTGATTGTCAACAAACACTTTACACGGTTTCKGTAAATAATCWGATAGTCCTATTTCATTTWGCAATTCCATAATCCATATCATTTGCTTACAGGTTTCAAACATACTGATGTATTCCGCTTCAACGGTGGATGTTGCGATTATTTGTTGTTTCTTGCTTCTCCATGACACCACTCCTCCTGATAGTATCACTACAAAACCACAAATCGACTTAGAATCATCTTTATCATTTGCCCAGTCAGCGTCACAGTATATTTCAGTTACTCCATCCTTTGCATATTTTAATTTCAAATCCTGAGTTGCCTTTAAATATCTCATTAGTCGTTTCACTTCTTGCCAATTCTTCTGTGTCGGTTTGTTACTGTATTTGCTTAGTCTGTTTATGGTAAATGATAAATCTGGTCTTGTACATGTTGCTATATATTGCAGTTGTCCAATAGCTCTTCTGTATGTTGTTTCATCAAAACTTTCACTTGTATCTTCCATGTCGTTGTCTTGTACAGCTGGTGTCGTACATCCTTTTGCTTCTGACATATTGAATTCAGAAAGCAATGCCTTAATATAATTAACTTGGTCAATCACTATCTCCTTAGGGTTCTCCCTTGTTACATTTATTCCTAATATGTTTGTAGCTTCACCTAAATCTCTGGTGTCAAACTTATTCATTAATTCTTGCTTTACATATTGAATTTGTTCTAGGTGACCCACCAGTATAATATCATCTACATACACTCCCAATATTAGATCGTTACCAATGTATATACATGGATCAGAGATACAATGCTTCAACCCTATTGTTGTTAACACACTGTGAAGATGATCGTTCCATTCTTTTCCAGATTGGTGTAATCCATAAAGGCTTTTCTGTAATAAACAGACAATGTCATTATCACCTTCTTCCCAATATTTTGGTTGTTCCATATAAATAGTGTTTTTAAGTTCACTGTTTAAGTATGCATTTGCTACGTCAACATGATGTACTTGCCAGGCTTGTTTTACTGAAATTGCCAGTAAAATTCGTAAACTATCTCGTCTTATAACTGGACTGTATGTATCCCAATAATCTCTTCCGTAAATTTGGTTAAAACCTTGAGCAACCAGTCTTGCCTTGTATCTATCTATTACTCCATTTTTATCACGTTTGATTTTAAATATCCACCTGCATCCGATGACGTTTGCATGTTTAGGTCTCTTAACTAAGGTCCACGTTCCGTTTTTCTTTATACTTTCTATCTCTTGTTTCATAGCTTCTTTCCACTTATCACAATCTCTTCTGGTCAGTGCTTCCTCTGGGGTTAATGGATCTTCTTCGATGTTTACTTTAATCTGACAGCAAGTGCATTCTTTTGGTTTTCTGATTCGGGTTGATCGTCTTACTTCATGTGCATTTCCTTCATCTTCATTAGTTGAAAAATTTGCTACCATTTCTTTCTCTTCTTTACCATTTCTTTCATCTTCTACAATTTGGCTCATTCGATTTTCTTCATTTTGTAAATTTTCAGTTTGTCTGTCTATGTCTTCACTGTTTATTTTCATTTCTACTTCCCCTGCTCTGGAGAATGTCTGAAGGTCTTTGGTGGGTTTCATCTTGAATGGAAAGTTATCTTCTTCGAATATAACGTCTCTTGACAATATAATTTTTCTACGGTTCAGGTCCCATAATCGATGGCCCTTCATATTATCTTGAAATCCCAGATTTATGCATTCTATTGCTTTTGCATCCAACTTGCGACCTTCTAAATTATGCGCCCATGCCTTGCATCCAAATACTTTAATTGTATTAACACAATCTGCAGTAAGTTTCTTCTTAGACCATAGTTCATATGGTATTTGTAACTTGATAGCTTTTGTAGGACATCTGTTTCTTATAAAATTTGCGGCTGCTAATGCTTCTGCCCAAAAGGTTGATGGTAAACCCGATTGTAATAATAGACAACGAACAATATTTAGCAATGTTTGATTCAGTCTTTCGGCCTTCCCATTTTGTTGTGGTGTTCCTGGAATAGTTAGCCTGTGCAATATACCTTTTGTATTCAAATATTGCTTAAATTCATTGCTCGTATACTCTCCACCATTATCACTTTGTAATGCTTTCAATGTTATTCCTTGAATGTTTTCTGACTTCTGTACAAATATTTTGAAGTTTGCTAATACTTCGTCCTTTCTCTTTATCAGTGCTACTTCAGAATACCTTGAGAAATCATCCAAAAATGTTACAAAATATTGTGCTCCACCTAATGAGTTTGGTGTAATTTTTCCAACTACATTTGAATGTACAATTTTTAGGATTTCATTTGTTTCCTCCTTGCTGACTTCAAACTTCTTTCTCTTCATCTTCCCCTGAATGCATATATCACATTTTTCATTTGTATTTGTTATTTTACACACTTCTGGTAATTTCTTCATGTGTCCAAATCGTTGATGCCATATTAACGTTGTTCTTCTGGCACTCATGCCCTTATTGACTAACATGTGGTTGTTACTATTCTTGATGTTTTGCCCATTCACAGAGTACGAATCACATTTTATTAGATATACGTCGCTTCCACTGTTTATCGCTTTAATTATTACTCCCTTGTTATCCATCACTTTAATACAACCATTCTTTATTCGTATTTCCAGACCTTTCTTGTCGAGTTGCACTAAGGAAATCAGATTGTTTTCCAAGTCCGGAACATAAACTACTTCCTTTAATTGTATTGTCCATCCTCCATATTCTTTACATATTTGTATTGTAACTGATCCTTTCCCTTTTACATTTGCATATTTTCCATCTGCAAGTTCAACTACTCCTTCAGTGCTGTCGTCAAAATCCTCCAAAATTTCCCTGAACGGTGTCATATGATGTGTTGCTCCTGAATCAGATATCCACATAAACATTCTGTCCTCCTTTCTTTCTCCCGGGGCCTTCTTTGCTCTTAAAGCTTTAAACTTCACCACTCTTGCACTTGAATCGTCTTCACGATTTTCATTTATTTCGCTATCTTCGTCTTCTGTGTAATTCTGACAAACTGCTGCCTTTTCATTTTTATAGATTTTTCTTCCTCGTCGTTGGTTGCTGTCATTCGTCGTCTTCTGGTAGAAGTTTCTTCTGTTAGCATTCCTATCATTAAATCTAGGGCAATACTTTGCAATGTGGCCATCTTTGTTGCATGCAAAACATACAACATTTCGCTTACTTGCTTCCTCGTCGTCTTCTTTTCGATTTATTACACTTGATTCGTTTCGGTGACTTCTAAAATTCTTCCTTATTCTCAACGCTAACGCCTTGGCTTCTGCTTCTTCAGCATGATGTTTGTCCAAATTTTCTCTTCTTTCTTCTAAAATTAATTTAGCTTTAACTACCTTTGTACTTAATTGCTGCTCTTCATTATAATCAATGCTTCTAATTAATCCTTCGTAATGCGGCCTTGGCAGTCCCAGTAACATAAAAGCAGCTATTGCACTATCGGAAAATTGGAGCCCACCTTTAGCTAACTTTTCACATGACATTTGAATCCTTCCCATGTATTCCCTCATAGTTATGTTGGAAGTTTTCTTGATAGTGCACATCTCTTCTAACATTGTAATCATATGTAACATGCCAAAGTTACAATGTATTTCTCTTAACACCTCCCATGCTTCTTTTGCTGTTGTGCAGTGTTGAATATCGGTCAGATACTGATCTTCTACAGCTTGAATTAGGAAATTCCTTGCGTCACTGTCTTTGTCTTGCTGTTTTGGAGTTAACTCTGCGATCCCTTCATATCCAGGGCTTATTGCCTCCCAAAGTCGTCTTTGTTGTAGTACTGCTCCAGCACGCAATGACCAAGCATTGTAGTTATCTTCATTCAATAAGGGAAATTTGAATTTTTCAACTGCCATTTTACTTACAAGCTACTTTTTGCTTCAGTTGTAAGTCTTCTTCGTCGTACTGATTTTTCTTTTTTTTATTTGCGTTAGGAACGTCTGGCGCCCATAACCTGTTAGAACTTCAGTTGGCAAATACCACTTATTAAAATATTCGTCGTCTTCACCTTTTATTAAACCAAAATTGTTACAAAGCTTCTTTTAGTTGACATCACTGTTTATAAAAAAACATCTACATCACCATGAAAATCTAAGCCTACCTATTTATTTTTAATGGGTCAAACAAATATTACTAACTATTAATCAAAATACCCGTATATTCTAACATTGAAGTAGTTAAAATAATTAAGCACATTATTTGTGTTTTTGCATGCCCCAAGTTCATAATGCAAATACTAATTTGATTTCCCTTACCTCACCTCGACAATTTTATCATTGCTAGTTCGTAAGTAGGTAGCATCTACAATTWTTACTATAAATGACGTATAACATTTATGTTTTTTGCTTCAACTGTGCCGTTTCCCACCTGTTCGAATAATAGAAAACGTTTCATTGTGTGCGCACCCATAAATCTCTTTAGTGACGCTATTTGTCGAGATTAATAATTGGGAGCAAAAATGTAGGTATTTGCATGTAGGTCGAGCAGAATGACAAATGATTGAGCAATTTCTTTAAACCCGACCGAGAATACTGTTGCCCGTTTTACAGCTGCATACAAGTGCATAAAGCGTCAGTGTAATTGGCCGTGTTAACACGTTTGCGGCGATAAGCTGGCATTTGAAATGCGTACATTCACGATAAAGCTGTCTAATTATAAAAGACTTCAATTCGCACGAGGCCTGGAAAGAAGAATGAATTACCTGAGAAGCTTCTGTACTACGAGATTGGAGGACTAATTTTTTGTGTGAAACAAAACATAATCTTGCAAGACAAATACTGTTTAAAACGTAATTACGCAAGGTGTTTTGAAATAATATCTCTTTAGTGTAAATGATTACTTACCTATTGTTTGTACGACAATGCAAATGTGACTCGTTACAAAAACATTTTCCAATAAATGACGAATGGTGTAGCGTAATTTTCTCACCAATTTTTTTTATCGTAACTTGTATTTAGGTAATGTAAAAGCGAAGAAGTATGTCGCCTGCTAAGAATTGTGCAAGAATTCGGTAGCTTTTTGCTGTTGTGTTAGCAACAGTGAAAAGAAGCAATTGTCTCCTGTTACGTAGGTGAAATAGTCATGAATTAAAACGATGTGCTGTTACATTTTATTAGCTGCCAAGAGCCCGGGTGCATGCAGGGTAGGACTTTTTTTAGAAAGTACTCTTTATAATTATTATTTATTCCTGGTTATAAATGCAGCCTGAGAAAAACAGCTAAAAGAAAAATCTAGAGATTTATCAAAGATTTTGGAAAAGTATAACATAATCCAAGAAAATGGCAATATAAAGAGCAGAAAAGCGGGTCACCTTAGAGATGAAAGGTGTACAAGTAGAACAGGTAATCGAATTCAGATATATTTGGGGGTATTCACAAATGATGAAGAAGGACTGGAAATATTTAAAAGAGTAGAGTGCTCAGACTATACTTACTAGCAAGAAAGAAATATCGCAAAAAAATAAAGCTGGCAGTGTACACAATTGATCACTTTGTTGTGTATTGTAGGCTTAAGCGCAGAGGCGAAAACGAATGCCTGAGTGTCCACCGTGGAAGAAATTTAAGAAATTTAAAATTTAAATCCGCACAGCTTATCAAGTGACTCTGTTTGAGGATATAGTTAAGATTTCTAATATTGAAAAAAATCAATTTTTAATGATTTAGTGATCGGGCTGTTGTGTGGATGAGGTGGCGCTGGTGAAAGAAGTTGTAGTTAGAAAAAGAATTCCTCCATGGCTTACTTATGCAATTAGAAAAATGATTGCACTCAAAAATAAGGCGTTTAATAGATATTAGACTTCCAGGAATCGTAAGCACTGCGAGTACTATAAAATTATTAAAAGTGAAACTACTAATGCAATAAAAAGGGAAAAGACGGCATACCTAAATCACTGTGTACAAAAAGTACAAAAATCAGAAACAGTTATTGAAGATGTTGGATAATTTGTATATCTATAAAAAGAAGTCATACCCTTGCCAAGTACTTTAAATGATCCTTCGGCACTAAATAATCACTTTTTGCAGGTATTTTCTAATTTGCCACCTGATAATCAAATAAACTTTTATAGTTCTAACAAGAAACAAAACTTTGAGTCCTTGCTACAGTTCCATTTAGTTGATGATTCTGAAGTATTCAGGTGCTTGTCTGAAATCAAATCGACTGTTTGCGGCCTGACAACATAAATCCAGAGATGCTTATTATGTGCTGTCCAACTATTTTACGAGTACTGTCAAACTTAATAAACACTTGAAAATTGCAAAAGTTTTGCCGTTGCCAAAAAAAAAACCGATGGTGGCATCTTTTGATGAACTGCGTCCAATTTCGCTTTTGCCGATAATGTCAAACGTTTTGGAAAAAAATGTGGTGCGCCAAATGAAAGGTCGCCTAGATAAATATGATATCGTACCCCTCAGACAGTCAGGATATCGACAAAGATATAGTTTTACTGCACTTCTCGATTTGATTGATGACATCATTCGTGAAGTTGATGTTGGAAATATTAGTGCACTTATATCTGTTGGACTTTTCTAAAGCTTTCAACAAAATTAATCATAAATTATTGGTTTCAATTCTGGGGTATGCTGGAATTTAGCAGAATTCAGTGAGTCTTACTGAAGGTTATATTACTAACGAGCAAGCAATATACTATGACGGATTTAGGTGCATCTGAAGAGGGAGTCTGGGGTGCCTCAGGAATCTGTGCTTGGACCTTTTTTATTCTGCATATATACATGTAACTTGTTGTCTTGTGTTCAATACGGTACTTCGAATGTATATGATGATGACACTCAGGTTCGTTTTTCGTTTCTTTTTGTCACATGGATTATTGCGATGTCTTGTAGGTCGCATGCTTAACCAAAGCAGATGCAAATCGTATTGAGCGTTTGCAAAGTCTTATTTAAGATTTATTTACGGATCGAAAATTTTCTCAGATTTCACACAGGTTGATTTCTAAAGGTTAAATTTTTTAAATGTCCACCCTACAACAAAATCAGTGATGCGCACTTTTTGAACACTAGGTTTCATTGACTCTTGCCCCCCCCCCCCAGACATTACACTGCTTTATTCACGCGATCTTTCACTTACAACATCTACAATATATTTACTGGCATTTCCATTCAGATAAAAGAGTGTATATCTTTTCAATTTAGATCAGAGTACCGTCGTCTCTTGATGTCTCGCCAGTTCTCGTGAATCCAGCAACCTCATATTTGTTAGTTTTGCATTGAACCCATTGCTTCCTTTGCATTGTGTTTTCCGTGTAATCATGCCCCGTCTATAAATAGTTATTCCTTTACTAGTAACGCGGTCGGAGAGACCGGCACTTTAGCTATTCTGTATTTTTGATTGTTTTTTTTCTGGACTCTAATTAGAAGTCAGGTTTCACTCCTTCTTAGTAATGTGCAAGCTTACAGAAATATTTTAGAAAAGTGCAAGAAGTGACGAGGAAAGGATTAGAAACAAAGAGAATTAAAACAGAGAGAAGTGTAGATGATAGAAAACTGCAGTGGTTGGACCATTTATGGAGAATGAAAGATACGCGTCAAGCGAATAAAATGTGAGACGCAAAATTATAACAATGGTGAAGAGAGCAAGGACGCAACAGACAGAAGGGAAAGGTAGGTACTCGAGAAAAGAGACAAAACAGCAGGAGGCTAAAAGACTAGCACATAATATCATAATAGAAAAATGTGGGACAGGCTTTACAACACGATGCAGTAGAGACTAACAAATGAAAAATGGAACCCCTTCCCCTCATTCTGATCTAAACGTTAAAATCAATATAGTTTTATATTCTTATAACTTATAACTTATATTCTTATAACTTCTTATAACTTAACTTTCCATTAATATAAACTTTGATACCAAGAGAAGATAAATTTAATTTAAAGGATTTGCCATTGAAAATTGAATCGCATCCACTAGTTTAGTTTAATTCCTATTCAATGAAATTTTGCTTGCACAGCGTTAAAAATCATTGTTTAACCCTTAACAAACTTTGAACACTGATAGCCGGTTTCAAAATAGTTACAAATATTCCGCCGCTAATCAAGCAGTAATTCAGTTTATATTTATGATTGAATCGGAAAATGAACATATTAAATCAATATTATTTATTGTTAACATTAGATCATTTTCAGTCAATTTAACAAGCATATATTTGCGATTCACGCTCCCACGTATAGGTACAAGGTACTGTATGATTTGCATAAGCCAACAGCTCAAGAAGTTAAGTAAATAAAGTAGGTGGCTATGTGTGTTAAGAAGGCTCTATTTAACGCCTTTGAACTACCAGCAGATAAACAAATATTTGAGGAGCGTCGTGTTTGACAATAGTAAATACAATCAGGAGCGGGTTACATAGAAAAAAGTTCCATTAGCATGTGCATATTCAAAAAATTTACTCTGTTTTGTGTTAGATAATACTTAGCATCACCCTTGTAGGGTAAATCTATGACTTCACATATATAGGTAATGGCTATTACGTAAAATTAGAAAACACTTCATCTGCTATTTCATTTCATTGCTTTCAGTCATAAACAATGAAAAACGTTCCCAGATAATTTAATTTTCAACCAAACTACATCATGTCTAAACAAAAAAATCAAATTTTAATGGACATGTATGATATTTTTAATGGGTTTTACAGGCATGAGAAGAAATGACTAGTGTTCAAAAGGCCCGAGTTCAAATCTCGGTCAAGGCGGCAATACTTTTTCATTTCTTCTCATGCCTGTAAAACCCATTAAMAATATSATACATGTCCAAAAAAATCAAAGATAGACGGCTGGTTTGTTTATTAATTATTATATTACGGGGCTAGCAGGCGTTGAGGGCTAATGAAGGGGTACTCTCTTTAGGTTTCCAAGCTTTCGAAATATTTTATTTCATCTTTGGGTCCTACTAAATTTTTTTATAATATAAGATGGCAGAAGGCTCAACATAGTTACTTAAACGCGTTTTAAACCATGTAACTGTTATATAGACTACTCCAGAATTGAGTATTTTGTTAGTATATAAATTTCAACGATGAAAACCAAAAAAGAAGTTATAAAATATTATTATCTCAAGTCTAAGTAAAATAACAATACAGATTATTTTTGCATCCGCCAATTGCGTGAGTTCAACCTACCCAACTTAAGAATTAATTTTACATTTTAGCTTCTTCAGGTTTGACCAGGGTTTAAAAAAGAGTGGGTGCATCTTGTCAACGTTAATTTCCTAAATATTGTCAAACCTGTTTAAAGACCTCTTTGTAGGACAGAATTCCTTACACACTTTTTTTCTCTTATTAGATACAGTAATTTATAAATAAATACTTGCTCAAATTAGAATATTTTTTAAAAGTATTTTCGATCAAATAATAACAGTAGGTACCACATACGTATGCGTTAGTGACTATATTTTGCCCATCGTAACTAAAGTGGTTGTTTCCTTGCTATGATCATACGTACTTCTACATCTGCAAAGAGCACATTTCCAAGCCATTTTATTTCGATATTGGAAACACATACCATCTGTAAAAGGAAGTAATTTTTTAAATTACCTACTCGCGTTTTATACAAGCCTTCTGACGTAATGCTTTGAATAGTTAATATCAGGGAGAATAGACTTAAAGCGCGTAGTATACAGGGTGTCGCAGAAGATGTGAGCAATCTCTTGTGAATCTGAAAGCAAATGTAAAAATAACACCATGTCACTGTTTTTTCAATAATGCCCGTCACTTTAAACATAAGATGGACGATTAGGTTTTATAAAAATGTACCGCTTGATCTAATTTCATCAAATTTTGATCATTATTACTTGAAATGGAAGCGATTGAGGTTATACAGGGTGGGCCATCTACATGTAACCCGTATAAGTTCATAATAACTTTGACATACGTTGTCAAATATTATGTCAAAGCACATTTGAAGCGTCATATCAAGGAGATATTAGTTGTGGATAACTGTACATCGCCCGAACATTCTAAAATTGTTCAAAAGTGAGCGAAAGCACTTTTCATACTGAATGGAGCGGTGAACACAATATTGCCTCTATGACACTACTGATAACATACAATTAATCCACGAATACCCTCTCTATGACCAGAAAGTGACTGTCTGGTGTGGTATTTCTGCGAAGTGTGCTACTAGGCCGTAATTTTTCGATCATGTTGATTTGACTGCCTACCGCGTTGCGCCGACTTAACGGCACCAGACTTTGTGGGGATATTTGAAATCTAAAGTGTACATCGACAAGCCACGGACTCTGCATCAACTTAAGACAACCATCGTACGTAAAATAGCGGTAATATCAAGAGAAACGTTCGAAGATGTAATGGAAAATGCAGAAAAACGAACCCATTATGTCACACGAGCAAATGGAGAGCACTTGAACTAAATAGTATTCGGAAAGAAGCTGACATGTGCAATTTACAGGGATCAAAATAATGTCTGTGCAAAGGTGAATTCGAATCATCTATCTTTTAAATTTTGTTTCAGAAACAAAAGGATCACATACGGACGGCCCACCCTATACGTACATTTTTTAAATTGAGAGACCGGCATGGGGACAATCCCCCAAATCTTACCCCTAATTTTTCAGAAATATGAATTTTTTGATACTTTAATTTTTAAGGAGAAAAAGTATGATGGTTTCCGAGAAAATTGCAGTTGAACGTTAATGTTTTGTGTTTTCACTGCCATCCTAATAGCCATGGTGGTGATAAAAATTGCATTAAGTGTCAGTATATTGAGATTCACATTTATAAATTACACGAAGCTCCTTTCTCACTTTAGCAGTACTGTGCGGGAATTTAAAAAAGATATGTATCAGAAGGTCTAGGAAGACATGTTGCTTCTCTTCCCTGATCACCAGATCTAATCCATTAGTTTTTTTGTGATATCATCTAAAAAACTTAGTTTATGCAACTCCCATAGAAACGAGGGAGGGGGAAGACCTAATACAAGCAATACAAATGCCGACGTGTTCTGGATAGTCCAACAGTCACTAGATTGTCGGGTTCGAACATGTGTTGCAGTAGGTGTTCAAGTTGAACCTTCCTTTTTTATTTTATTTATATAGGTAGATACTTTTTCAGATTTTGATGGAATAATTCCAATAAAACAGTTATAAAGTACAATGCCTCTCTCTACTTTATGAAAATGCCAACCATTAACATTGAACTGCAAATATGGGGTGATAGGATCTTTTGCCAATGCCACAAAACATTTATTTAAGAAATGTATGTACCTATCCTAATGGTTTCCACTTCAAGTAACAATGACCAAAACTTGATGAAATTATATCACGCGGTACAGGAGATATATTTGAAAAACCAAATCGTCCACCTTATACGGTGAAATGATGTTATTTTTACACAAGCTATTAGATTCCGAGAGGTTGCCCAGATGTTCTAGGAAACCTGTAAAGTAATTATAGAATATATATTGTTCTACAAATACACCCACCGTTTGCTAACTTGACAATACGCCGCGTTTTGTTTTCCTTTCTTTTTCTTTTCAGAACAATGACAGTAATTATCATCAGTTATTGCTTGTCCCTTATTAAGATCTAAATAATTGATCATAATCTTCATAAATGTTGACACATTTTTGGATTTGGTCTCATTGTATGTACCAGGAGAATCTTTCCCGTAGAAATTTATGCCTAGTGGATCATCGGATATATTAAACTATCTACCTTATATCTCTTCTTAAATCATTAAAATTAAATTTTTTTAACTACATGCTTCGTTCCTAATTTGATTTCTTAGGGACACAGAAAACTGTTTATGTGCTAAAATATTTTAGGCACCGATACGTTTCTGGTTAGTGAAGTAACGCTTACATGATTATTTGCTTTGTAGCTACCAGTCCACATTTAGTTGAAATTGGTAACGATCTTAATTTTGACTACACTGAATTAGTTACTAAGATCAGACAAAGTTATTTGTTGGAAAACAAACTAATCACTTTCAATATTAGATCGAAGCAGACGGGATCTTGAATACTGCCGGCCGCTAGCAGTTCTCACAGCCTTCAACTTTGCAAATTCGGTCACATAAGATATTTGCTTTACTCATAGTCGTACGCAACATTCTATAATCATCGGTGTATATAATAACCACCTTCGCAAACGATTCTTTTCTGATGGATGCTACCTCTTTGGTCAATGAACAGATGAGGAGGCTGGTGAAGTAGGCGTATCACGTGACATGAGTGAATGGGACAGACATTTAGAAAAGCGATGATAAGCTGTGAATTGATTCATCTAACAAGGGAATTCGCTAAGTCTGTAAGCAAAAAAATATAGCTCAAGGTAGTGCTCCAGGACATTTCACTTCACTATTCGCCTTGTTAAAGCATTATGAATATAGCTCTCCTATATAAGATGAATATAACAAACTTAGGGAAAGATTACAATACTAAGATTTTATACGAAAAAATTTAAACTACGTCTATAAATAATTATTGTCACAATTTGAATTTGCGTTATTGTTTTTCTTAAATACCAACATATACAACCAACTAGAGTAAGATAGTGCTTTGGGAATAATTTTTAGTATTTTATATATACAATTTAATATTAAATTGATTATAATGGTCGTATTATGTATTTTATTTAAGTTTATTAGGATATTTCGACCTAGATTATAACTTTATACTTCCAAGCTTTCAACTGATTTACTCAAGACTTCTTCAGGGAAATATTTTGAATTATATATACGAACTAGAACATTAATTAATTATTTGACATCAAATAATAAATTAATGTTCTAGTTCGTATATAATAATTCAAAATATTTCCCTGAAAAAGACTTGAGTAAATCAGTTGAAAGCTTGGAAGTATAGAGTTATAATCTAGGTCGAAATATCCTAATAAACTTAAATAATATACAATTTAATATCACATCAGTAAAATACATACCTAATGAGCTACTTAATTGCCATAAGCTGACGGGGACAGTAATTAAAGAAAAATAACATTCTGTAGTAATGGTACTGTGACTTATGTAAATTATATTATTATTATTATTATTATTATACAGGGTTTCTATAAATGATTCATGCATCCAGGATGCTTATGGAAATTATTGATTAAATTAATTTGCCGCCTCTTAGGAAAGTGAACACAACTATTGCTTTGACGTGTGCTTGTCATTTGCCGATTTTTGAATTATTTGATATATTTTAATATGAGAAAACGCGTGGGAGTATTTTCAACATATTCTATACTTTTGTGGGGTGATCAACTTTAAGGTTGCAAAAAGCTCACATTTCGTAGCTGTGGGGTGACACAGTTTCGTATAACTTTGGTCACGTATCGCATTTGTGAGGTTGTGGCTACAGTAAACTTGTTAAATAAGGCAAAGCTCACAAACTAAGTGGTAGTAATGTTAGCTGCACTATACAAAGCTTCCACAGTGCAAGGCTGTTGAGATTACCACAAGCCTACTGTACCAATATTTATTGTTATGTCTTACCTTTAACGGAAAAATACAACCGTGAATTGTTGGAAAATCTTTATAAAGCCATCAATTTATTGACTGTAACTTGATCTGCAACCTGCAGTACTATCGCCATGCTTTTTGTAGGTTGGCAGCAATTACAAAAAGAAGGCACGAAGAATACAGAAATCAACACTGCCCGCATTGCATGAATCGTTTAAAGAAACCCTGTAATATTGTATGCTGCTCCCTGTAATAGACCTAATAAACATTTAAATAAAATCTAATTTGGCAATTGAAAATCGAATACACTAAAATTCACTCTCAGGGTCGAGTACCCTAAGAGTTGACCATCATTAAGCCTCATCTTAGCATTAGTGTTATGGCTGGCTGAGCCCCATTAGAGAATGGTACCCTAAAATCAAGCTTTTACACAATATATCTTTTTCAAAACATTCTAGACGAGAATACATTTCCTGCAATTTTTGTCTGAAACAAATTTTGTAAAATCTAGTTTATTGTTTAGGTCATCATTAAAATGAGTAACAAATAAACTAATACACAAGTCGTCATCAATGTGTAAATATGTATATTAGTTGTTCTTTATGTTCCTTAAGTAAGTCATAATATATATTTATTTTACCTAATATCCTAATGCACTAAAGCTTTACATGTCTAACGTTTCTAGACATTGGTTACTTGTGGTACAATAGTAAGTTGTAATATACTATATAATGCTACTAGTGGTCCACAACTGCTGTCATGTGCACCGTTTTTTACTAGTTCTGCAATAGTATGTGGATCGCATAAGGCAGTCAAACTGAAGCTGGTTGGATGGAGTTGAATAGAGGATAGCGATCTGCTCTGATCAAATACCAACATCTAGATACTAACAGTAATCGAGCTTCAGTTCCTTGCTGTTTTTAACCAACTATTTTTGCTAACTCCGCGGTAAACCATTCAGGATTGATTTTTCATGCGTAAGCAATATGGGAGAGCATTTGATATAACATTCAAGTTTAAAAGCAAAATATAGTACACAAATTACACTGATGCTTTTAATTCAGTTATTAATTAAAATAATTTGTTAGTTGTTTATCAGCTGGTGGAGACATGTGGTATTTTCTATATCCCTCACGTTTTTGTTTACGGACTAATTCGCTATCACTGGCTTTACTAACAGTATTTAACAGAACAAAGTAATCAGTTTTATAGAAAACTACCTAAATTGTGAAACTACGCGAAAAATAAATATTTTCGTTCCTTAAGAGATTTATCTGCTATATTGTTCACTATTTATTCAGTGTCCCGTGCCTGGGTGTCAACGTCTATCAAGCACATAAGGTTAGATAGCAAGTATCCTGTTTTGCATTGCAGTGAAAATGTAGTGCAGGCGTTATACTAATAACATAGTTGGTAGTACTGACAATAGAAATAACTAAAGACAACTCAATTTTGTTGTTTCGTCTGCAGCAATCTATTGATGTATGTATATATGGATTCGATACCTTCGATGCCTAGAGTAACTAACTTTCATTTTATTTATTTTACTTTATTGTTGTTTGTGAATGGACACTGTTGTTAAATACTCGAGAAGCTAAATGCTAAATATTTCAAGTTACTTAATTATTTAGTATTTCTAAAGATACAAATAATGCAATAATAGATAGTTGATCACAAAGAATTTATTATACTGTTTTTGTACTATTCGGACTGCTTGTTATTTCCATTAGCTAGAATAAGGGTGTTACGGTCTATCAACAAAAGTGCCGACTTGTTAAATCTATCTGAGGGACTGACAAAATCACAAACATGCACTCTGGTACCTACATAAAGGTATATGCCAAATTTTTTTTAATAATATAACGGACATGCACCATATTACCAAAAGGTGAGGGACTGACAAAATGGAGGATATCTATTGACAAATCAGGATAATATAAGGGGAATCTGTGAAGTACACAAACTAAATGCATTTATTCAAAGCAATATTAGTTAATTTTAAAATAAATTCATCATTTATATTAAAATTATTGTTTTCAAGTATTCACCGCTGTACGAATGCTTAATGATTAAACCACTTTGGTTCTTTAAATTTCCTTAACATGGATTCCACTTTATATGCTGTGTCATATTTACCTATAACAAAATTCTCCATGTCTTTTATAATCACATAGGCATGTCGTCGAAATATTCTCTAAGACTTGCAAGAGTAAGTATATTATTTTCTAAAGGAGTTTGTTTTTCATAATCCGTAGTAAATCGTTGGCTAGTTAGTGATCTGTCATCTAGCTTTTCTGGTAATCGAATTTTGTGCCTCACAAGTGGTCATTTAGTTCTAAATCATTTAGTCTTAGCAACTCTTCACAAGTAGTATCTCCTTTCAATTGCAAAACTGATTATAATTTATTAATTTTATACATAACAACGCGGTAATTAAATGATTCATAGCTGCGCAAAATACTGAAATTGTTACCCTGACCCGGGAAAGTTTGGCGTGGCAGCTGAGTCTTTTGTGGCACCGCCACGGACGCGTCGAGTGATGACGTAATGTAATCATCTCCCGATTGCCGGAGAATATATAATTTAAGTTACCAACTTCCTCATTTTTGAGTTTTCAATAAAAATATGGTTTCACGTTCTGATAACGATCTTTGAAAACCATTTGCTTTTGCTCCGCTTCTATTTTATCTTAGTTACCCACTTCTTGAAAAAACTTTCAAGTGGTATGACAATTTTTTATTATATTATTGAACAGCAGCTTATAAATGTTGAAACCACATCAATTATTGTTCTAGAGTTTTTGAAAAATCTAATTTATTCTTATCTTTAAATATCTTAAAAATCTGTTGTAGATAAAAAAGAAAATCCTTCACAACCAAGATTATAACCTGTGCGAGTTGCAGTGTATAAACAACAAACCCATAATATCAGAAACGTTAATCATTTTAATTAGACTTTTATGTAAATTAAAATGCATGTCTATGCTGTGCTGTCTACACCTCAACAAACTGCAGATAGATATATTTCGATGTTATTACAGCTCATCAGTGCAGTTTAGGTGGCTTTGTCATCATGTCAATGTAATGCTGACAGATGGCATTGCCATCCTAAATTCTTACTTTTATGTAAATTGTTGACCATAAGTCTAAACATTTCATTTTGCTTATGTCTTGTGACGACCAACTGTAAACATATCTGTTAAGCCAAGAAGCCAACATTTCACAATAAAATTATATTCATCTATAAGTTGCAACAATTACATAAAATTAGGTAAGTACTCTATACTTTTAATCTAACAAGCAGGGATTACATACCAAGTAACTGACCTGGTAGTACAATAATAACTGCGAATTTTGGGAAGATCATAGATACTGAGAGAGAATCTGGCATTATAGACTCTTATTTAGTGTCATTTAGTGTCTACCGTTTTATTTTTATCACTCGAAAACTTGAATGTTAACTCATTAACTTATTTAGTTTTCAATGTAAGTAAACGAATTGCTTAGTCGATGAGCTATTTTGTTTAAAGTCAAATAATTATGAAGTATCTGAACCAAGTTATTTGCAGCAATAGTTCATTAAATGTTTTCTTTTTAACAATGCGCAGTATATTAGTATGTTGCCATTGAAGATAACCACTGAAATCTAACAGCATTCTGCCATATACCTACTAATATTTTCTATAAATTTATCTGTCTATTGAAAAGAACTGCCGAATAAGTTTTTTATTTGTTGCTAATTTTGCACAGATCAATTACTACCTACTTCTATTGCCGATTATCTAATTGCTTCCAATCCCATGTTCGCAAAAACTGGGCTGCTATCCGTTCAATTCTTACTGCGACGCCTTGCTGTCTGGTATGGTGGCTCTAACCATTCAAGCGTAACAATGCGTCAGATCCAATCAGCGAGGCCCACCTATAGTGCATACAGAAACTGTGTCGGCGTTACGAAACGTCCGACACTGAGTTAACCTCGAATTCAAACGAAATGATGTATGAATGGCTACACTTATCCCCTGTCGAATTAGCATAATGAAGAAGCTCGGCCAGACCCAACGCATTTCAATACGAAGGGTGTTAATAAACAGCTTTAGGTTTCTGAAAAATTTAAAAATATATAGCCATAGTCATGGTAAAAAAACAAAATTTGAGCAAAAAAAAATCTTGTCTGTGTGTATTTTGGACCCTGTTTATACGATTTTTTAAATTTTAGTATTATATAGAAAATCTGAATTTTTTTGTTAAATTAATAGTTTTTGAGTTATTTGAAAAAAAAAGATTTAAAAATTTATGTATTTTTGCTAATATCACAACAGCCGTTTGTCTTAAAAAAATGTGTAGAAAGAAAAAATGCTCAAAACCTGATTACTAATCGTATAGTATAAGAAATAAAAGCGTAAATGTCATTTTGACAATTGGGATGTGGAAGTATTGATTCAATTTGCAGCGGTTTTTTAATCAGGCAGTCAATAATTTCCCACGACAGTTCATATAAGTTATGGAGTAACTTCTTATATACATAGAGCTTAATAAACTTTAGAAATATTTTGTGATGCCTTAAAGGTCGCTGTTTTACTTAAATGTAGGTGCCTCTGCTTGAAGTTTTTCCCTCCTCTGATTTATCCATGATACACAAAAGATAGCATTTCTAACGGGTCTTGCAAGTACCAATTTGAATTGAATTTGAAAGTCAAACTCACAAGTGACTTTTTTAATGAACATCAATTAAATAGTATCGGAAACTATTGATAAAAATTCTGATAAAAACCAGGGTTAATATGTAAAAAACTATATCTGCTAAATTAAAAATGATTGCATTGGAAACCATACTCCTAATTATTATTTTAATATATTATAGGTATCCAATACGGTGAAATTAATACAAATCTTGTATTAGGGTTTGCTAAAATAGAAAAATAAGGAATTTTAAAGACGTTTCCTACTTAGAAACGCAAAATTATCAATTAGTGTTGAACCTTAGGATATAGGAATTATCATTTTAACAAAACAAAATTATGTTTCACTAAGAACGAGTCTAAAAATCTGAATAAACTTATTGTTGATGTTTAGCTAGACCGAAACGTCAACAGATCACTTTGATAACTGGCTAGTTTACACTTTGACGTGAACAAGTCACGCCGCACATTGGGGGTATGGTCAACAAACACAGAGGCCTACATTACCGATTGCATGATCAGCTTTTGAGTCCATTGGAAAAGTCCAGAGAAAAAAGATATCACTGAAATAAAATTACTTTTAATGATTAATTTTTGTCATATTCATTGTAGCTCAAATTTAACTACCTCCTTTACTACGAATTTAAGGAAGACGTGCCCACGTTAAGTCTACGGGCTTGTCAATCAAAGGTACAAAAATCAATTATGGCAGATATCGCTTACAACATTCCTGTTTGACAGCGTTGAGAAAATTACGAATGTGTAATAATTTAAAAAAACCTGTAGATGTGTTTTGTTCCTTTTTTACATTTGGGGCTTTTTGGTTCTGAACATCTTTAAGAGTATAATAAGCATCTTTTATTGGCTGTCTAACGTTCTTAGTCATGCAGTATCTTAAATATCTGAAGTGGCAATGCATGTGCCGTCGTGTAGGATTTAAAACTCGACTCCTTCAAGAATAGAGTTCACGAAAAGAGCCAACAAATAATAAAACCTCTCGTCTGTGATGATATGTCAGCTAACATCCATGATCCACATAAATTCAGATCAGTATGGCTATGAAAGGGGCAAGGCTGTTTGCTTTCTGGAATACCAATGAAGAAATGGTTAAAAAAATCTCATCTACTTCGTGAATCACAGTCTTTCCTTTTAATAATTCCGCAACAATAGCATGTTATTCTGCGGTAAATTGAAAAAAAAAACCAATCCATTGACCGTTTTTGACCCTGAAATTCGGATTTCCCGAACAAATAATATAGGTTATGGTCCTACAGCTTTTCAACGAGTCCTCTTATTGACGTGTCCAAGGGCGCGGACCGGTTCACAGCCTAGTTATACGCAGAACGGTGCCAAATTCGAGCGGTTATTACGCAATACAGAACTGGTTACTTCTTCAAATTTATTAGCTCGATAGAGTGTGCAGAAATCATTCTGACAGAGAAGCTCTTAAAGATTTATAGGCGTACTAGATTTAGTAATTAGGACTTATACAGGCTATAGCACTTAATATAGCTAATTTCCAAAAATCTCAAGATCAAATGAACTTACCGTAATTGAAGTTCGATCTTGATTATATAAAGCGCTCGGCCCGTGATGATTAACAATTTTAAGACGTAAACCCATTTTACGTCTTAAATGTGCTCCATATCTTTTTCTGAGCACCGTCCATTTTAAAATAGACCATATTGTTTGTGTTTTCGAACTCACTTCGTTGTACATCGCCGTAAGTTGCACGATTTTGATATTGTCTACAGTTTTTCAAAAAAATTGGATATGAAATATCGTAATATTTATTTCATCAGAGAACCTGAATTTAAAAATTTTCGATGGTGGATAATTATTTGGTGTTTATTCTATAAACTAGTATATTTCTATATTTTCTATTTAGAAGGTATTCCCCTTTGAAATTTTGAATGCTTTTCCTTTGTCAAAGATTAGGAGAAGTTTAGAAAAAGTTGACAGTTCTTGTTTAAACAGATTTCACTTAAGCCATATTGTAGTTGCGCGACAGCAAAGAAAACTTATTTGCGAACATGTTGTCTAGTTAAGAAGATTTGGTAGACATGATTTATAGTCCAATCCACCCAAGGCAGTAGCGTGTATTTTATTTTAGATTTGACGTCCGTGCGTGGATAATAGTGAGATCACAGTGAGATCTCGAAACGCCAGGGTTTCGCTAGATGGTAGCGTATGGTCTGTCGACGTGCCAAAACAACTTTTTTAGGTAGGGTCACCACGGTGCTGCCAAAGCTTCAAAATGGCAAGTTTCATACAAATTTTGATATATTGCTTCATGGGCAGTAGCAAACGTGATTTTTTGATGTTGAGTATGATGGTACATGTCAAATTTCGATTAAGTCTATCAAATGCATGCACCCTGGTACCTAAAGATGCAAAAATTCGATTTTGCTGCATGGGTGTCGTTGAAAGTGTTTTTGATGCTGATTGTGATAGTGCATGTCAAATTTGGACTAAAACTATCACAAACATGCACTCTGGTACCTATATTATAAAGGTATATGCCAAATTTTGATTAATAACATAACGGACATGCACCATATTACCAAAAGGTGGAAAAAATCCATTTGCTTCACGGGTGTCATTTAGTGTGGTTTTTTGGTGCTGATTATGATAATGTATGTCATATTTGGATTAAGACTATAACGAGCATGCACTGTGGTACCTAAAGGTACAAAAAATGGCTTTTGCTTCATGAATCATGTGCGACCGGCGTGTTGCCCTGACGACACCTATGTGTACGCGTTTTGATAAATTTTTATATTAACAGAGGCTCGTTCTTAACATTACAGGAGTGTGTAGTACAACGTTAGAGCATATATCCAAGGTGGAATAAAGACTTACTGAAACCACTTATCATCCTTAGTTTATTTTCGTCTCTTTCCAAAGACTACGGAAAATAGCAGCGAAAATAGAAAGGTAATCAACATATTTTTGAGTTTTGGAAATATAACTTTGCATAAATATAACTGTAGCCGTAACTGCGAATGAATCCAGTTTGGTGAATAGAAAAAAATATTTTGTCGTGGACACTGAAAGAGCAACTGATGATCAAATTCGTGTTTTTTATGACACTACATCCAATTGCTGCAGAGAAGGATGTAGCAAAAGACGCTGTGTAATGCGTCCCGAACAAAATATAACAAAAGTATAAAAAAATTAGAAAGAACGAATTGCATTTAGACCGCTGCACATTAATGTATAGACGGCGCTTGTTTGTGCAACGAAAAAGTAAAAAAAATGCATGAGCGTTCTTAGGAGTCTTATGTATGTTTTCAAATATGCATATATTATTTTAAAGGATTAAAATTTGTACTTATAATATAAATTATATCATGTGTTTTCTTATTCCATTGCCTCCTGGAAGTAAACGTAAAATATGATTAAATTATTTAAAAAAATTGAATAATTCCAAAATTAGTAAAAATAAACCTAACAATGTATACATTTTTAATCAGAAAAAATAGGTCTTTTCAACCATAGCAAAGCCAACTATGCTTTCCATTTAAAAATATTCAAGTTTGTGTTATATCTCAAAAATGTGACCTCCTAAAAAAATTACGGGGTACGCCACTGGATGCAAAATAAAAATATCTATAAAAATGTTTTTACAGTTTTTCTGTGTCTACATACCCAAGCAAGAAATTGAGAACTAGAGCAATGTTACATTTTCCAAAAGTTGGCTATGGCTTTAAAACAAAAGACGATACAAAGTCGACGGCGGTACAGCTGAACTGAGAACAAAAAAGTACAGTAATGTCGAAACCGCAACCCTCTAGCATTAATAGTTACCGAGATACCCTACAATTACAACCAAAATGGGACACCCTGTACACTGCGGATTAGTATACAGAGTTTGAAGGTTTGCCGAAGGCTCTCTTAATACGGACGTTTATGTGATCTTTTAATCTGTAATCTTTATCCATGAGAAGTCCAAGATTGCCCACAACATTGCTATATCATTAGAAATTAGAATCATGACATGCTTCTCTCCAATAGGTAGCAACGAATGATAAATAAATTTGAACATAATCGGTAAACTTATGATATTTGGATGGTTGAAACGAGTCGCAGACCTTATGTAAATATAGCATATATAAAAGGGAGACAAGAACTGAACCCTTTGGAATACGTCTCATGATCATTTTAAATTCTAAATGTTTCCCGAGATGTTTTCCATCTATTCCTTCCATTTGAAGTGTGCTGCAGTAATATGAGGAACAAACTGTCCTTTAATTATACAAGAAGTGTACAAGATGTTCTAATAAAAAAATGCCATAAACGAAAATAATTATGTGGGATAAAAGCCTCGAAAACGTTTTATATCAATAGATTCATGGTGATATACCCCGTCTCTTTTCCCATTTACCGATAAGCTCCTTGTAAATGGTTTTTATGGCAATACTCTTCAAGTGATTATTAGTTAAACGTTTCCTAATAACTGCAATTTCAATCTTTTTGTGTTATTATACACTGGCCTCGCGCAAAATTTTCTCAATTACGTGGTTTATGCTTTTCCTTAAGCGCTGGCGAATCGTCATCCGTCGTTGCATCTCGAATTGCATTTAATGACCGCATTCATCCGACCCACAAACAATAATAATTGATGTAACACAGTAATTGAATATGATACACACCTCAATATAAATATTAATGGCGGCATTATTCGTTATTTTTGTTGCTTTATTGGCACGACTACGTCTTCGTAAAGAGGACAACGAGTGGTGTGAATTGACCTTAAGGACCTTCGCAGTACCCTTAACGATTGTTAGTTTACAATGTTGGAATGAGCAATAGAACGACGCATTTATCTTATTACGGTACAAGGTTTTCAAGAGTAAGTATATTATGTGTTTACATTATGCACAATCGTAGAATGAAAATAATATTTTTGTTCTCTGAATTTAATACAAAAATAAATATATCACTGCACAAAATATTTTATGGCAAGCATACCCAAATTTTTAGTAAGTTAAAGAGTAAGAAGAACAGTCTTAAAACAATTTAACTCGTTATTTCACACGGCGATATAATTAGAACTAAAATGCGCAAACGCTTAAAATATACTATGGTCATTTATCGAAACCACTGTTGATGTTCTAACAGTATTCGTAAACTAAGATGCTTTATGAAACCACAAATTGTGTTTTATATTAATCTCAGTAACAAGCTAAGTGGTCTGAAAACATATTTGAAGCAAATCGTGCCGCAATTTCGTGTTTCGGAAAGATTTTCAGTGATTCATTTTTACTTGGAATGTTAAGGTGATAATCACATTAAAATACATTATAATGCAACTGGGTTTTAGAAGCGGGTGGTCTTTTGGTGAGGTTAAGTCGAATGATTTATCTAATTTTATAAAATACTGTTTTTAGTGCCTTTAAGATAAGGTCATCTTCAACCACCTTACATAAATTTTATCAAGTGTCTAACTTAAAGGTTCACAAGTTTGGCGGGAGAGACCTTAGATGCGTACCGTATAAGGAACTAATCATATGTATGAGTCCACTGAAAAATTTTTAGTCCACCATAGAATTTAAATGTATAATAGTATAAAAAGTGGTAGAAAACTTAATTGACCAGATTGTTACAAATGCAGGCCAACGGAGCTCATATAAGAAAAAGAACATGTAAACTATACTGGTAGAGTTACGGTCAGGTCGGTCGATTCTGGAAGTAGGTACCTATATGTAGCCATGTAGGAATACACCTAAAAACAAATGAAAAATTGAAAATCTGAGATAACAGTATGATGCAAAATGTACGGGCAATATAACGTTTCAACGAGATTCAAAACAAATTTTAACAACACAATTTTAAGCAAACTATTTTCGTCGTTTATACGGAAACACCTGATATAGCTTTGCAGAAGAAAATAAGCAGAAAAGACTTCAAAGACCTTGTTCCAAGAATTACTGAGGAGGTGAAGGAACTGTCCAAACGACTATATATCCTATAACTTAAATTTTGGCAGGGAGACGGGAACGTTCAGTTCTGTGCATTTTATAAAAGGGATTAACACTCAAAGGTGCCCTAGCAAATGTATTACATTGTTTGGTTCGGTTTTAATTAATGCGGAACAAAAAGCTTATTGTTAGGCAAGAGACGATATTGCCATATTGAAGATGAGGTAGGGACGGTGAAACATTAAAAAAATATGGGTTTGAAAAAGACAAAGCCACGTGCTAGGCTAGAAAAACAAAATTTGAAATTACAAATTTATTATAACCAGATTTGCATCGCTGATGGATTGTCAAGACTAATGCCAATTGTCCCTCTTTCGAACTGTTCGGTCAAAGAATACGTAAATCATTTCATATGCTTGTCCATTATCACTAACAGAAATAAAGTGCACGTATTGTAACTGACGAGGAATTAACAAAACCTAAAATTGCTTTGAATATTGTTCAACTAACTTCTTTCAATAGACAGTGATTTGCAAATGATGAAAGGTATTCTGACTAAAGCAGCATAAAAATACCTATCTCCAGAGCTATCCCTTACTGGCGCCATAAGATGGGTGACTACATCAGTAACCGATTGTTACGGACGCTATGAGTAAGCATCTGACAGAAACTAAATACGGAACCATAAAGGAAAAGAATATGGTGACCAATAGTAAAAAAACAACCAACAGTCGTGATAATGATGTTCATTGTGGTGTAATGATGCTTAAAAATATACAAGAAAAATATTATATCCACATGCTGGAGAGAGAGAAAGAGAGAAAAAACGAGAGAGAGGAGAGCGATTAAAAAAAGAAGAGAAAATTTAATAAGGCTAGTGCTTAATTAACTTCCTGTTGGCTTTGTATTATGAGCTTTGAAGTTGTAATTTCTATTTCCTGTCATTTACTTCCACATCCAACGGATGGGAAGTATTGTATCACGAAAAAAAATGTTCAAAAATTTTCGTTTGCTGGTCGAAAACCCAAAAAAACAAAATTTGAGCAAAAAATTTTCTTGTCTGTGTGTCTGTGGTATTGTTTGTGGACACGATAACTTTCGAAAGACTTAATATATGAACTTGAAATTTCACAAACGTATAAATCTCAACTACCCAAAGCGACCTATTGTTTGTGGGGTAAGTAGGGTATCGGGAAGGGGGCGAAATTAGGGGGTAACTACCCTTTTTGCAAATTTTGATTTTTTTATATTTTTTCGTTTTAGTATGTGTTTAGTAGTATAACTGCGAGTATTATTCCTTCTTATAAATTTTCGGTGCAGCATMCAGTTTAGAAGATATTAGCAAAAMAGCGTCACTTCAGATAGGAAATAAAATTTCTCAGAAAAGTGTAAGTATCCAAAATTTTGACATTTTCGAAATATTTCCAAAAAACCTATTTTGGAACCTGCCCGTACGATTTTTTAAAAATTTTGGTATTATATAGAAAATCAAATTTTTGATTAGAMAGCGCTCTTGTAATTTTTTWGTTAAGTTATTACTTTTCGAGTTATTTGGAAAAAGCCGATTTTAAAAATGTATATATTTWTGCTAATAWCACGAGGACTGTTTGTCAAAACCCGATTACTAATCGAATAGTATAAGCAATAAAAACGTAAATGTCATTTTGACAATTGGATGTGGAAGTATTGATTCAATTTGTAGCGGTTTTTTAATTTGTTGCAAATTACATATTATTCTTGCAAAATTGCTGTTATGTAAAATAGTGGGACAGCCGAATAGGACGGTGCTGCCATGAGGAATTTATATGAATTTATAAGTTAGCAAATTCTACAGCATCGGTTACAAAACTTAATTACAGCTTCTTCTCTTGTGAAGTACTTCGCAATCTCCATGTTAGCATGCGAATAATAAATAAATGTTAGTAGAGCAAGTTTAGTTAATAAGGAGAGCAAACGTTGTTCCAAACAATACCTTTAATTACGCGCTGAAAGGCTTATTGTCCTTAGAGTGTTGGTGGTATCACACCCACAACTTGCAAAAGTATATCAAGCAAAGCACTTAGGCAACACCAGAATTAAAAAGTAGATCGTCTAAAATGACGATAGTGTAAGAAACAAATGATTCCACGAAAGTACCACAGCAATAAAGGCAAAGACTTAGCAGCCGACCATAGGCAACAAATGGAGTTAGATGACAACAAAATGATGCCAACACGTATGAAAATGAATGTAAAAAGACGCAAACAACTGTTCTAGTTATATATAATACGAGAAGTGGTCTCTAAGGGTCTAAGAATTCTACATTTAAGACTGTGACAAGGTAGGATAATGATTTTTTCATCTCCGTGGTTTAAAGTTAAATTGAACATACCGCCCACACCTAGAATTGCTTAACGATTAATGATTGGTGTTTCTTTTCATATTTATCTCCTATCTTGTAATATTCTTCGAAAGCATGGTACATGCGAAGCTTGAAAATGCAGAGAAAAATTGCCCGGAGGTGCAAGCATAACCCATTTACCAGTGTTGAAAAGCAACTTTTCAGTTATAATAAAATATTAACAGCGTTTAGCGTGGTAAAGGTAATGTTAGTTTTAATTAGTATAACTATAAATCTTCGAAAGAGGGCGGTGCGCACGCAAAATGTCAAGTGTAGCGTGTTATTATAAAACGACGATTGACTCGGCTGCACCTACGATAATAAATAGCAAATGTGTCGTAAATGTGATGAATTTGGCATAGAACCTAAGAAGCTATACTTTGGGCCAAATTCTAGAATTGTTTTAGCAAAAGTGCATTTCTTTTGAATTTACTTCCGAATACTGTCAGCTTGCGAATCTGTCACCGCGCCTTCTAGTCGACCTTCGGCAACGAACCCATTTAATTGTTAACATCTGAAATATTGGGTACATTGCACTTTGAGACTGTAACAAAACCAGATCGGTACGTTCACATATTGTGTAATACGGCCCTCTGGGGCCACTACCTTTGTGTGGGGCCCAGATGCGAAGGTTAGCAATACTAGAGCTGCACGCATCGATAAGGACTAAGTTTGATAGAGGTATTCTCAGATTTGTTTGATTCAGAGGAAGCAAAATTGTTTGTAAGGCAGGCCTCGTCCTAAAGACGATGCCACTATTGTGCCATGTAATTTCAATTGCTCCTCGCAGCTGTAAGACTCCACTCTTCTAAATCTACTTAAAAAAAATGCAAAAATTTTAATGTAAAAAATGAAGGAGTTATCAATTTAAGCAGAAGAAATATATCGATATCGGTGACAGATAGAAAAAATCATTAGTAAAACTACAACAGCAGGTACTGATTGTAAAAGTCGTCTCATATTCTCATAAATACAAAATTGAACGAAGCTATTATTTTAATAGTAAATATGTAAAAGATTAGGGAAATAAAATGCGTAACTATATATCCACGAAGGGTTAAACAAATTGAATAGAAAGTGTTTATTACTAGAAAACATTTCATTAAGTACTAAACAGAAGTGAATATTTAATTAAAAAACCTATATAAAGTTTCACTCTTGTTTTTTCAATCTTTTCATCGTTTGTCAAAATTTTGCAGTATCTGCCAACGTTATCGGTGCAAAATATGACGTAAAGCAGGTTCATTTTCAAAGATGATATTCAATAAATGATTGTCAATTTTCTCTGTTTTTTTAGAGCTTAAAATCCCGCAATTACTTTATTTGTTTTGTCATTTTCCACCTTGCATTTCCTATAAAAGACACCGGGTTGAAGTTTTATTTTTCTTTCCGACATCTTCAAGCTAAACAGAAAACCAAATGAGATARCASCATTGCTCCTATATTGTACGTATCCTAATGTGAAACAATCAATTCATCCTAACTTTCACTTAGATACTTTGCAAATAACAGTGTTGTGCAAAGCAAATAAGGTACTTTTATAAGTGCCTTAAGATTATAAACTTGTCGCCATACAAAATCAATACAAATGTTTKGATACATACAAAATCCGAAGGTTGATGGGTTGTGTTTGAATGGGTAGGGTACATAGGCTTTAGGATACTTGTGTAGATACATAAACATAACATATATTTATGTGGTTACATTTACCAATTTATAGGTACAACAAATAATTCGAAAACTATTTAAAGCTATTCCTTAATCTGCTGCGTGCACAGCTTATTCTGACTTGACCGTCTCCGACTTAGTTATGAAGTTGAAGTTAAAGAAGGCGGCTGCCGCTCTTAACATTCGGCAGCCTTCGTGCATGGACACTGCACAACCCGCAGAATCAGGCCTGTTGCAAGGTATGGGACGGATTTAGTAAGATTGCCAAATAGGAAGTTTAGATTGAAGTTATGTGGGCCCAATTCAGTGCGCGTTTTGGGGATTAAGAGAGTTCATATTCATCCCGAAAAAAAAGTTAGTATTTCTTCAAATCATTTTATCTGACGAACTCTTAACTGAACACAAGGTGTTCTCGCCAATAGCGTTGTCTGAATAATATTATATATTATATAATAATATTATTCAGACAACGCTAATAGTCTACAATAGTTAACTTTTTTATTTAAAGTCATATAATTTTTCTAGAACAATCTCGTGGCGAGGACATATTTGTACCATCTTGTGAATAGCGCATTGGATAGAGTATATAGAATTAAAAACATCAACTGTTTTGTTTTTGTTATTATTAATGCTGAATAGTATTCGCGAAATAGTCTACAATCTACAGTAGTTGACTTTTTTATACAAAGTCAGGTCAGGTCAGGTCAGGTCAGAACAGTAGTTTCAATAGAAATACTTTTAATTTTTCTAGTACAATTTTATAATGAGAAAAAAAAACAATCAAACATCAGCTGACTGAGATCTCTTTTACGACTTTTACAACAACGACCAAGTCCTTAATAGCGTATTTGATAAAACATATCGAACGAAACAAAAATGTACTGAGGTATCACCACTCTACCGTCATTTGTTTTTGATATTTCATGTTGAATAATTATTGTGCAAGAAACAGTCTACAGGTAAAATTTAACCTTTTTATTTGAAGTCGCAGAATAGTAGTTTAAATGCAATTTTTAGTGAAGAATGTCATGATGATGATGAGAAAAAAGCAATCAAGCATCACCTGACTGAGATTTTGACTACACACGAAATATCTCAGTAACAAATGACTGTAGAGTGATGATATTTTTGTTTAATTCGATGTAATTCGTTCAATGAACTATTCTGAATCGGGTCGCCCTATAAAAAAAGTTGTCAGCTGATGGTCGATTGTTGTTTTATCACCACAAAATTATTCTGCAAAAATTAAGAAACTTTCCCATTTAAACCACCATTCTACGACTTTGAATTAAAAAAACCGCTGCAAATTGAATCAATACTTTTTATTTCTTATACTGTAGGATTAGTAATCAGGTTTTGAGTATTTTTTCTCTCTACACATTTTTTTCTAAGACAAACGGTCCTCGTGATATTAGCTAAAATACATAACTGTTTAAAATCGGGTTTTTCGAAATAACTCGAAAATTATTAACTTTACATAAAAATTATAAGAGTGCTTTCCGATCAAAAATTTGATTTTCTATATAAAAATTTAAAAAAATCGTACAAAGAGGGTCCAAAATACGTTTTTTGGAAATATTTCAAAAATGTCAAAATTTTGGATAAATTTTCTAAGACACTTTTCGTGAGAAATGTTATTTTCTATCTGATAGTATTTTCATTTTTTGAATAATATATTAAATATATTGAGAGATATTTAGGAAAAACAGTTTTCTTTAAGTGACGCTTTTTTTGCTAATATTTTCTAAACAGTTTGCTGCACTGAAAATTTATGAGGACGAATAATACTCGCAGTTATACTACTAATCACATACTAAAACGAAAAAAAATTAAAAAATAAAAATTTGCAAAAAGGGTAGATACTCCCAATTTCGCCCCCTTCCGATACCCTACTTATCCCAAAAACAATAGGTCCCTTTGGGTAGTTGAGAGTTCATATAGTCATAAGTCTTTCGAAAGTTATCGTGACCACACACAAAACCACAGACACACACACACAGACAAGAAATTTTTTGCTCAAATTTAGTTTTTTACGTTTCGACCATTTTTAAAGCGAATAAGTAATTAAAAAATTTTGAATATTTTGTTCACGATACAATACTTCCCATCCGTTGGTTGTGGAAGCAAAATAAGCTATTGTAGACTGTAAGCATGGGCACCCTGTATAATTTTGTGTGTAAAAATAATCTATTCAGGTTTTATTTAGGTAAATGCATCACCTTTGGCTATAATATCATAAAGTCATCTTTTTTTGTAGTTTTTTCCACGATATAATACTAATGGACCATCTTTTGTGTTATTCTGTTGCATGCAATAAATTGTTCTTGACATATATAAATAAGCATTAGTAATTTAGAACCCGTTAAAGAAAAACTGACTCACCAATATAATGAAGCTGAAAACTAATGCAAATGTGCTTTTATAAGAAATATGAACGCCCATTTGCATATTAGGAAATAAAACGAACTACTTATTACATTTTTACTGCTTTACCTTAATAATTTATTTATATCTATAGCATTTATGTGCAAGCAAATTAAATAATACTGAAAATGAATTACCAGGTCACCATTGATCCTTTATGTGCTCTTCTATGTATTCAAAGACCTCGTAAAATTGCAAATAATTCAGTGCACTCAAATTAACTGATTTTAAAAAAATCGCATTATGGGGACGAAGGAGGCGGGCTTCAGATTAAGGGAATTAGCCTGAAGACTTGGAGTTAAACCCTCAACAGTAATATTACTGTAGTGAAGATGGACCGAAGTAAATGTTTGATAATTTGTAGTAAAGATTGAACAGCGCGCGATAATATATATGCCGTACTGTTATTCCTATAATGTACGTACGTTCAAACACTTAGTCAGTTATAAGAAAACCAAATACTGCATATAATCAGTTATTGAAAGCAGTAAAAACGCTACTGCATACTTTTTGTCAGGAAAACTTCAGCAGCATTAACTGAATGTTCAAAAACCTGATACACCGTGGCGGTTTTTAGAGCACAGCCGGTGCCTGGATAGAGCTGAAAAATCGTCTAGCGATCAGTCGGTGCCGTTTGAAGGCTTTAAAGTTCACAGCTGAATTAATGAAATCGTACTAGATAGAGACACCACGCCTAGCCGTTGCACAGCATAAATTCAAACACCCCAAAAAATTGTGCAACTCCGATAGACAGGTACAAATGTTGCTGTACCCGATAAAATCGTAAGGGCATGGCTGAATTTTTATACTGCTTAACGTCTTTAGGCAAGCAAATATTAGGTGTCGACTACTCGAGCGCCAGGACTTTTGGCCTAGGGCTCAAAGCTGTCGCGTTGGCTATGAACGTAATATTTACAAAATTTGTTAAAAAGAGTAAATAAAAGAGAATATAAAAATAATTGCAATCAGTCCTGACGTGGATAATAATTATATATTTACCGCCGTTACTATTGATCATTTAGCAAAGAAACTGATATTAGCGGCCTTTAAAGCAACTGTCTATCTAGTGTACTCGACATAATTTTCGCTATGTAATATGTAACACAAAGCTACAAAAACAGCACGATCTAAATAAAAGCCACTTCTTTTTCGCGAAATGTCAAATTCAACATAATATTGCAGTAGTCTTGTTAAAATAAATATTGTTTTTTACCACTAGCAAATAAATATAATATTCTTTTACCATTCCAATACGAATCGCGTTTAATGATCTCATTAAAGAAAAGGTGTGAGTGCCAGGATTCACGGTAATTATGTGTACACATAACTTTGCTCCTAAGAATGTAACGGAAAAGCTCAATTTGTATGAACGCCTTTTATTCATCGAAAGGTTTATCTTTATTTCAGTACGAAGTAACCGTAAAAAGAAACTAATGGACATGATAAATGCATACCGCAGTTCCCTGTAAAATGCACCGTCCTTGTGGCGAGCTAATAATTGAATGAATGAAAATGCGCAGTGCGCTGTCGAGTAGCGGTGTATCGATCAGGCAATAACCGCGCCAAGCTGTTGATGTTCCGAAGAACAGAATTTTCATTTGACTCTACCCTCGCCATAGAACATTTTTACTGTTTTTTTTTATTTATTTATAACATAGGTATCACTTAACCTAAAGGTGCGGCTTCAAAAGTACATATATAAATGAGTGCTTAAATTTCAAAATTAAACTGTCTTTACAACGGGTGGTATACAAAAGTTAATAAAGTTTTCAGACTTTTTGTCTGATTCTCTTGTTTTGCTTCTAAATGGGCTACGAATATATTAATATCTTCTATTTTATGTTTGCAATTACCATTTTTGTGGCAATTAAATGTGTTTTTCTTTAAAGAGAAAGTACATATTTTTATGACTTCATTTTAACTATAATCATTTATAAGTTTAAACGATTTTTAGTTTTATATGCAATGCGAGGGAGCTGATAACGACAATCGACACTTTTTTTGCTGTCAGTGTGCCAGTGCGTGTATTTTAAAATTTCTGATGTATGTAACTAAACTACTTACGTGCACACACATCTTATCTATTACCTATTTGTTGTGATGTTGCCATGACGTTGTCATATAATCTGACAATACATTCGCGGGGACCATTTATCACAAAATCTTATAATTGGTTTAAATTTCTAGGTGACTATGTATTTGTGTGCTTACGTATAATCCGTGTAACTATACTATAACGTATTATAAGTATCAGCTGGTACTACGCGTGCATGTCAATTTGTCAACGTCAATTCTGAGGTTAGGTATAGCTTGGATTCCACCTACCTGGTATACCTGGCAAAAATTAAGACAAGTGACTTCACACAAATTGATGACGTAACTGTAAAGTTCTTCCAAATACATTGGCGCTGCAAAAAATCTCCCATGAATTTCTTCGGTGGTGTCATTTGAAATACTGGTAGATGAACTTTAAAACACTTGTGTAATACACCTGATAGCTAAATGAATCTGAATCAGTATTTTCTAAAGTATTTTTAAATCATTTTTGGTTAATCATACCTAATTGATATTTTCAATTGTAAAACAAAATCCATATCTGCTTGAAATCTCAAGGAAGGTCCAACCCTATTTATAAAGCAGTTAGTAAAAAAAGTTTTACGAATGTTCTAAAAAATGTTATTGGTACGTTAATTTTGCCCATAAACTTTACTACCTGCGAAGCTCTCATAAGCCTTCATGGCACATTCTAAATTTGCTATACAACCACGATTGCTTTGACAAAATTTTAAAACTCGGTGCTGAAGTAAACAATCATTTCTTTCTATGATATCTTGTATTTTTAATTATTTGTAGTAAAGCTGAATAAGTTATGTAAATATCAAACATGCAAATTGATCCATTTATAGATTAGAACCACTTCGGTACAAGTGTTGATCTCTAACGCTGATTTCATTTCTTAAAGCAACGATTTTCTCACGTTTATATTAACAATAGCACAAAAATCTTCGCGGTTATACTAGCGTTGGTGAACTGTAGGCTATACTAATGCGGCGGGCAAGGTCAAGGGAAACAATTATGCAAATCAAATATCAACCACAGAAACAATGAACTAGAAAGGCGAAGATGCCTCTCTCTTAGGCTCGTGATAGGTTCGATTCTGGTACCGTTATAGCCGGTGGCATGCTGTAATGCTATACACTGCTTGATGCAGAAGTTTTGTTAAGAAATACCGAGTTTGGCTGGGTTAAAAGGTAAGATAACAGGTCGACCTCTGTATTGGCGTAATACCGTTAGAGTCATAGATTTGGATGCATCCTTGGCGGAATGGGTTTTGTGCTGCTCTTACAGAATAATACATACTCGGATTTCATCACAATAATGTCGAGCTCGCAGGTTCCCAATGTCGGTGGGCATTCGCAATTATTAAAAAAAAAACATTTGGTCAGTATGAGTAGAGTGGTAACCTTATCTGGTACCGAATTATACGTGGTGGTTCATAAATAATAATACATTTACTATATATTCCTTAAGGCAAAAAATCGCGATCTCATCAAGTTTAGTGTAGTCCAAAAGTTAATACTGTCAAAGAGAAAATCTTTTCCAAATTTATTTGTATTATATTCTAGTACAATTTCAAATTTATTTCATTGTTAACGTCTGTATGGAATGCCTGTCCGAGAGACTGGGTTCCAGAGGGCCAGCGACAGAGTATAGAGCACCCACCCTAAGTTAGCTATCAATCCCTGTGTGATTTGTTTGTATTTCCATGTTACGTTTTGATTGGCTGCCCGACTGGTTTAACTAAACGTGCCATCCTTGTCGGTCATCCAGAGCTCGAGTGCGGTAGTGGTTAGAGAGGGTGTGAATGTGATATAAGAATAATAAACAAATTATTTAACACTAACCATTAACCACTAACATACGCCCATCTCTATTTTGAATGCTACACTTGTTTCAGCGAGTTTTTTTTCTAAAAAAAAAACAGATGCAAAGAGACAACAAAAAAGTTGTGACGTTTAAAAGCCACGGGAACTATCGTAGATGGCGCCATGAACAAGTAGCAGCTAAGTACTGCCCACTCTAATCTCAGGTTTGATCCGGGAACACAAAATACAGAATAATGCTTTTCCCGATGATGCAAGCGAGAGATGGAGTAGCAAGTATTGTTGAATTTCAACTTCGCCTAGCAACCGTCGCTGCCAAATCCGACAGTAACAGAGATGGAATTATCAGAAACAACGGAAAAATTATATACGTCGCAACAGTTGTTCCTACTTTTCAAGATACAATGACCTTAGTAGCGGCATATCTATCAAAATATTGGAATTCCTTGGTCCTAATTACCTTTTTACATCAACTTTTGTTAAATAATTCCAAAAGTTGTTCAAAAGCTTCTAAAAAAAGTCAGAAGATCCTAGATCCTTGTTTGGTTTAATCTGATGTAATACTACTTATGGTCTACCCTTATGTGTACTGAGGATTCTTGTAATTTTCTTCTGATTACCTACATCATAAGTCGATTAGATAATGCACTACAGAATTGGCAGCAATACAGTTCGCTCATGTAATTTTTTTTTCGATTATGGCCAGCTCTATCAAATTCGATTTTGTAAAATAACACCTGATAGTTAAAGTGATTGTCTTGCGCGTTAAATTGAGCATTAACTTTTTTTAAGATAGTCATTAAACCACGTAGGTGTAGTAAACGTGTTTTTGCTAGTAATTTTTTTAACACTACCGCAAGTTAAATACCCGTATATTTACAAAATAAATTAACCSACTGCTCTCTTCTAMGATGTCAAGATATATCACCCTAATTCCAAGAAAAAAAAACAAAAGTTCTCCTGATGCTTGATTTTCACTCAAGTCAAGTTATGCATGAATCCTTTACTTTGAATCCTAATCTGTCTTGATGCAATAATTGGGAATTATTAGTAAGTGCGGCTTTTAGTCTGATTGGAACTGTAAAACGGTACCTAGACGAACTTAAATTAAAAAAAAATATAATTGTAATTACAAATCATTGAACATCTTGTGCAGATGACCTACATATTGTATATTAAATGAAGTAGTAGCACAATTAACCCTTTTTGCGTTTTAATAAGTAATTTTGAGTTAAGTTGAGATGATGATTGTGGATGATACAATTTCTGTGTTTTTTTCATTTTGATAAGCTTTGTAAAGCGACTACCCGTAGTCTGAAGGTGGTGGACATCAGTGAGTGTCATTAATATAATGTTAAACCTTAGTAGTCAGAAAATGGTGATACAATAAGTACTTACAAAGACCGAACCAACTGCTTTTTTGGAAGCGACATACTCTGCTTTTACATAAGAAGGTATATATGTACCTAGCTTGACCGGAGTTAAACATAAACAAAATCAAAACGAAGCCAGTCCTCACACCTCCACACCACCGATTGCCATTTTTGAATATGTAAATATTTTTTATAAATGATAAACGTTTCAATAAGTTTCTAACAAGCTGCAAAGACGTCTGAAGATGAAGGGATTGATCGGTAACCTAGAACCTAGAGTGAATTTTGTTTTCAGACGAAATAGGAGTATTAAGTTTCAATTTATCAGATGAACGTCAAGGGGTCTGGCGAAAACGAGTCTTCAATAGTTCTTGAAGGATCCCATTTTTTGGTGAATCGATAATGTTCTTGGCAGAAATTTGTTTGTATGGTCTTGATTCATGGATGCAAATAAAATATGCTTTTATTATGTTCCATTCCTCGGATACAATTTCATTTTATGCAGGATAATGACCTCGGCCCCGTATCTCTAAAGACGTAAGTAATGGACTACTTTCCGTTCGTAAATTTTCCAACTATGGACTGGTCACTAAAAAGCCTAGATGTAAACCCCATGGAAGCTTACTAAAACGATCAGTTAGGCGTCACATACCTGCACTATGATCTTAGGTAACTCGAACAAGTAGCCTTTGTCAAATAGGCGAATATTCCTCAGGAGACCATTTACAACATGCACATAGGAATAACAGCAGTGATAATAGTGTTACGGAATTCGGGTTCGAAAATTCTGGATTTCTGATTTAAAACACTTTATTTAACAGTTCAAAACACTAACAAGCACTATTCACAATTACTTTAACAATTAACAAACTTTACTCAACTAAACACTACTTTTAAAAACACTACAGTTTTACTTATATCACTTTACAACACTTAAATCTCACTTTCCGTCACTTTCAAAACTCGCGCTCGTTCATAGACTGTCTAACTCCCTCTCACTTCCGTCTCTGGCCGCTTATATATCCGCAGACTCCCCACTTACTTGGCGTGTCTGGCACATTCGCGAAGGCTCTCGATTTCGAACCTTCCTAGACTTTACTAGAGCCTTTCGCATCGATTAATCTCGAACACTCTAGCACGTCGGGTTGCCTGCCCACAGGCGTTGAGCGGGCCGTGATACCACTGACTCTCCGTTGCACTACCCCCTCCTTAAAGACTGATCGTCCCGATCAGTTCCAGTCCTCAACATTTCCGTGGTACTCACTTAAACGATTCAAGTGTACCACCTTCATCTTCGATCTTGGGCTGCGCTGGATTCTATAAACTACATCGTTAATCCTTTTCACTATACGGTAGGGTCCTTCCCAGGATGGCGATAACTTAGGTGAAAGCCCCTTCTTCCTTTGTGGATTGTAGAGCCACACTAAGTCTCCTTCGTTGAACTGTCTGGGATTGGCTCTGACATCGTACCGAGCTTTCATGCGATCGCTCGCAATGTTCATTCTCTGTCTCACCAGCTGGTGTGTTATCAATAGCGACTCCCGAAGATTTTCGACGTAACTAGTTGCTCCCTCTTCATTGGATGTTCCCGCAGAGCCAAACACCAAATCGCAAGGCAACCTTAGTTCTCTTCCTAGAACTACTTTCGCCGGTGTCTGCCCCGTAGTCTCGTGGATGGCCGCTCTATATGCCATCAAAAACAGAGGAAGATGCTTATCCCAGTCCGTCTGGTGTCGCTCCACAACCTTGGAGAGAAACTGTTCCATTGTCCGGTTAAATCGCTCGACCATTCCATCTGATTGCGGGTGAAGCGGTGTTGTTCTGGTTTTAGTAATACCCAGCAAGTGACAGAGTTCTTGAAACACCCTGGACTCGAAGTTTCTTCCTTGGTCAGAATGCAGTTCCAGTGGCACTCCAAATCTGCATACCAAATTATCGACGAGAACCTGAGCCACTGTTGAAGCCTCCTGGTTGGGTATAGCATAGGCTTCTGGCCACTTGCTGAAGTAGTCCATAGCAACGAGGATGTACTTGTTGTTGCTGGTGGTCGTAGGAAATGGTCCGGCGACATCAATCGCAATCCTTTCGAATGGTGCTCCAACATTGTACTGCTTCATCCTTCCCTTCAGGCGTGTTGTCGGTCCTTTGGTAGCAGCGCAGGTTGAGCATTTCCTGCACCACTTTTCCACATCTTCTCGGCAGTGTACCCAGTAGAAACGCTCACGAACTTTGCCCAAGGTTTTGTTCACTCCCAGGTGGGCGCCCGATGATCCTCCATGTACCTCTTCCAAAACCTTAGGTACATACTCCTTGGGTACTACCAACTGCATGGTAACATTCCTCCCATCGGCGCTCTCCCACGCTCTCTTCAATAGGCCATTTTCTACTCGCAGGGATTCCCACTGAACCCACATCGCTTTTAGGGTCGGACTTTCTGGAGACACCTCTTCCCATCCAGGTCGTTGTCTGTTTTCTTCTTTCCATTTCAGGAGGGGACCCACGTCGCTGTCTTCCTGCTGAGCCGTTCTGACTTTCTCGGCAGTCCACTCCTCGCTTTGTGTGATAGTGACTGCTCTTATATCCACCGTGCCTTCTCGTTCATCCACCTTCCTGCAGTGTTTGCATTCTCCACACGGTCTTCTCGACAAGGCATCAGCGTTGTTATGATGCCTGCCTGGACGATGCTGGATTTTGAAGTCGTACTGCTGCAGTCTCTCCATCCACCTCGCGACTTGTCCCTCCGGGTTCTTCAATCGTAGTAGCCAGGATAATGCTGCATGGTCCGTCCTTATGAGGAATTCCCGTCCGTACAGGTACTTATGGAAGTGGTCTACGGACTTCACGATAGCCAGAAGTTCTTTTCTCGTGACGCAGTAGTTCCTCTCAGGCTTAGTTAGGGCCTTGCTGTAATACTCTATTACTTTTTCTTCGCCGTCCTGTACCTGAGATAGTACAGCTCCAATCCCAACCTTGCTGGCATCTGTATCCAGAATAAACTTTCCGTGTCTCCGGGGGTACGCCAAAATTGGASTAMTGCACAAGGCTGACTTCAACTTCCTGAAGGCTKCCTCATGAACGTGGCTCCATGCAAAAGTCGTCTTCGGTTCCGTAAGTTGGTGTAATGGTGCCGCGATTTTAGCGAACCCTTCCACAAATCTTCTGTAATACGTACCAAGGAATTCCACTTTCTTCTGGAAAAGTGCACACTTCTTCAGTTCAGCTTCAGGTTGGCTGCTCTAAACCGGTCGAATACTTCTTGTAGGTTCTTTAAATGCTCTTCAAAATCACGGCCCATAACCATAACGTCGTCCAGGTAGACCAGGCAGGTTTTCCAAGTGAGTCCACGTAATACCAGTTCCATTAGTCTCTCAAATGTAGCCGGAGCGTTGCAGAGGCCAAATGGCATTACCGTGAACTGGTAGAGACCGCAACTGGTGGTGAAAGCAGTCTTCTCTTTGTCTTCTGGATGGATCCCAACCTGCCAGTATCCACTTTTCAAATCCAGTGTTGAAAACCATGTAGATCCGGAAAGAGTGGTCAATGTGTCGTCGATTCTGGGTAGGGGATAACTGTCCTTCTTCGTTATGTCATTCAGCTTTCGGTAGTCAACACAGAATCGGAGCGATCCATCCTTCTTGGTGACAAGAACCACTGGTGAAGACCATGGACTGTTGGACTCCTCGATTACACCTTGCTCCGTCATTTCTTTCACCATCTTCTCAACCTGTTCTTGTCTTGCCAACGGTAGTCTCCTAGGTGCCTGTCGAATAGGTTGAGCATCTCCGGTATTGATCCTGTGCTGGACGATGTCTGTTCTCCCCATTGGTGTGTCCGGTTCGGCAAACACATGTTGATAGCATCGTAGAAATTCTCGGGCTCTTCGTACTTCCTCCTTGGTAAGATGTTTCAAATCGATGTTGAGCTGTGCCGGCGTTCTTGGCGTCTTCTGCGTGTCTTCCATATCCTCACAGGTGTTTATCCTCGTTACGGGAGTACATGTTGCCAAAAGATCTCCTTTTCTTATTGTCGTTCCCACAGGAGCGATGTTTGCAATCCTCACCGGCACCGTCTTGGAGGTCTTGATAAGCGTTCTTGCAACCAACAAGTGTTTGTGTGAGTCTTCAGTCGGTTCTACTAATCCAACGCAGCTCCCAAGATCGTTCCCCATCGCAGCGTTGATGATCTGCTCGCTGCTTCCTCTTATTCGGACGGTTTCACTAGCATATAGCCTCACGCACCTTGCTTCGCCTCCAGGTGTTTCTAGCACGAAGCTCTCGTTTCCGATTTTCAGAATCCGCTCTTCTGGATCATATGCAAGTCCGTACTTCCCTATCAGGTCCATCCCCATGATGAAATCGTCGTCAATGTCCGCCACCAATACCCTGTGACGTATACGAAGCTGCCCTAGTTCCACTTCAACCTCAGCTTCACCTATCGCCGGCGACGTTTCACCTGTCACTGTTCGCAGAAGAACCTTCTCCATCAGGGGTCTCACTGTCGGTGCGATGTTCTTCTTTATGATGGAAACCATAGCTCCAGTATCCACGGTCACTTGCGTCTTCTTTCCATTCACGGTTGTCATCATTGTGAGGCTATCCACGTTGTTGTGTCGTAGCAGGTTGACGGAAACAATCTTGGGGGCTTTGTCTTCTCGGGCAGTCGGTGTGCGCCCCGTAACACCGACTGTTTTTAGTTTTCCTGCTGCTGGCTTCCTCTTGACGCTGCAGGAAGTGACACCCTGCAGTCTCTCTTGAAGTGCCCGGTCTTTCCGCAGCGGTAGCAGGTCTGACATCCGGCGGATTTATTCGCAGCTAGGAATTCTTTCAACTCCCGCATGATTGCTTTCAGTGAATCGGTCTCCTCTTCGACCTGTGTTCCACGTACCTTACACTGGCCCCAGTTGGCAGCTGAAGCCTTGTAAGCCGCCTCGATCTCCAAAGCTTTCCCTAGGGCTTCTCTCGTAGTGGTGTAAGTGGCTAGCAGCAAAGCGTTCCTCACAGTGTCATCTCTTACACCTTCGATAAAACTCCGCGTTGCCAGCTCCTCCACAAGCTCAGTTGGGGCTGTCGGATATGCCAGATGCATAAGTTTCCTTACGTCCGCTTCGAAGTCTTGCAGGGTCTCACCGACTTTTTGTTTACGGGTCTTCAGCTGGGTACGAAACAGCTGTTGTAGGTGCTGTTCTCCAAAATGCAATTCCAGTGCTGCAGTAAGCTTCTGGTAATCACCCTTCTCTGCTTCGGGCAGCGTACGAAGTAAATCAAGGGCTGGTCCACGCAAAGCCACCACCAAAGCCACAGCCTTCTCGTGGTCACTCCAGTTATTCGCCTCGCCTKCAGCTTCAAACTAGTTTGTAGGTCTCAAAGAATGTCTGGCCGTCATACGTTGGAGGTTTGATCTTGTTGCCAACAATCCCCGATGAAGCAGCCGTGCCGTTGGTTTTAATTCTTTCCAGATCGGTTTTTACCCTCAAAATTTCCTTTTCCAGCCTTTCCTTGACACATACAACTTTTCCTTCTACGTGTCCTACTTTTTCTTCTATCTGTTCTACCTTTTCTTCCACGGTATTCTGTGTGACTTTAAGCTCTTCTGTTACCCTGTCAATCCGTTCTTCAATTTTATTTTGGCTTGTTTTGATTTCCTCTATTTCGGTTTTAAGTTGTCCTTGCACAGCCGTTATTATTTCATTTTTAATTTCTTCTTGTCCGGTTTTCATTTCTCTCATTTCGGTTGTCATTTTTTCCTGACCGGCTGTCATATCTCCTTGCATTTTCTGCATCATCTGCATTAGCTGTTGTAGTTGTGCATCCATGTCGGCAGACTGGCTTCTTGTTACTGGCATAAACTAGAATTTTCCAAAACTTTTCCAAACACTGTTTATCCGGTCCGCAGAACACTCCAGAAATCCAAAATCCCACTTCTGACACCAATTGTTACGGAATTCGGGTTCGAAAATTCTGGATTTCTGATTTAAAACACTTTATTTAACAGTTCAAAACACTAACAAGCACTATTCACAATTACTTTAACAATTAACAAACTTTACTCAACTAAACACTACTTTTAAAAACACTACAGTTTTACTTATATCACTTTACAACACTTAAATCTCACTTTCCGTCACTTTCAAAACTCGCGCTCGTTCATAGACTGTCTAACTCCCTCTCACTTCCGTCTCTGGCCGCTTATATATCCGCAGACKCCCCACTTACTTGGCGTGTCTGGCACATTCGCGAAGGCTCTCGATTTCGAACCTTCCTAGACTTTACTAGAGCCTTTCGCATCGATTAATCTCGAACACTCTAGCACGTCGGGTTGCCTGCCCACAGGCGTTGAGCGGGCCGTGATACCACTGACTCTCCGTTGCAATAGTTACGACATGTTCTTAAAAATTAGAAATTCACTTATCTTTTTTTGTAAAATTTTAACACCTTTTTCAATGAATTCTATATTTTTTTTATTTATTATTATTTATTTCGGGCTTTTCCTGTACCTAATACCATTCCAATTGGTCAAATATTAGCTGAAATTATTTCTATTTAACATCACACAAGTTACTATGATTTAAAATTCCGCAGATTAAAAAAAGAATAATAGGTGTTGCCGATACGTTAATGTTGTTCAGACATTTATAACGTAACTCAATTGAAACAATATTTTGTTTCAAACACCATTCACTACATGTATCTATAATCAAATGATGGAGGAATTGTGCCAACTTGGGACATTCTGTAGATTGTAATCTCAATATGATTTATTTTAAAAGCAACGCGCTTACGTGTTATTAGTTATTATACTAATATCCATAAAAACCTTATCCAAACATACCTTACATAATTTTTGTTAGTACTTCTTGACGTCATTGCATGCAGCAAGCTATTATACAACTGTGACGAATAATTGTCTCTGACAAATGCAAATTAAATATAACGTATTTATAATTTATCGAATTTGTATTATCGTTACTTACATAAGTAAATCCAGTAATCTCCCAATAATGATGTATAATACCACGAGAGGAAATAAGTAAAAATCCCACTTAAGATTAAAGTGCACAATCAAAGTTTTGATAAGCCTGATTTATTTCTATATTTATAACAACGAAATTGAGATTATAACTACAGCAATAGAACAATTTTGTCTTTTAAATACGTCCTTAACATAAGAAAAAATAATCAAGCACTTGCAACTTCGGAGATCAAAGTTACCGCTTCCCGACATTAGTTGAAATCAACTAGTTTTATCTAAAAAATGTTGAGGTAGGTACTTAGGCACTTACCTGAGCCATTGTAGCAACCAATAGCCCGAAAGTCAGACCAATCTGGACGAATGATGGTGTTGTGTCTCCAATTGTGATGATGGAGCCGCATCCTATAGTCACAAGAAGCAAAGTACCAAGGAATTCTGCAACTAGTTGCCTGAGAAGATGTGTGGTGTTATCTGTTATTTCAGAAACACCCACAACGCTGTCTATTCCTAAAACAAAAAAATAAAAATGTTTTAGTACAGTTTTAATAAAGCACATGGATGTTAATTAACGGGTTTGAGTATTTTCAACGAGACAAGTATTGTAAGGCAAACTAAAAATGTGACAGAAACACATTAATCATGTTAGAAGGTTTTGAAAATTTGTATTACTATCTTGATAAAACGCCATCATTCATATTAATTTATTGATAGCCATGACACAAACGTTTACTGTACAAACATTTTACTGCCATCAAATAGAGTGGCTGTCTCAGATTTTTTCGATAACAGATAACCAAACAAACGTTAAAAATGGGTTGCAATATCGTTGCAAAACAAGAAGGGCCTATCTGGATTACTTAGAAGATGAAGTTGTTTGATAAATCTCTGTTTTAAAAACATTACTTATACATAGCTATGATAATCGCTGCTGCAGTAAAGTAGGTGATCTCATGAACTAGATTTAAAAGTAAATGAAAATATTTGCACTTCTTTCTTATCTTGCCACAGTAGTAATACATTTTCAACAATTTGCCTTTGGTATCTGCATACGAAAAATTTATCATTCATTCCGTTAAATAAAAATTAACTAGTATCAAAGTCATGTATGGAAAATGTTCATGATTCAAGCACTAATAATCAATACAGATGATGATAATAGCATAATCACAGTTGAGATACCTAATGTTATAATATTTATGTAGTTAACTGACACAGCATTAAACAACCATATTTGCTGTAAAATCAAAGATTACACCTCAAGGTACCTTACAACTTTTTTAAATAAAAATTAAACAGTTTGTGAAAGGCATGCATTTTCTCTCTAAATACCAGAAATAGAGGGTTAAGTTCGAGATTATTAACAAATTCAGCCATTCAAAATATTTATCTTTCTTTATTCACTGTCGTGTGTATTATCTGAAATCAAGCGTTTATCACCAAAAACCTTTGAAAAACGTTTAATTAATTCGACAACATTCAGTACTGGCTCTTTAGCTAAACGTCAAATATCAAATATAAACATAAAAGAAAAAAAATTCACAGACAACAGTTTAAACAACAGGAGTATCAAACATTTATCGCGATTTCTCATAATTCCATCTGTTTTACACTTTACGCTTCTCACGTTTAATTTATTAATTAGTACCTACATACCTAACTTGATTGTTTAATTTTCAAAGAAGGAACATCCATATCCTAAGGAATACATCTTATTTTAATATTATTGTGCAGGATGCTGTAAAAATAGCAGATTTTCTTGGTCATATGACATTCAGGGAACAGTACGGAAAAATAAACTTAAGAAACTTGTAATTTTACTCTTGAGGTTACGAAGGGTAAAACATTAGGACATTTATTGCTTTATTATCACGCGGATTCAATGTATCCATACCTAAATTTGGTTATTCAGTTTTCAATTCCCATTAATCTGAAGTACATTAAAACAGTGACCCTCAAAAACAAGACCAGCGGATATTGCTTTGCTACATAACTAACCGCCTGACCAGTAAATTAGGGGTGGCGATTTCACTAAACCAGGCTCTGTCCTGATCCTGGTAGAAAAATATTCGCTACCGATTATAGATGTCTGTAAATATGCGTAGCATATTGTACGGCTGAATATTGAATGCACGTTGTTGATATGTTCAATCAGCAATGAATCATGTGCTATCATTCGCTTGTCCAAATATGCATTATCACTATATATTACCATGTTAATATTTTTCTTATATATATGTAGTGGCAAAATCACATTATTACACATTTCTACCGATTACGATTGACATAATGTATAATATCTAGTCATATTTGTGAAACATGCAAGGTACATTCCAAGTTTCTATAATCATTGTCCTTTTTCTTGTCAATCGTCGTCGTAAAGTGTCTGATTCCAAACCTGGACATTGGTACTTTTAGAGATTATTTGTCTACATAAAACAACAGTTATCAATAGCTCTAATTTCCATTGCGTTATTAATTCCTGACGTTTGGTATATACATCAACGGCTTTATGACATTAAGCTTATGAATGCACGTGGATACTGCGGATCGCACTCAGTTTACATGCACTTATCAGTGCATTTTGTTTTAATCGACATTTTTTTTGTTTAAAAGTCTGTGGACCCCTAGGTTGAACTCCCACCCAGAGCATTTTTTAAAACTAATCTGCAAAATTAGTATTTGAAAACAATTATGTAAACAAGAACTTGTAAAGTAGAGAGTATTACCTATTAATAAAAAGATTCTGCATATAGGGGACAGCTCGCTATATTTAGTGGATGGTAACTTAGCTATTAGCATAGATGAAGATGGTATTAGGAATGGAACAAAATGCCAGAGGAAAAATTTTTTTAGTTCATAGGCTTTGTACAGCCTAGATGCAATTAAACTTTCATATTTCAAGTGGGATATATTGTATATCATTACAAGTTTAGATTCTTCGTTTCGTTTTTGCCAAGGTTATGCCTTGCAAGTAGCGGTTTCAGAGTATTCAATTGTTTTTGTAGAAATTGGCTTCTGCAGCGGCTTAAAAAGGTATGTTTATCACTGGACATAATAAATTCAGACTGATGTGGTTTGATTTTTTGGCATTAGAATAAATTGCTGTTCCTTTCAGTTTTCTTCAACGTGTCAGTATCTAGAGGGCGTTGAATACCGCATGTTAAATTTCATAAGTTCTAAATATACTACACGGTCGGGTGCATGACGTGGAAGTCTTCAACAACATCAACCAATATTAAAATTTGGACTTCTTCATTTACTATAGCTTTATGTTCTCTTTTAAAGCAAACTTCTAATAAACATCTGTCTAACAAAGCAAGCATTTCTTCTATAATATATACATTTATTTTCAAGGCCATTTGCGTGCAGAAAGTACGCAAAATTGAGAAACTAACAATTAAATTAATATGTTTTCATATGCTTTTCATTCTTGTTACAGTCCTTTACTGCTTCGGAAATAGCAAACGTTGTTAGAATAAAATAGTACACGAAAAACAATAACACCACTGAAGAAGGGTATGTGTTTATAAACACCTGAAAAGTAAATAGGAAACTGCAATAAAAATTCAGTGCGTGTCAATCTTCTGAAATTTAAGACGTTGTATTTAGGGTCCTCTATGTACAGGATCCGAATTTATTATAACGGGATATAATCACCTTTTTCAAACTGCTGCAGAGATAAATTTCAACAAAATATTGAAGTACTCGGAAACCACCACTTTTAAATCCTACATGCAGGGTATTCCACTTGAAATAAGAAAATGTGGTTGTGTCTAGATTGCACTAAATACCCTATATACTCAAAAAACTTGTGGTAGAACGCTTAACTACACATAACCTCCACCGTAGCGTTTTGCTTCATCTCTAATACTTAAGCCAACCACCATTACCTACATAGCGAGGTTCTCCATATTGTACACTATTAAGGAGTGAATGAATTGATCGAATAACAAAAGCGCTTGCGGTTCGTGTTTTCCCAAATTTGCAAGACAGTATGAGATGCATATTTCGTTGGTGTGGTAAAACCTTACATTAAGCGAAACCAAAAATTAAGTAATGATTCTGATCATCAATACTTTCTACTAAGTATTTATTTACTGCTATATACAGTAACATGTAAAACGATTACACAAGCAAATCCAGTGCTGAAAAATCGTAATTCAGGGAAACTAAATAAATTACAATATTTGGTTCCAAATCGCACTACTTAATACGGAAGAGATATTATCAGATCTTAAATTATTTAAATTGTACGTATCTTTGGTGCTTCACTAGATTTAGTTTTCGCTTCAATAACTCCTCTAGTTCTATTTGTTAGTAAAATAATAAAAAGGTTACATCACATATTATTTAGATTATACAAAGAATCCTCTTAATTGTCAACGATAGCTGCAAATTAACTGAAGGTTTAGACAAGTGTCTACTATCAGACATTTCCCCTAATTCGGGTTAAGAATGCATTGACGATTTTCAGATCGTAATGATAAGCCATTGTCTAAGTTAAGCGGTTGATGATTAATCGACTCTCTTGTATCACCCGTAAAGAAAAAGTAACAGTTCGAAACGGATTACTACACATCCAAATTACTAAATGACCAAAATGTACTGCCAAATAATAGTAATTTACGCATTTACACCACATCGCTTTGATTAAAAATATTTCAGGAACATAAATCATAATTTTTAAAATAATATGACACCTCTTTAATATCAGATAAGATATTTAATGTCATCTTAATTCTATCGTACGCTTAAGCGATTATACAAATCCAGCTAATCCTAACTAGTTAAGCCCTTTATCGAAACACAACAGGGAAATCTTTCTTGGAAAACCATAGCTAATTTATCCTTTTCTGAAGTAAACAAATAAGTTAGTCCTTAAACTTGTTTAGCAAGGACGAACTCTCCTAACAGCGCACATAATCGTGCGAATTTACATTTCAATCTTTCAGTCATGAGTTTATAAAAAGAAACCGCACGTTCTAGTCGCGATCAATAATCGATCTTTCACTTTCATCGGCGTGCTCGTCCTTCTCTTAGCACACCACATAGCTCATCTTGCTAACAAATACGCCTAATTAAGGACGGAACGTTCGATCGAAATCGGGATGCAATCTCCATCAAGCAATGGACCACAATAATGTAGACCTTGCGAGGATTGGATTTCCTGCATGGGATACAGGAAGGAGATTCACTTTTGTATCTCGAATTAGCGTGGAAACATTGATTTGAATAAATTCGGTGTTTGTAGCTAAGTTTTGTTTAACGGCCTTCTGCGTTGGTTGTGAGACCTTTGTGCGTGACATCTCATTAAGAATTCAACAGCGCAAGAATAAATAATAAGCTTTAATACAATTATTGGTTACAATATATCAAGGACCGTTTTAGATTCTGCCGTGTTAGGAAGTTGCAAACTACTAGGATCACTTGTTAACAGAACAATTACATTTATAATTGTCATAGTTGCAAGAGAGCATAAAAAGTTGACCGTTTTAATTAAATATTGGGTTTCTAAGAAATAGCAATATTGAAGCATAAAACACAATTTTAAAAAATTGCAAGAAAGGCTATATAGATGTAGCTGTAAAAAGCCTCTGCATTATATTACCATTACATTCCCTTAATCCCTACTATAGGCAATTGGCATGTTAGTACTACAGCATTTAAAATTTTACAAGCTATACAGCCGTAGGAACCAATAAATGGACGTTTATGCCGTATTGTATACTTATGCAGTAAAAGCAGCAATTGAATAGTGCGATTAAGATAGGACAAAATGTTTGAAAACCGAAAAAAATAGTATGTCAGGCTATAGTTTATACATCATGGTCCAGTTATTCTGCTCAACGAATTGGTCCGTCTCAAAGTGAAATGAAATATATATTAAATAACCAAGGAAAAAAAAAGAAAATTTCTGAGCTTATTGGTTACGAATAGGGAGCTTTTGACACTTAATGATTATCATCACAGCAGTTGCAAACCTCTCCAATCAAATATTTAAAAAGTAAAGCACAGCTATAACGGTGGATGTGAAAATACCACATGGTAGAATAATAAAGTTTATAAAAGATTGGCGGAAGAAAACACGTGGCACACACCTTCAGGTGAAGACAGATAACCCTGTATTTAAGATCGATACCTATTATGTTATTTTATCATTGCTTACAACACTAGAATATCCATTTAAATCATTTCTATGTTTATGATATGATCCATTCGAAATTCTAGGAAAAATGTATACTACATTATGTTAGTTTTCAACCAGGATAAATAACTAAACCACCACTTGCGGTATATAAGAAAGTTTTAATTTTAGAGCATGTGTGTTCTTTATACTTAAAATGAATTTTGAAATATGTTGCGGATTAAAAATCTGACGTGCTATTAAATAAAGTTTGGTTTGGCATTCGAAAAATATCGTATACAAAGTTTCTATATAGAATTGTTTGTATTAATACGCGTTTTTTACAACGTTCCCGGTGACACTGGCTAAATTTTATTTTTACCCTTACTTGCTATAACTTTTGGGAAACATGTTATTGTAAGATTTCAGCAAAAGACTTTAAATCAGTTTGCGGCGCGTAACTGGACCACCTTGCACATTACTTGCTACTTGAAAGATATATAGGGCACAAGCAAGATGACCTCACTATTTCTATAAACAAACGTGTCAGATAATTAAAATAAACATCTAGAATTCAAAAAACGAAACATTTTGCTTTTATGGAACACAATGGTTTGGTTAGATAAGAGAATGTAATTGCCTTTGCAGTATAATAATGAGACGATTGAAACGGCCTACTGCATACGTAAAAATTTCATTGTTGTAAATGCTCAGGATATTTCATTCGTTTGAAAGCAAACTAGAAAATTATTTAACATTCCCAGAAAAGATAAGTGAGGGTAACATAAACTTTGTAAAATTTTCTCTAAATCTTAACTGTCAGCTATTTATAAAACTGTTGCTACTTTTTTCTGGAGGTATGGGTACAACAAGAACGGAATTGTTCTTTTACATCCAATAGTGTTCCTTTCCATATCCAAGAAAGAAAAATAATTTTTAATTAAGTTGAGTGACCTTTTGATTGTACATTCTAAATAAGCACTTGTTTTAAGTAAGTTTTATAATATTTTAAACCTTTGTTCAGTTATTTTTTTGAGGAGTTCAGTATTTTTTTAAAGTAGTTTCCTTGGCGGTTGGGGTTGGGATTAATGTTAGGTCAATATTTAATCAATTTTGCTAATATAAGCAATAGCTTAATAAATTATTCGAAACACTCTGTAGTATCTAAATTGATTATTCCAATAAAAATTAATCGTGCTGGTTTGAAATTTCTTTGTGTTTATTGGAAATGTTATAGGAAACAAGCAACATATTGTGAAATTGTAACACCATCATTTTTCTCTAGTAAACCCATACTAATGTAATCGAAGATTTCGTCATTTCTTTAAGTTAAATTTTCAGAAAATTTACCTGTTCGTTCTTTCTACAGATTATGGAATTTTCATACAAATAGTTAGTTTTGTTGGTGTAATTCTGTATTTAAAATAAATAAGTTTATTTAACTGTTACATTATAAAATACTTTAAGCATTTTTTTGAAAGTTAAGTTTTACTACCAAAATCAATAAAATGCAAGTATCAACTTAAAAGATTTTAAGAGTTCAAGATCTTCCCAGCAGTAATCGCAAACCAGCCAATTAACCTGCTTCAAATTCAGATCCCCTCAACACATTAGGCCAGGTGTCACTAATCATCAATCCTTTTCTGTCTCAAAAATCGACCATTAACACGATTACCCAATTGGACGTTCTTGACACTAAGACTCTTGCTTACCGTTCGATTCTTTTGACATAATGTCCTGGCAGATTCACACACAAAAAATTCGAGAACTGCACGTCACTTTTTTGGATGTCGGTCAGCAGGAGCGTCACCTGAATGAATGCCGGAGTATAGCGAAACAGTTATACTTATAAAACGGCGTGTTCCGACCGCAGGAACAATTACCTGTTACCTTGTGCTGCACTTGGGTTCTGAAGCCGGCGTTTATCTTATCGAAGCACCGAGGTGGCCGATGACGTTTGCGGTCCAATTAGAGTGGATGCTGCGCGAGGAACCCAAATTTCAGACTGGTTAGCGCTATTAGGGGTGAATGGAAGGTACCAGGTGGTTTTCATTGTTTGGCAATGGTATGTTTTTGGGTTAATTTTCCCAACAATAACAATGTGTACGAGCCCATATATTGGAACTGCCAGGCAAATCAGTTAAAAATTTTGCCTTATCAATCTCAGTTGGAGTAATACTTTGCACTGCATATGGCTATCTGCTAGCAAAGCTAACTTGTTATCTATAAACTTAATCTTTACTAAACTGCAATGAAAACAATCAGGTTTCCTAATTTACCTTTATAGAAGGCGATATTGCTTTACATATAACTTGGCTTTATTTAAGTGTCCGGCAGTTGTATATATGTATACCTGTACATCTCAGCGTTGGCGCAACCAGATCAAACATAATTATTATAAGGTATTCTCAAGCGACGTTAACGGAGTTTGTGAAATAGTTCAACGTTATCAAAAATTATATTTAACGGAAAATGTAAACCTACAATAAATTCTTCATTGCAAAATAACCAGTAATAAAAGACTTATCTACATGAAACGAAAGTACAATTTAAAATAAAATTATTTATCTACCCAATTTAGTAATTAGTACCATGCGTTGAACCCTGCCGCACCCGATGAAATGGTCAATAGACCTGAAACTTTCGTGGGGCAAATTTATGTCTTTTAATATTTACGTTTAGTTACGATTAGTTCTTCACAGAGACGAGTGGATGATGCCGTATTGCCACTAGATGGCATGGTGTCATCCACACTGTAATTCTCGCATATTTATGTCTCTTACTTAAGTAGTACAGATTGAGCAAAATTAATTGAAAAATCCAACAAAAATTTGTTTATAATCAAACACCCTATGGTAGGAACGAAATACTTATATATTCAATGATACGTATAAATTGAACACTACATACAAAATGATTACATATGGATTTCTACCGTTTTTATTTTTAACGGATATTTATAAAAAATATGAGTACCTAAATAAATTTGAAATCCGAAATGAAGAGACCGGTAAAAGGGAAATCACACGGGGGAGGACAGCTTATTCATATTAATTGAATGTGCTCTAGCTATAGTGGTGTACTTTGTTTTGACCATAAATTTTTAGTAGGTATATTATTTACGAGGGTCATGTCATAATTCCTGCACATATCACTGGCGTTGAACTGGCGATGGTGAAAAGAACAACTGCTGTTAAAATATAAAAGTCTATTATTGAGACATCATTTAGGTATATATAGAGTTCACTCAGTTAATGTGTAAAAAATTCTCCATTCGGGGTAGTTTGATGCAATTGAACACGTCACTGTAGCGGATTAATGTGCGCGTATCAAAATAAACGCTGCACGAAAAAACGGTTGCCGAAATTCACGGTGCGTTACAAGAAGCTTGCCAGGAGTCGTGTGTGGATAGTTTAAGAGTAACTTGATGGAGTAAGCGTTCCAGAGCGTTGGACTAGTGTTGAAGACGACTATCTATCATTCGAACATCACTTAGCTATATATATATATATAGAGTGCAGGTAGTTCACTCAGTTTATGTGTAAAAAATTCTCAAATCGCGGTAGTTTGATGCAATGGAACGTACAACTGTAGCAGACAAATGTGCATATATCAAAATTCAAATACTGCATGAAAGAACGGTTGCCGAAATTTACGGTACTTTACAAGAAGTTTACCAGGAGTCGTGTGTGGATAGTTCAACAGTAACTTGATGGAGTAAGCGTTCCAGAGCGTTGGACCGATCATAGAAGTTGAAGGCCTCATGCTGCTACCGACAACACTTTTGCTGTTATTGTGGCTACAATAATGGAAGAAGACCAGATGGACAAACAAGCAATAGACAAATACCAAATGACAAATGTATTTGTCTTCTTTGTAGAGAACTTAAATGCATTATTTCAAAAGTGTAGACGAGATATGAAAGACAGCGGCGTAATCCTCTTGCAAGATAACGCTTGATCGCATAAAGCAGTGCAGTCAAAGGAGTTTTCGAGAAGAACTGCTGGGAAATTCTCCCAAATCCCCCGTGCAGCCCTGACAGGAGTCCTCCAGATTTCATTCTGTTCCTCCAATTGAAAGGGGAAGGAAAGAAAGAAAGCCCTGCAACAGCAACTGCTGAAACATCTTGACAAAAATGGCGTATTAGCGACATTACGTTACTGCCGAAGCGATGGCAACATGTTTTGGATATACAAGGGGATTGAACAACTTCATTGCAATTTTTTAAAATATACGTTTCATTTGCGAGCTGTGTTTTTGTGTGCAGGAATTTTGACATGACCCTCGTATATTAAAAATATATAAAATATATTATTTCTTAGTGAAAAATTCAATCCACATGCAATTGTGTTGCCAATTTTGTATCAGTTTCTATCACAAAAATATTTTTTGGGCACCTTTAGGTACCATGGTGCATGCCCGTAATCAGTGGCCTGGATAATAATTAACAGAATCTTACGGAAGAGAGAGAAGAAAAAGCTATTATGTAAACTAATCTAAACTATTATCTAAGTAAAATGAGTTGAGTTTAAATATTATTATTTCCACTATAATACCAAAATGCAAACAAATTTTGTCTGTAACATATTTGTTGTATATAGAATCAACTAACTGCCTAATTGCCTCAAATAATATTCGATACGAATAAACGAATATTCGTATTTGTTTTATTCGGAAACGAATAAATGAAGATTCGTATTGGTTTTATTCGGAAACAAATAAATGAATATTTGTATGCGTTTATTCGAAAACGAATATGCGTATTCGTTTATTCGAAAACGAATATTCGTATTCGTTTATTCGAAAACGCATATTCGTATTCGTTTATTCGAAAACGCATATTCGTATTCGTTTATTCGAAAACGAATATTCGTATGCGTTTTAATTATTTGAAAACAGATAAACAAATATTCGTATTAGTTTTATTCGGAAACGAACAAACGAATATTGATATTGCTTTTATTAGGAATCGAATAAATACTACTTGTTTTATTTCAAAACGAATAAACAAGCGAAAACAAAATTTTTGTAGGTATTCCCTTTATTCGTATATTCGGAATGCATTGTTTAAATTTATTCGGTTTTAAGTGAAAATTCGTTTTCGTTTTTCGAACCTAATATGTGTTTTTGAATAATATCAGTCTTCGAACAAGTTAGATAGCAAAGAAATAGATATATGTAGTTTTGGGTTTGAAGTTTGCAAAGGTATTTTACACAGCGGCTGCTTTTGATCGAATATTTGTTTATTTTGTTTTCCAATAAAACGGATACGAATATTCATTTATTTGTTTTCGAATAAAATGAATACGCATATTCGTTTTCAAATAAAACTAATACCAATATTCGTTTATTCGTTTTCGAATAAAACGAATACGAATGTTCGATTGTTCGTTTTCGAATAAAACGAATATGAATATTCGTTTATTCGATACGAATAAACAAATATATTCTATTTGTCCCATATTCGAATATCGACTACAAGGATTCCAAATTCAGACAGAACTACTAGCTACAGCAGCAGGTCGGGCGGCGGCGCTGTTTGTTCAACATCTAGGGGAGCGGGGCAAGATTCCAATTTTAATTTTTTGGGACATCCCGTATGGTGATCAATAAACTACGGAATTGTCGGCGATTCTTAGCATTGGAAATATTTACGATTTCGTATATGAACCACATTTACTGAGTTTTCTTTTATTTGAGTAATACGAAATATGTCCAAATTCTAGCTAGAAGGCCCACGTTTTTTATTAATAAAGAATTTAAAATCGAAGACTACGTTTCTAGTTAAAATTTGAAAATTCATGACAAAAATAATCCACATATTTTGTCATAACTTCGCTCGTTTTTTTAGAAACCTATTTGAAATCTACTTTCTTCTATCGTTAGTTATTTAATAATATTTATAAACACCTTGCATGTTATTTCATTTTTAAAAAGTACTGATTAAATGTCTAAGAGACATTTTAAAAACACCAGTTAAAAATAGTAAAACACTAGCTAATTTTAATTAGTTTTGAAAAAAAAAACTAAATATACAGTTGCAAAATATCAAATGTGCTGAACCAATTATCACAAAAAAGAATCATAAAAATTAAAATTTTTAGAAATGTTTCAATGTCTAATACACATACCTGATACAAGCTGATATCAACAGTATTTCAAAATGCACTTTATGACGTAAGATATATTCTTACATCGTTACATTTTAAGAAGTCACGTTAACAATGATTTAAAACTAAACAAATACAAACTCCCTAATTAGGGAAAGTTTTGAGTTACCTAATCTAAAATGCTAGATACAATAGTTAAAGAGCTTTTCATCCCCTATCTAGGAGTGAAACCCGTTTTTTTTCAAAATTTGTATAAGCGTAAAAATTAAAAAAATGCTTTAAATGTGGTTAAAGTGGTATAAAACGGAATACATGTATTATTAACAAAGTGGTCTTTATCTTCAACTGGGAATTAAACAATTCAAAATGTATAGTGTGTTAACAACGCATAAGAAATAGTACACCCTATAAAATTAATGCAAAATAACTATAGTGTACAGAGCTTGATTTGGTACAATACTTATTTGAAATACATATATTTTTTTAATTTATAATTTTAGGCGACTGAATTACATTAGGTGACACAAGGTGTATACGTAAAGGTACCTGATTTTACAACTAAGGTAGGTACCATGCCCTAGGTTTAGTAATTTGTTTAAGAAAACTGTTTACTTCATTACTGTTTCTCATGTTCGTTAGGCACGGTTCGGCAAAACCCCCGAGTTCCATGGAAACGATTTGTCTACAAATGCGTCTCACGAAACTATTGTTACATGACCTTGTTCTTGAAAAGAATTTGCAAACAGGTCTTCTTTGTGCTATTATGTTGTATAATAATTCAAATGCAAAGATCATAAGCGTAGTACCATATCTTAATCCGATCACGTAACCGATATAAGTATTATTTCTGAACCGTTTTGGTTGCTTTCAGGATTTCTCGTTTTCAGATGGCGGTCTGCGATGTAACAGAAACACTTGTGTGATAGAAGTCCATGTCACTAAACATTTTTTTTATGCTTAGCAGGTGTCGTATGCAAATATCTGTTCTATGAATAATGACCGTGTCACCCGCAGGTTTGTTAGTAAAATTCAGTGTAATCTTTGTAGAGATCTTGGATTTATGGCTTACAAGACTTTAGACTTTTGTTTTTTTACTTCATTCACCATAACAGTCCTTTTTGCAGCATCACTAATTAAAATTAACTTTGCTGAAGGCAGAAGATTTTCCAGAAGTTAATTGTGCTCTGAATCACGTTCATATCCGCTGGCTAAAACTGTGGCGTTTCTATGCACCGGCATAAAAATTGCAATTTCATACATTACGTAATCGAAATTTTTAAGTACCACTGCCGTGGATCCGGCACTGCGGTAAGGTCTATCGCTAGTGAGCTTATAAAAATGATTTTAGCCATGCATGAAGGACCTAAGACCTAGAATTGGACGGGTTATGTAATAAACAATAGAATGTGTTTATTAACATATCTCACACACCGACAAATTAGTGGTTATTAAGTTTGACGCCTTGGAAATTATTTGCAAGTGTATTTTTGGTGGAAGTAGTTCTTTCGAAAACAGGTTGATTCTCAATTGTTCTAAAATTAATGTTTGTTTCTGAGCACAAAAGGCTGTTATGAAACAAATACCACCTATAAACTGTTGAATGTTTCAATGTCCCAAGTTTAAACACGTTATGCTGGAAAATGTGTTTGAATGGAACAGCATTCTTTTAGTTCCTTAATAAGGATAAGCAGGTTCTTCCTTATGGTAATGGGAAATATACTTTCTCAAACGAATGTGAAAGAAACTACTGTTTTACTACAGTAAATGGTAATAAATAAACAGTGCTTTACGGGACTTGCGTTTATAATATGCTTACGATTGCAATCGTATGTAACATCTACTATTACATACTAAGAATTATATAATTTATGACGGCTAGACACCCGTATGTACTTAAAAAGATATTCATAACTTCTTAATGCAAATATGTAGTCATAATGTAAGAACATACTAGATTACATTCTTGTTTAATAATATCTTCAACTAATTATCTTAATACGCATTAATTGAAATGGAAAGAGCTAAACGTGACTGATTATTATTTAAGAATTAGTTATCTACTTATATATTATTATTCTAATGCAAGACGATCCTTTATTATACCGTAAATGCAAACGGATCTCGACATTTTTAACATACTGGGAATTGGATGCACCATTTTTTAATTTTGCTCAGGAAACATAAAAGATGTATTTCCATAGAGAAATATTAGAAAATACAAAACTAAGTAGTATAAGGATGTACTTAAAATTTTCGAACAGGTAAAATTTTGTTTGCAGAGGTAAGTTTTTAATGGATATCGCTTATTCTCTTAGAGTCGTCTTATGACGGATCTTTTGAAAGCATATTCCACAAGGAGTGTCGCCATAAAATATTTAGTCGTGCCCGTTTACAGGCTAGTAGATAAGCACAATGAGTCGTTTACCAAGTTGAATTTTTTAACCTTTTTTTACAAAATGTAATTTTTTTGGAGCTACAATAGAATTTGTTCTTACTGCAGCCTAAAAATAAAAAAAATGTTACATCTAAGTAAGACGGCTGAAATCAGATCTCCCGATCATTGGATTGGTAGGCATGCAACACCCGATTTGACCGCTTTAAATTTCTTGCTATAGGGTCATCTAAAATTCATGATTCCAAATCACAGCCTACAAGCCTAGAAGATTTATGACAACCCTTTAGGGGTTTAGTTTTCAAAAACATGTGTTTATTGATTTCTAAAGAAATCCTAAAAATAAAGTTTCATGCTTCTAACTTGAAAAAATGACTCATTTCCTATTTCATCCATTTAAAGGTGAAATTTTCACAAACGATGGAGCGCGCCTTTATTTATTTCTAATCAAAATCCTATTAATAAGATTTCTGCTTCTAGGTCTAGCTTAAAAAATGACGCATTTCCTTACTAACTGTCATTCCCTATTTCAACTCCTTAAGGGTGGAATTTATAGAAACGCTAGAACAAAAAACAGCTTCAAAAATGACAGATTTCTATACAAACTTTTATCCCTATATTTGAACTTCTTAAGGAGGGAATTTACAAAAACGCTGCAATGCGTATATATTTATTTCTAATTGAAAGCCTAAAAATAAAGTTTTTTGCTTCTGGCTTCAAAAATGACGACTTCTATATAAACTTTTATATTTGTAGAAAAACAGAAATCCAGAAACATTTAGCTTTTTATAGTGTTCGTCATTAGTATTGATTAAAATGTTTTAAATATTAATATTATTTTGTAACTGGTAACTGGTTTGGGCATACGTTAATTAGGACCAAAAAACCCGACTCTGTAAGAAAATCATGCTGCCAAAAGCACTTTGGGCCCTCAATCGGTCAAATGAACTCCAAATTGTATTTTATTGTCGTTCTTCTCTATAAACGGAAATAGATGGACAATTTTTATCGTAACCTTTCAAAGTCGCATGTCAATTTTATTGTCTACAATTCTCATTGCTCAACTAGGTACGTTTATCTAAAGAGAGATAATTCAACTTGTATGTAAAGTACGTCGTTCCTAATTTGATAGCATGTAAAAAAAACCGCTGCAAATTAAATCAATACCTACTTCCACATCCAATTGTCAAAATGACATTTACGTTTTTATTTCTTATACTATATATAATCAGGTTTTGAGCATTTTTTTCTCTCTACACATTTTTCTAAGACAAACGGTCCTCGTGATATGAGCAAAAATATATAAATTTTTAAAATCGGTTCTTAACTCGAAAAGTATTAACTTAACAAAAAAATTACAAGAGTGCTTTCTGATCAGAAATTTGATTTTCTATATAATGCCAAAATTTAAAAAAATCGTACGAGCAGGGTTCAACATAGGTTTTTTGGAAATATTTCGAAAATGTCAAAATTTTGGATTAATTTTCTAAGATACTTTTTGTGAGAAATTTTATTTCCTATCTGATGGTATTTTCATTTTTTGAATATATTAAATACATTCGGAGATATTTAGGAGAAACAGTTTTCTTTAAGTGAGGCTTTTTTGCTAATATCTTCTAAACAGTTTGCTGCACCAAAAATTTATAAAGACGAATAATACTCGCAGTTATACTACTAATCACATACTAAAATGAAAAAAAATTAAACTTTGCGAAAAGGGTAGTTACTCCCCAATTTCGCCCCCTTCCCGATGGTTACGTGCAGTTTTTAGTTGTCTTGCATAATGTTTCAAACTTAACAAACTTTGAAAACTATTCGGTATTTAGGGTACAAAAAGTTGTATGTGATTACGTTAATATTCTATATAATATTTGGCGAAAGATACGCCATTAGCAATGATTGCTATTCCATTAGCAAAACGGCTCCGGTTCTATGGAAAATCCTGTTTTTTTTACTGTTTCCAAAGAGACTGATTCGGTAAGTACCACCAATTAGAAGCCTCATTAAATGATTTTACATTTGTTGCTGGTATTAATGTGTAAAATTAATAAATTAATGGATTCAGTAACATTTCAACTCAAACTACTATACATATCCTGACTAACTGACTGACTAGGAGCGTAAACAATTGAAATCTGGCGAGCAGATTCCTTTCATAACGTAAACAGCCATTAAGGAAGATTTTTTGGACTTTCTACCCCTAAGGAGTGAAACGTGGGATGAAAGTTTTTATGGAAATCCGTCATTTTTGAAGCTAGAAACACGAAACTTTATTTTTGGATATGTGATTAGAAATAAATAAATAAATACGTCTTCCAACGTTTTTGTAAATTCCACCCTTAAGGGTATGACTTAGATGTGATGATGGTCAAAATAGATGTTTGTCATTTTTGAAGCTAGAAGTATGAAACCTTGTTTTGAGGCTTTCGATTAAAAATATATAAACAGCGTTTTCCTAAATTCCACAACTAGGAAACGAAATAGGGGTTGAAAATTTGTATGGCAGTCTGTTACTTATGAAGCTGTGAACATAAAACTAAATCATAATTTTCTACGTTATACACGTACAAAATGTGGATAAGACGAGTATATTATAGCTAGTTTAGTCATCATTAGGTACACGTTAAAACTAAATGGAAATTTATTTTATTTCTAATTCTCCTTTGAGGTAGTTCTCCATGTGTCGAATTCCTTAAAAACGGATGGGAAGTATTGTATCCCGAAAATTTTTTTCAAAATTCGCTTTAAAATGGTCGAAAACACAAAAAACAAAATTTCAGCAAAAACAAATTTCTTGTCTGTGTGTCTGTGGTTTTCTTTGTGGACACGATAACTACCTAAAGCGAGCTATTGTTTTGGAGTAAGCAGGGTATCGGGAAGGAGGCGAAACTAACTACCCTTTTTGCAAATTTTTATTTTTTCGTTTTAGTATGTGATTAGTAGGATAACTGCGAGTATTATTCGCCCTTATAAATTTTCGGTGCAGCAAATTTTTAGAAGATAGCAAAAAAGCGTCACTTAAAGAAAACGGTTTTTCCTAAATATCTCCGAATATATTAATATATTCAAAAAATGAAAATACCATCAGATAGGAAATAAAATTTCTCACAAAAGGTGTCCAAAATTTTGTCATTTTCGAAATTTTTCCAAAAAAACCTATTTTGGTCCCTGTTCGTACGATTTTTTTTTTAATTTTGGTATTATATAGGAAATAAAATTTCTGATCGGAAAGCACTCTTGTAATTTTTTTGTTAAGTTAATACTTTCCGAGTTTTTTGGAAATAACAGATTTTAAAAATTTATTTTTGCTAACATAACGAGGACCGTTTGTCTTAGAAAAAATGTGTAGAGAGAAAAAATGCTAAAAGCCTGATTACTAATCGTGTAGTATAAGAAATAAAAACGTAAATGTCATTTTGACTTGAATTGTATGTGGAAGTATTGATTCATTTTGCAGCGGTTTTGTAAGTGTTAGGTTGAGTAGTTAATAATCCAACCAGATTTTGTAACAAACAATTTTTGGGCATTTCCAACAGTAATGCAGTTATGAAAAAAAGATGTTTCATGTGTTCCATCCTGTATTTAATACCATGGATGAGGGACTCACCATATACCTTTTAGTTAACATTAAATTCCCTTAAAAATCAAGCACCTAACTAAATAGTAAATCTTAGAATTCAAGCTTGTTGGATGAACTGGATGACATTTCCAAAAATTCAAAAATGAACATTGTGCTTAAAATGATAAATCTAGGTGGAGCAGAACTGAAAATAGTTTAAGGTATAGGTAGCTACATAATAATTTAATTCGGTATATATTGAGAAAACTACAAGTACATAACGTTTCTTCTTAGGTGTCATATAATATATTTTAAATTCTTAGTTTGTGTTGAAAATTCTCAAAGTTATTTTTAGTAGAAGACAGTGAATTACAGCCAGTTGCAATGGACAGATCTCTAGTTCGCATGGTAGTATTCAACAACACCTGAGTGTTAGCAGGAGATATACACATAAAAACAATGTTTTAAGACAGAACTGAAAAAAACTGCTAGGTGTATTCGAGAAAGTTATATTAATATGTATAGTAATCAAGGGGCCATGAGGGAAATAGATAGCACTTGTCGAAGATAAGCAAACTGCATCATTTTGATAATTAAAAAAAATTGCAATGGCCACTCAGTCGATTAAATTATGCTGGAACCTGAATCATCAGTAGCAATGAAAACAGAAAACTTGATGTTTTTTGCTTTAATATTTGGCTGTGACTGGTTATGCATATTACATACGTTAGCAAACCAAATTAAGTTTCAGACAGGCCGTATCTGTGTTATCCATTTCCAAATTTATTTTGCAAACCACCGGATACGATTTCTGTGGACTTCCTCCGGAATGTCGAATATTTAAGGCTTATGTAACGCACCGGACGTTCTAATCGAGTAATTAGCACCGTATTCCGTGAAGCGCACGTCCAACTATTGCTAATACCCTGATTTATTAACAGAGCAAGCGCATAAATTCGTCTAAATCGGATATTTACCAAAATAATTGCTATTAATCGACCTCCATCGCCGTTCCAAATAATATTTGAAGAGAATGACCTTGGAACCGTTTGTTGAACGAAGATTTTTTGGGTCAAAACAAATTGGAGCTATGAACGATTCTAATTGTCGGTTAATTTGTACGACGGAGATTAATTGAATTGGAAACCTTTACCTTTAATAGGTGTTGGAAAGTAACGAGATCGTTCTGGCGTTCTGGGAAATTGTACAATAAGAGCTCGACCTTCGCGTTTAGCAAACAGCAGTTTTATCAACAAAACGTAAATCAAAATAAATCTTGATGGTCCACAGTGAAGGACTAGCGCAGCATGATGATCTTTAATGCAGTATAGTTAGTACAATGTCATAGTCGACCTGGCATTGGCAAGGAAATGCTGGTTCCGGTATAATAATAATAATGTGTCTATTGTAATCATCGTAAAAGGTGCGCTTCCACTGCGTTTGAAACATCTCGATATTCAAAACATAATAACAATAATCATTTGCATTGTAAGTTGTTATAGTAACCTTTCCTATCAGAAACTTGTAACCCAGGCAGTTTTTTTAATTAGATAGGGGTACTATCTCACTGCATTTGTGTAAGCCAACAAAAAAACGACTGCAGTTCAAAATGAGTGAAGCAAAAAAGCTTTGGTAATTTCATGATAACGCCGACAAAATACCCCACACAAAAAAGGAAGCTCCGACAAAACAGCTCAGCGACAAAAAAACAATCAAAAAATATTTTATATTCTTGTCTTGTTGTGAGATTATAACAAAAAGCTTATTAACTAAATATGTAAATAAATTAGGTAAGTACCTAGTTTTCCATTTCATGCTCGTTAGCTATATAACAGCCTTCAAGAGAGAAAATTATATTAAATCTTATTAACTTTTAATAAGTTTTAAGGGATAATGAAATGCTTAGATTTGCATTAGACACTTATGTAGGTAGATACCTAACTTTAATATATAAGTTAAATAAGTTAAATACATATAAGTTAAAACAATTGCAAATATAAACCATACCTTTTAGAAGTTGTGTATGTTATTTGCTACCCCGCTACCACCCTCGTAAGAAAGGCAMAATAATGCCACTGTTCTAATCTTCTAATGCATCTTCTAGTTAATGGCCAAGCAATTAATCACCTTAAAACTTAGAAGTGAGTAAGGCTTCAAAAACTTAAATTTTCTTTCTTTGCAATAATAATACCTATAGCTAATGCATATCAAACCGAAAAGTAGGCGCCTAGTTTATCAATATGTTTAGTTAATAAACTTTTCTTTATTTAATAACGCGACAAAAATATAAAATACTATATATATTTTCTTGGGTCTTCTATATTGTGCTATTTTGTAGCTAAGCTATTTTTTGGGTCACCAATTTCATATATCCCGCAATGAAGAATAATAAAAGAGAAAAACGTCATCAGTAGATAATAAAAAACGAAAAAGTAAATATGAGTAAATTTTTTACACCGGAATGTCATAGGTAATAGCTATAAAAAACATTCTTGAAAGGAAGCCGAGGTCCAAACGTATGAATAATGACAACTGATACTTAACAAACCAGAATCAGTATGAGAAATAAGACTGAACATAGATGTAGCCATCAACAACAGAACCGTGGGTTGTGGGGGTTACGTCACTAAATATAATTAAAACTACAAAAGAAAATGAATAGGTACTTACATTGGTGCTTCAGCATGCAGCACTAACAAAGAATAGTGCAAAAAGGCAAAAGCAACTGATTTCAGGACGTGAAAGAGGATCTTGGAGAATTGGAGATAGACAGAGATAGATAGGTTTGAGTGCCAAAGGAATACTAGAAAACATGTTAATAACGAAGCTAGTTACATGATTTAGATTTCCATTAAATGCTGGACAACAGGCTTTGTTTATTTTTATGTTAGATCTAAGAATAGATATAATAAAGGATGCAACAAGAATTACTGGCTGATAAATGAAATAGTAGCAAAATAACTTATGATTCTCTGGAAAACCATAATTTCTACGCAAATAACACGAAATAATAATGTTTATACTAACCCAGTTAAAGGTCAATACACACCACCATGTACACCGATATATCCCACCCTCCTAAATAACATAAGCAATGCAGTGTTCACGAATATTATTAGTTACGTAGATTTCTAGAGAACTTCTGTATTTCCTTTTACTAAATAGCGAGCACTTAAGCTCAATATACCTATCCTTCTCATTAACGAATGACGAATGAAATAAAATGAAGATAGAAATAAAAACATCACACACTGTCCATGAAACACTGTAATTAACTTAATTAAAACAGCAGGACTGAAATTTTCACTTTAAGGCAAACGTTAACAATATAATACATAGACACATGACGAATTTCTTACACCTCAGTACGAAACATCATTTACTTGCCATTGGCTGGTACTGTAAACATATTATTATTGCATAGGGTGTGGTGTTGAGAGCCCCTGTACTGAAGCTTTAGCTAATTGTGCCTCCAGCACCTCTTAAGGGGTATGTTATTCTATTAATCCTGTATTCTCAATAAGGATGCTTGTGCAATCTCCTCGGGTTCAGAAAACGGCACCCTAAAGAAACGTTGTCTTTTCTGCATAAATATTGGACATTCATGTAGAATACGGCAGGGATTTATTCTCCGTGCATATCCGACATATAGCATCATTTGCTTTACTAATTATAGATTTCTACATACGTGTTTCTTTAAACAGAATTGTTCTGTAACCTTTATTTGAGGCAAACTTCCTATAAACATACGCGATGGTCGTAGTACATTCACTAAAGGTGATGTTACTTTTTCAGTAATTCTCTGACCTCCCACTATGCTGACTGATACTCCACAAATAGGCTCAGGTACTACTCAGGTTTCTTTAACTCCCTTTTTAGCTAGTAGATCTGCTCCCTCGTTGCCATCGATCAATTGATGTCCACGAATCTACTCCAAAATAACTATGTTGTGTGCTTCCACACACGAATTGCATCTAGGCATTTATTTACTTACCACCTTGCAGTGTATAGTTGTGGTTTACAAGGCTCTTGGTGCTGCTTAGATGTCTACTGCCTTTGTTTTTGAATCATCAGTGAGTCATATAATATCATCCCATTGCGAAAGCATGTTTTTGTGATCTTGTGCTACGCTTTCCGCGATATAGGTACTCTGATGGGTTTCTGCAAGTCAAACATCAAGCTGCTTCTGGCTGACTGCATACTTAACATGTAGCTATCATTTAACTTACCGAATATTTCGGCATGGGTTCCCTTTTTAACGAGCATACCTTCATGGGTTGCGATTTTCAGGCTATGCGCTACCAACAATGTCTCTAATGTTACAACAAAGCGTGGTTCTCTGACTTGCAAGCTTTTCCAACTTGCTTAGTTTTCTTTTGCATTTTTATTGATGGATTTGTGACACCAAACTAAGGAGGCATATGTTTAACTATGGGTATCACAACTTTGGTATAAACTCATTAAACAATTTCTGGTTTTAGTCCTCACGTTCTTCCTGACATGCAATTGAAGGTTCATAATGCTTTTGCTGCTTTACTGGTAACTTTTTCCAGAAAAAACTTCAAGGTCATCCTGATGGTATCTAATGTTAGTCCCAGATATTTATCTTTATATTTTAGTGGTACATCCAGTCCACAGAGTTTCAGTCCCTTGGTTTATTAATGTAATGATTAAAGCAGGTTTTATAGTACTTGTTATATTTAATGCAATTTCCCTTATTTGCTTTAAATTTCATAATATGTAATAGGGTTCACTGATGACGTGACTATTTTAACAATTGAAGGATATAAAGGATGGAAGAGTTAGTTTAAAGTTTATAAACGAGGAGCCGAGGAGTGTGTGTTTGAAAGAACCAGTGTATTTACTCCTCGTCCACATTATCAACTCCGGTACTCCGGTATAGGTTAGAAACTTAGAGCCATCGTGTTTGTCGTTCACGCAGCTGTAAAGCTCCATTTCGTAATTCAGTGCAACAGGCCTTTGCGTTACCATCTGAACCGAAATAATCGTTGATAATTTGATATCTTTGAAACTGCAAAAGTTAACATTTCTTAGAATTTATATACAGGTTAGGTTATTTAATCAAAGATTGCTTAAATTGAGTAACTTATTTCTTTTTATTTATTTGAAGGCAGCTATACTAATCACCTGGATCCAATCTACTTAAACTCTGCAAGTAAATATGAATGTCCTAGTGACGAATATTTTAACATCTACCCTTGTACCACTCTGTACATTCTTCTTTCTTTTTAAGCTTTCCGTTTTGCCGCGCTACCGTGTCATTAAAAATGAGCTATCCATTGCGCGAACTGAACTTTTAACCATTGATGTGTTATTGTTCCAGTCTTTTTTGTCCGTCGGTTATAACTGTCATGAAGCAACGAAGTATACATGGGCAGTTGCAGGAAATTATTCATTGATTTCCCATTTACCAAAATAAACTTATATTCACTTTTACTGACAATAAATGTAATTTATTTCCGTAGCGTGCAAGTATATTCGTGCAAGCTCGAGTGTACATTATTTTAACAACTGATATAACCATATAACTTTTTAATAAGCCTCCTATGTCGTTCACCTTTTTATACTCAGTACATTTATGCAAATTAATAAGTCTACTAAACACCCACCTTAAAAACTTACGTATTTCAAATTGTGCTAAAACTTTGCTTAGCAGTCCATTTAACTCTAAATACTGGATAGTTTACGGTAATTCCTTTTAGCCGCACCTACAAAGAGTACAAAGGTTTGAACAATTATTCTTGCACGTCACGTATGGACCTGCACTTTTTGGAAGCCATGTTACGTAACTGTCACATCAGAGCAAAAATACGATTCTGATTTAGATACGGGATGACAACATGCCCTGCCCCGTAAAAATATTAGTTGTGCAAGCCACCAATGAATCAGCATCTGCATATTTGTGTTTTCTGTGCGGTTGTTTAGATTGCAAAATTTGACGAGCAGTATATGGAGTGCACACTTCTTTATGTGTTGTTTACTGAAAGTAACCCGAATGTTGCTGTTGGGTAATTGACCAAAAAGATTGGGGACTCACCGAACGCACAAAATTGTGTAACAGGTAGGTATTATTCGGAGTTATTTAAGAGTTTAGGTTCAAGAGCTTACACTGAGTCACCTCGCGATTTAAAATATAAGCACAAAAAAGGTGTTTCAATTGATGTTAACTGAATATTTTGCATTATGGTAAAAAAATCACTAATTCCGGTTACTAGAACATATTGTTTAATATTTTGCCGAATTTATTTAAGTTCAACTGGGTATCCATAAATCTAAGTGCTCTGAATAAAAAATACTCTTTTTGCTATTTCAACCATAATTTACTCCTCACAAGTTTAAAGATATATATTTCATGTTGTAAGAAATTTGCCATAACAATAAAATTTAATTGAATGGGTCATTTAATAATACAATAGTAATAATAATAATAATATAATAATAGTTCATTGCCCATTTACATACAAAAAAAATAAAGAACATATTTTAGCTTCCACATATTCACCTCTAAAGTTGTTGACAGAAAACTAGTTATTAAAATCTATGCCTATGTTATTATATGTCGTCTGAACCAGAATCTACTGGAGACGGAATCCTTTCGTTTAGGTGGCTCTGTAATTTCACTGTTAGATGCCATCGTCATCTAAATTTCACTAATGCAGCTCTTAATTTCAAAACTCTATAAAAAGAATTTGTCACATCTACGTTTTAAATTGTATATTATAAGATGGCCTGATGCTTGTTTTCATAACTTTCTAGTAACAATTTACTTTTTTACTTTTAAATACTTCAGTGCTTGMATATAAAAATAAAGTTTTCTATTAAAATATCCACTGTTTTGGTTAAAATTGMAGTTCAATAGTGATCTGGTGCTACTATTTAATTAGAATTCGAATGCCGCTATCAATATATCGTATGCGAATAAAATAAATTAATAAAATCTATTACTCCTGGTGGACGAGCCCTTTTGTTGTAAAAACAGTAAGTTGCCAATCTTCTTTATTGAAAAATAGGTTTTTGTTTATGTTGTTTACTTTGAAAGGAATGACAATTTAATGATCGTCTTATTATGTCGAGATTATTTTCTAAATAAGCTAAGTTTATCTTATAGATATAATAACGTAGATGCATTGAGCTACAAGAAGCACAAAAAGCTCAAAACGTATGTAAAAATTCCTTAAACATCCCKTAKGTTTAGATAGTATTAACTTATTGGTAGSTTTCTATTACGGAAACGACTTTTCTTGGGAAAAAAAACTTAGGTACCTATCCAATCGTTTCCTACAACGTTTGAATTATTTAAGTTATTTGCCCAATAAGCAGTGTTGAAGCTGAATGCAGCCATGTCGCCAGGTTTGATTTCAGAGTGGACAAAGGACAAGTGAAATTTTAGAGGGAGCAAACTTTTCTCATTTATCTAATTACTTAAAAACGCAAGTTAACGAAGCTATATCTTTATTGAGCAAAATAATCTACAAAAGCTGTAATTGAAATGCCAGGGTAGGACTGAAAACTGTAAAAGTACACATATTTGCTCGTTTTTTTAAATTTCATTGATTATTTTTTGTGATAGGTAGGATAGTGATATAGTCACTTGTGTATTAAAAATTTGTTTTAAAAAATATGAAAAAATGTAAATTTGAGCAGGTTTTTGATTAATACGTGGCTAAACGAGGTAGACTATACCAAATACTTAACAAAGAAAAATTATAGACGCAATTGACGATATTATGCAGGTACAACAGTTTAAGTTGTCGCAATGTTTTGAGAAAATAAAGAATCCTTGTTAATAAATGAGATATTTGGTGCTAAAAAGTATGTGTTCAGAGGAAAATTTCTGTATACATAAGATTTATAAAAACAAAATGACTATAAAATAAATAAATAAAAATTAGAAATATAACAAGTAAAATCACATGATCATGTATGTTGCTCATAAGGACTAAGAAAAAAAAGTAGGTATGGCAAATGACCATGTTAAAGTGCTAATATAATCTCATTGTTTCAGTTTATTATAATAATATTACTAAGACCATCTGATTCAGGTAATTATTTAGAAATTATACTTCTATAATAAATAAATTAAAAACCGCAAATTCCTCCTCTAAAAGCGCCCGACATTTTAACCATTATTACCGTTTAATTAACAAACGCATCACATATAATTGAAAAAGTGCACTTTCCAGATTCATTCCACCTCACTGAAAGCAACTCGAAAGGAGAAACGAAGTGCCGACCTACATGAAATTTTCTCGCCCAACCGCCGTTGATTTTTTGTCCATGGCCTTTCTAAGCTCGTTAGCTGCCTGGGATTGACTCGTTGCGATTTATAATAGCAAACATTACTATTTGCCGGTTCATTGCMCAAGTCTGGTGCGAATTTGGCAACTGCTGCCACCGATCTCTTTTGAAACGCGAACGCCGCGACGACAGGTCGCAATTATTACGTTTGAATTCTCCGAATACGATTTGTAGCACAGAAAAGCCCGAGGATGTTCGCATGACCTTGAATCTTCGCAGAAACAAAATTAATTGACTAACAATAATTCACATTAAGTAGGTAGCAGATACTGCGCAAGAAGTCAAATGTGTTATAAATACAGGGTGGGCCATGAATTAATTTTTTTTTATTTAAATTTGGTTTCCCGCGCAAACCTGAGCGTCGCGGTAGGTGGGGAGGGATTCTAGTGACTAGCTCGTTTCCTGGAAATTTAGTCGCAATGGAAAATGGATCGGTTCACAATTTTATCTAAATAATGAATATGTCGTTACCGTGAGGCTTTTATTTCATGTTGAATAACATTTACATGCCTTAAATCAGTGTCCAAGTCCAGTTTTGATAAAGAAATGGGTAAAGAAGTTCGAAGAGACTGGATCGATACTAAACTTGAAGCAAACCGGCGGTCCACGGACTTCAAGAAATGAAGACAACGTGCAAACAGTTTCGGCTTCAGTTCTACTTGATCCTGGTTTATCGACGCGCAAACGTTCAGCTGAATCAGGAATATCGCGCACATCCTTACGGCGTATTTTGAGGTTAGATTTGAAATTGCACCCGTATAAGATTCAGCTAGTGCAATAATTGAAGCCTAATGATTTGAATTTACGCAAATTGTATGCTGAAACAATGTTGGATCGCTTTCGTAACTTTGACAACTTGTTTTGCTACGAAGCGCATTTCCACCTCAACGGGCATGTCAACAAACAGAACTGCAAGTACTGGAGCAGCGGAAATCCCAAAACAAAACATCAAAGACCGTTGCATTCGCCTAAAGTAACTGTATGGGCAGCAATATAAACAAAAGGAATAACTGGGTCCTATTTCTTTGAGGATTTTCGCGGCCGCACGGTCACTGTCAACTCTACTACGTATGTGAGATTGTATTGTTACGGGAGTTTTTCAGTTTTTGTCACCACAACTGCAAACTGCAGGAATTTGCTAGTTATAATCGAAACACGTGGTTTCATCGAGATGGAGCCACTTGTCACACTTCTAATGAGGCCCTACCCTACCGGTTGCTACAGAGATGTTCCTCGAAAAGCTGATTTCTCGTAGAGGCAACATTCTATGCCCACCCAGAAGTCCTGATTTGACGCAAGTCGATTATTTTTTGTGGAGTTATCTTAAGCATCGTGTGTATATTCATAAGCCAACTTTATTGCTTGAATTAATGGCAAGGATCAGGGAAGAGATGTCAGCGATTTCACTGTCTTTATGCCAACGACTACTCGAGAATTTTCGTTCTCGCATAGAAAAGTGCCGAAGTCGCAATGGAGGTCATTTAAATGACGTTATTTAGAAAAAAGTAAATTCCTGCCTATTATCTATCTCGATAATAAATTCTTTTTAAAATGAGTCTTATTGTTTTTTATATATTTTTTTTCAATATTAACTAATTCACGGCCCACCCTGTATCATAAACTAAACCTAGGAAGAACGAGCAGTAAGCCAGAACACAACAAAAATGATACATGTTGAAAGATCTCTACAGGATGTTCTGGTGCTCCAGAAAGAAACTTCCGAGTACATAGATAGTATTAGGGCTTCTTATTGGTCGCTCCCGAATAACGGTATATGGATTATTGATAAATGCTGCTGCAAGCTATTGAAAGAAGATATGATATAAGCTTTCGCAAAAAATTTATTTTTGTTTCTTAATATAGAAGTGGACTGATTTATTAATAGAAAATACATACACACAGAATGCACTAAAGCACGTCTATTAAATGTTAAAATATATTCCAATCTAAAATAACATCATATGTCTTTGTTATTGTTTTATTGTCTTACTTATACGGTTTGGGTACCAAATGAATGGGTGTATAAAATTGTGATTTGTTTTAAAAATAGTTTACCTAAATTGAATCACAATATTTTGTATTCTTACATTACTACTTCATGCTGTTGCCTTCTTCAGATAACTTTTTTGTTTTTTTATAACGTAGATTACATCTGATTAAGGTGTGTCAAATGTTAGCACATCAAGAAGCCAACTTGGAATTGGTTAACAATTCTTTTATACTGTGGCAATTAGGTTTGGTCTTGACTGTCACACAAAATAGGAAAACTTAGAAAAATGCAMCCTAAAAATCGCATTTAGATCTCTTTCCTCAAAACAAAAAAGACACATTGAAAGAAAAAAATATGTAAACAACAATGACAGACAATAAGTACATCTGAAATTACAAAACATATACCAGCCAGTGGCGGCTAGTGAGGGAGGGCCGCGGGGCGCCACCCTCCCTACGCAGATGACTAGGTACATCAAATTCAATTAAATTAAAACATTTATTTACATTTACATCTAATGATCTAATTTACCAATTATTAGTTATTACCTATAGGTATTTAATTTACAATCTTATTTAGATTTGTGTTCAGCGCCTGCACTTATCTTCCGGCTGCCGGGCGGGCTGATTCCTGTAAGCCCAAAGCGTTTCGATGCCAATGCAATGTTCTGTGGTCAATGCGATGGAAATAGCACGCGTCGACACGCTATTCTAAAGTGGAATTTCGGGCTAGTTCGTTCAGCCCGAGACACGAGCGCGAACGTGAATGGTTATTAAACGTACGTACAGGTATTGTTTTTGTGGAAAATAGCCTTCAAGACAAAAAATGAGGGTGTGTGATTTAATTAAATTAAACTTCAGTTCTTTGAGTTTGGCGGACAAAGTAAACATTAAGGAAAATGAAACGCCCTGTGCCTGTATTAAATTTAAATCAAGTACAACCCAGTTACCAAAAATCGAAAAGGATTTACCAGAAAGTTTGATGCAAATGTTTATGGTTGCGCGGATAGGAAGACAAATGCGTTTTTTTTTGTTTTTTTGTTTATTGTTTGGTGGCGATGATAACTGGTCAGTTTTCTAAGAAATAAAAGGAAAAGTATTTAAAATAGGAATACTTTTTGTATTATTCAATCAGCGCACCCCTAGCTAAAAATGCCACCAGCCGCCACTGATACAAGGACAAGCACACAACTATAATAAAAATGTTGACATACAGAGACAAGGAAATAAACTCACAGCAACACTGACTCTTGAAATGATGGTTATAAAAAACGAACCAAGTGCTCAAGTGCATTCAATATAAGAATCATCTAGTGGTGACTTTACGAACTACTAGGTTGATACAGTCGGTAAGTACAAAGACTTACATTGTCGATTGCCCAATAAGTGTTTGAGCCTAGTGAAATAAAATTACTTTCTATCATTAATATTTATCATATTCATTTTAGGTCCGAAGTTAACTATCTTCTCTATTACGTATTTAAAATAGACATGTCGAAGTTTCCACGTGTAGGCTTAATGATGTATCAAAGATGCAGCCACCAGGGAATTTCTTTGTTACTTGAAATCTACTTTTTTAATAAGCAAACAAACAAAGTCTGAAGAAGGCTTCAAAAGACAGCCAAAACGGAGCAACGGTATTCAAAAATCTGCAAAATAAAGATTATTATATCAAGGCAATAGCCCAGAAACATAAACACATACAAATTATAAAAATGAAACTAAAATAGAGTCCTTCCCGCCTCCGTGGCCAAGAAATATGCAGGTACTTTAACTGACTTCTCAATTATGTAGGGTTTGATTTTAAAATGTATTTCGAAATTGTCTGTGACAGTAAATCAAGGAACACATCACATGGGTAGTTGGAAACCGTATGCATAGCATTTTTTTTCTCCTTTCTTTAGGACCTGAAATTAGGGGGCCCCTTTCAATCAGGAGGCCCCAAGCGCGCGCTTCATGCGCATAAATCCGCCACTGCTAATAACATTAGGACTTAATAATAACAAAATTTACATCTAATTTTCGCATACAACGTTAGGTCGCTGCAAACTGTTGTCTGCTGTACAGTTGGAGAGTAAGTTAAGTTGTACAAGTCCCAAAAATATAACACACACAACGATATGTAATGTGTTACTTATTGTTTCGTTTAAAGATTGAACTCTTATGTTATACCTCGAAAAACATGAATTTAAGAATAACACCAATTTATGATACACTGAAGAGATCAGTTCAAATGTTTTAAAATAGTTTTTCATTAGCTATTATAGCAGTCGAGATACAGGCGCCAAAAGAAATCCGCCAAATTTGAAAGAGTCACTGTATGTTAAAAGAAACCGAATAAAGACCACGGTTTTCCATTGAACTACGAATATGCTAAAAACCGTCGGGACACCTAAATTAGTACTTTTCTATATTTTACCGTTTTACCATATTCTGCAATGTCAGTGAAAGTGCTGCAAGAGTTTTATTTAAGGGATTAATGCAATATAGCGCTTTATCGAAAGCACTGCATGACGGAAGGGTATACAGTGTTTAATATAACGTATGATTTATAATATAGACTTGTATTATGCAATTAAATATACTCCTTTCATTCGATATTGTGAAGATGAAAAGCAAAAATTGTTTAAGCAAATTTTGTTAACAAGAGAATATATAGGATTAGTACAAAGTTCCGGAAGGCCTCAATAACTTCGTTATTTGAAAAGCAATTGCTTCTGAAAACTGGCAAGGTTATATAGTGACAAATAAAGAATTTAATAGTCATATTTTTATTTTCTACCACTTTCGGTTTAATAGAAAATACCACAGGTTTTTTTTTAATAAAAACACGCTGTAGGTATATTATTGCATTTTTGGATGCAAAATAAAAAACTAAATTCATATATATCAGCACAATTTTTTGTTCGCAAAATCAAAATAAAATATCTGCCGATAGCGCCAAATCATGATACGTTCGAAAACAATTTATTCAGAAATTATTCGCATTTTGATTATTCACAAGAAGTTAACATACAAAAAAATAAACACACGATCGAGTATAACACTCTAAAGTAATTAAAATTTTATTCTGACTACCGTAAACGTTCAATTTGCGCTCTATCTGCAACTAGTGCTACAATCTATCGGTAAAGGCCTTAGTGAATTCTGCATTATCTGATGCGGCGTAATGCGATTTATTTCTTCTTTCTGATATTGTAGCTTATTATTAAGTGATCCCACAAGAAAAAGTGGGCGATAGGTCTGCAGAACGGGCCGGTCTTTCAGTTACTCCTTTGCGCACTAGCGTGCAAAAATATTTCATTCAAATATTTACGAACTTCGATGGAATAATGTGGCGGAGCTCCATCCTGTTACCAAATATTTTAATTCGGCTTGGATTGGAAAAAAGAGCTGCAAGTACTGACAAAGCACTATTTCTTAATAAATTCCAATAAACTTCACTACTGATATTTTCGCAAAGTGTATCTATTATGTTATTACCAATAATACCCGCAAACATTTACATTTTGGCGACACTGTGTGTGTACTTTTTGATTTATTAAATTAGAGTGGTCTGAATAATTGTGCGATATTTTTGCAAAAGTATCGGTTTTGATCATCTTCAGTCAATTCCTGATGCAGAAAGTTTTACTTGACGAAATGCTTCATATCTATGCATGGTCCTATAATGACTGTGCTTCTATTAAATTGCGATGCGAATAAACAGTATTAAAGAACGGACTTCTTCAAAAAAATTTTACGGTCCCTGTATCCACGTATTATCAACATGGCAGTCTACTTAGATTAGTTACTTACTTAGATAATTTTTAATGACTTTTGATAACAATTTTGCAGGTTACAGTGCCTTGCCGTTGTTTTTAAAGATACCCTGACTGCGCCCTCTACAGCTATTTCTTGAATTTGTTGTTTTTTTTGCGCGAAAAATTATCTATATATTATATTGGTTTTTTATTGTGCGTCCAAAAACGCAAAAATATATTGGGTGTCCTTATCAAAAAAGTGACAAAGTTAGGTGGTAGTTCTGTTTATAGGTACCAGAAATGGTAAAAAAATCAAAATATTATTATTAATTTCGAAATACAACAAAGTTATTTAGGGATCATGGAACATTGGACTAACCCTGTAGATTTCAGTTTATACCTCAATGAACAATACTTATTCACGGTATATGGATTTTCTCAAAACATTAATCATCATTTGTCATACCATATACTACGTATGGTATAATTATACATAATTCTAATAACAAAGTTAGGAAATTAGTTGACATAAACCMATTAATAAATACATTTTTTTCATAAACTTCTAAGGAAATTCTTAAGAAACGTTAGCTTGTAAGCCTTTACCAATCACCTTTTGCATCAAATTTATTACCTAAGAAAAAAATTAAAACACTAACAAATTAAAACGTTCTTATTAATTATTAATACCCCGAATGTTATGTCAAAAGGAACCAGCTGGCTGCCGTCTCTTCAAGATCTTATAATAGGAAGAAGAAGGGTGTAAAATAATCTTCGATCTAAAAAAATCACTATTTTTCAACGATCGTAAATTATTACAGAGTAACTACTATAATATAGACCGAAATCCTAAAAAATTCTTTAATATTACTTATCTTTGCTACCTTAAACTTAAACTTAAATCCGCATTCAGAACAAAGAGATCGGATGCTAGCGATGCAACAAAAGGAAAAACCTGGCAAATTCCAATCCGATAAGATCGGTAGAGCACACTTAGCAACCTGATGCAAATTCAACTAGTACCTGGATCAACTTAATATTAATTAGAGATCGGTATGCGGCATGATGGGAATCTTTATTCGCTCAACTAAATGGAAGCGAAAATATTTACTGACTATGTGGGTGTCTAACTACAGAATTTTACTGAATCGTCCGAAATTAATGAGAATGACTGCACAATATATTACTGCCAATTGTTGAGTTTGTGTATTAAATTAGAGGAGCTGTAATTGCTTATATAACCGAAATTCCTAAGCTCATGCATAGTACTTTGTTTTTATGGAACATCACTAATCAGATACTGCGTTACCAGAAAATATATGTAGTCCTCAATTAAACTTAATTTCGGCTTCACTAGATACACGTTTCAATAAAAAAAAATTGATCTTATAAACTACAAAAAGTTCAATTTGCCACCGTGGCTTGTACATATATGTATTAGTTGTGAGCGTTATTATTATTGATAAAATATAGGAAAGGATGATAATTTTAAACCAGACGAAACAAGTAAACAATAACTGCATATAGACTACAAATAAATAAACGAAAAATGTAAAATTTGTAACTATAAGAAAACAAGGAAACCAGCGCCACCTATTGCTAGGCAGTGAAATTCTTATATTCCCATGACTTCAATTTCACGAACAGAGAATTGCAGACATCGCTACTAGCGTTGTCTGAACGTTACATTTTAACCGGCTTTTCAATGTTCCATAATGCTAGGTAAAACTTGCGTTTAATTAAAATACAAAATGCCAAATATAAGATTTTCGTAATAATATTATTTCTTTGTTATATTAGATATTGATCCCATCAAATATCCAACCAATGCTAGCAGACACTCTAAATCTTTATAAATACAACTTTTTTTTTATTTTAAAGTAACTGTAGCTTAATACTTTTTGTTATGTGTTCCTGAATTATTCACCTGGCGTATAAAAAGCTTGTAGCTTCAACGCTCGTATCGATTAACAGATTGCTTAGTAACGGTTGTTATTTTTCGCGACAATCTAAAATTATGCTATCCTAAATGCGATAGACAGGAACGTCAAGATGGTAAGGTGAAATGTTTTTCGAAATGTTATTCTTCAGTTAATTGTTATGTCCGACAGCCACCAAAAAAGAAGGGAGGCAAAGGCAAAGGGGGTGCAGGTAATCTTTTTACTAAGAATAAGGGATTGTAAAAAGGCTAAATGGTTATTGCAAAGGGAACATCATCGATGGGGTCGACACCACACAGATGACCAGAGAGCAACTGGAAGTTTTCTGTCATAGAATCAAAGAGGAAAACGAAAGGGAAAGAGAAGAGCGCAATTTCTTCCAGTTGGAAAGAGATAAGCTCCGTACATTCTGGGAAATTACGAGGAATGAACTCGAGGAAGCCAGGGCTAAGCTAAGGTAAACTTGCATAGTAACGAGATTCATTATAAGTCAGGTTTTAAGGAACAAGGATCGACAGATAGAGGAAGCAGCCGAAAAGAACGAAGAGGAACTAAAATTCTACAAGCAGAAAGTCAAGCATTTGCAATACGAACATCAGAATGACCTCACCGATTGCAAAGCCGAGGCGATGGTATCCCTTAAACTTGCACAAGACGAACATAGCGCTCAAGAAAGCGAATTGCTTCGGGACAAAAGGGAGCTAAAAGCCAAAGCAAGAGAGCAAGAAACTGCCCATGAAGAGCAAGTTAAAGCTTTAAAACTGGTAAGGTAGTGGTTTTGTTAATAAACTGTTTAACTAGTGTTCAATTTATTAGCAACACAGTGAAGAAATTAGTACAATCCGTGAACAATTCGAAAGCAAAGCTAAGGAAGTGGAGCTGAAATACGAGAAAAAATTTAACGAACTGAAGCAGGAGTTGGACACCAAGCACAAGTACGTTTAATTTACAAACATGCAGATAACAGATTAATTGTCTTCATACTTCAAGAATGGAAATGTTCGAAGTGGAAGAAAGGAAAAACAATCAACTCACTGAATTAACAAGGAATCACGACAGAGCCTTTAACGAAATGAAGAACTACTACAACGACATAACGTTGAATAACTTAGCTCTCATAAGTAGTTTAAAGGTACATGCGTCTGGGAGCATCAAGGTTAATATTTATTATCGCCCTTGATTCCAGGATCAAATGGAGGTTCTCAGGAAGCAAAACGAAAGAATGACAAAGCAAGTAGCTGACYTAAGTGCAGATAACAGAAAATTAGCCGAGCCATTAAAGCAAGCCTTAGCGGATGTTACTGAGTACAAAAGACAGCTGCAGAATTATGAAAAGGATAAAAWCGSACTAGCAGTGAGTATTTTTGCTGAGAGTTTTAATAAGCGTAAAATAAGCAGTCATTACATCAGTTCCAGAGATCAATATTAAATTTATTTTAGAATACTACTGCCAAGCTGAAGGCCACCAGAAAAGAATTAAGCGATTTAATGTGGTCCAATGAAGCCCTGGAATTACGCTTTGAAACGGTAAAGCGTTACATCTCATTAAGTTAAAACTAAGCTTTAACGAGAATTTTCTTGTCAGCTTCAAGACGAAAAAGACGAGCTAAATGATAAATTCGTGCAGGCTGTCCTAGAAGTCCAACAGAAAACAAGCTTGAAGAACACCTTGCTCCAGAAGAGAATCCAAACCCTTACTGACGTTGCGGAACACAAAGAATCTTTGCTAAATGAATTTGCAAATATTAAAAGTGATGAACGTGAACAAATTAGCAAAAAATTGCAGGTAGGTAGCACTATTGAAGAAAATGTTTATCTTTAAGATCTTGTCTTAGGAAATATTGGCAAAGAAAAATGCTACAATTAAGGATCTCCAATATGAATTAGCTAGGGTTTGCAAGGCACATGATGATTTGCTTGATACTTATGAGGAAAAACTGGTGCAGTACGGAATACCAAAGAGCCAGTTAGGTTTTACTCCGTTAAGGATTATTCCTGACGGGCAGGGAGGTTTGGCGAAAGGGCCAGCTGGATTAGTCACTAAGAACAAGTGATGTAAAAAACGACCTTGAAATAAAGATGAAATATATTTGTGTGATTGGGTTAACTTATTTGTATTTCAGGAAATCCATTAAAATGCTACGTAAGATTGCATTTGTTTTTAGTTACTTCAATGAACATTATTACGTAGGTAATATATACTTATTACGATTATTTTATTTGTGTTATTTTCACCCAATGAAGACGTTCAATTTAGTTAAAAGTTAGGAACCTCGTATAATTTCGATAAAAAATGATTATACATAGAATAAAGTAATCACATCTTTGAACATAAAACTGACAGGAAGGAGTAAGTATGAAGTATGATTCGATTCATGGGATCAGAATAGAGCTGGCAACAATCAAATTAATAGAGCTTCAACATAGCCGTTTCCATTAATTATATATTTATATAATTTAGTCTTGTTTTAGCTCTCATATAAATCGGTAGTTCATGTTATTTTACCCGAGCTTGCGAAGTAATGTAATTAGTAATTACTGTGAGATTTAACTAAGTCGGTTAAAAAGTGCTTTAACGTGACATTGTGTTCAAGACGTAAATTCGCATAGCCGTTTTGATGTAGTTCACATAAATTTCGGGTCAGTCCACGCCCCCATGTATTTTTGGTTATGTTGTAGTTATTCAGGATTCGTCTTGCTTTCATTGAATTAAAGTCAATTATGTTCCCAAGAGTAATTTGGCTAAATTGATTGTAGTAAGAGAATGCCAAAGAGTTATCTAAAATCTGTGCGCTATTAGTGGGTTTAGAAGTAATTATTGGCAAATTAAACATGTGTATTTTGCTGGAGGCCTAAATTGGCATTTTCCCGTCGATTTCAGTCATACCTAGTTTTATTTCTTGTTTTGTTTTGCATTTGGTTTATTTTGATCAACATATTATTCATTCATCGTTAAATATGTTGTTATCAATGCAAAACTTTTATTCTTAATTAGTAGTAGTACTAGTAGTAGTTTCTTTAAATGTCTTTAAATGTATTTCAATGTTAAAAAAATATTTGCTTGTCACCTTCATAGGTGGTCTGAAAAATAAATAGCTATTACTTATCTGACTTGACATCAATTAAATAAAGTTAAAATATACCATTTTATGAAATAGATTCACATTTAATATTGTTCAAATTGGGATCTTTATATACATCGGAATGAAAATGGTAATATATTTCAACTTTGGGATTGTTACATGATTGCAAAAACTCTAGGTACGAACATTATTTTCTTACAATAATTGGCTAACATATGAGCAGTCCGTTGTGGACCACTTGTTTAGTTGATAAGTGAATCTAAAAGTTTACGATTCAGGGCTTGCTATTTTAAATGACAAATAGTAGTGATACGAGGTTTTAAAGATTACTTAATTCTAGTCAAGATTTGCCATTTGTAAAGTAATTAAGTAAGTAAAGGCCATAAGCTATAAAAGCGTTTATATATTGCGTATGTTGGCATAAGGTATATTTGTAGAAAACTCATGCAACTAAGCTTGAGCTAAAACAAAAGTAAAGGCACTTCACTGGAATGAGTATGCTGATAGCGATTTTATGTCAAGAACGCTTATAAGTTTATGCTTTCTATGTGTTCATATCTAAAAACTAGTGTAACAAATTCTTCATCTACGCTTCTAGGAGACTATAAACTTATAACTATAACTATATAACTTACCGTTTATTTACAACGGCCTAGTCACTATATTCTAAAGAAGGGCCTCTTGTGTAACAAGTCTGGCAGTTTGAATTTTTTAGTATGCTAAAGAGATAAAAACATAAAGTTTTGTGTCGAATTACCTGTAAAATTTAAATTCAAGTGGGTAATATAATCGTTGTCAAAAAACGACAATATTTCCGTTTTCGTTGAAGCTCCATTTTACCAGTTTTCAAGCGCTGGAGAAAATATGCAGCTATACGTTAAGAATCTCAGTATTCACTAAAAACGAAAACTATTTTACTTGAAGTCACTAATAAAGCAGCATTAGCAGCATGGATGTATAGGTATACAGACTAAATCTCACAAGGCTCCCTTGAATATCAGACCGATAAACCACACCATATACAATAGTTAGAAAAAACTAGACTAGCGATGGGTACGGATTGAACAGGGACATAGGATTCAACGCAGGTCCATGTCTTTAGGTCCAAGAAAGCAGCCCTCGGATGTTCTTCTATCTCCGGAAACTGTCTTTGAAAGTTTTGCACAATTGTTCCCATCCCCTATAGACAAATAACTTGAATCCGATTTGGATGAGGAAGAGTTTATATTACCGACAGATGCTGATGGAGACGGAGAAGGTTTGAAGAATGAAGAAGAAGAAAGGTTTCACTAGGAAATTTGCAGGATTATCATTCCACCATTTATTTATTTATTTATTTATCGGTATTCAGAACTAAATACATTTTCATAATAAATTTTTAGATAGATGGAAATTACATTATAGCAAACTTGTAATAAACAGTCAGTTAGAAATATAATCTTTGTTTGACAACATTTATTCAACAATCTTCAACATAGTTTTAAAAAATTGATTTAATTGTGATGAATTTTGAATATTTGGTCGTATTATGTAAGTACTATGAATGTACATCCTGGACTTTTAAAAACAAGCGACCTAGAAAGAACGATTTTTTTGGGTTCGTTGCAAAACTTATCTAAATTCGTGGCCAAACTTAAGGCTAGGTAATGTTCTTCACCAGAGGATGGAGCTAATACCAGAAAATAAATGATCTCACGTTCACAACCTCCTAGATCGTCCACGTCCACGAATTCCATGGCTATGCAATAAAATTTAATCTAACAAGATTTTTCATTTGGAAGAATCAGGGGCGTATTAATTGCTTTTCTTTTTTACATTAAATATTTCCGCATTAGAAAGTGGTGCTTAGAAGTTACAGCCAAAATCTAAGAAAAGTGCGTTTCTTTTGACCTATTACTTGTATATATGCATTCTTTTCTTTTTAGGCGGTTCTTACAATTGTTTGCAAACGTGTATAATAGAAAATACTGATATACATTAGAGAAATTCATCAATAGCAATTTCACTTGGTAATGAGCGCGGGTCAGTTCAAATTGTGTATTACAAAAATTATTTCCCAGAATACCTCACCTATAGATATAAATGAGAATATAATAAAGCTTTTTTTATAATATTATACTGTAGATGAAATAGTCGTCGATAAACGAACTTACTTTATTTTGATTCAAATATATAAGGTTTAGTACAACTAGTAATAAATAAAGCTTACTCCTTATTGTTATATTACTCAAGTAGGTGTGTATTTGGTGTACTTTCACTTATGTTGTCCTATACCAGTTGTAGCAAATGCTATTATTACTTACATACGTTATACTAAAAAGAAGTCAACATGCCTACGCGTTAATTTGCTGATAACAGTCACGAGAAGATAACAAAAATTTGACTAAGGCTCTATTCTTTACAACTTTTCAACGTCACCGTAGTGACAAGACTGTGTCATATGGTGAAATATTTTCGTTTACTTATATTGTAACATGTGACAAAGCACTCCAAATCTATTTCCAGCCAGTGAACTATCGGGGTGGTCATAAATTTTATTAKTTWTTTATTTCCAAATGTGACKCTTGTTGAATAAAGTGAATCATCTGTGACTAAAGAGCAATACAAAATGTTTGATAAGAATGCGAAATTATTGTTGTGTTGTAGGTATAGTTTTCAAACCTTGAATGACGCTTCGACTTATATAGATATTATTAATTACTATTGGACCACCTCGGAACCGGGCAAATTTTTTGCAAATTAAATTAGAATACAGAAGGTTTTCCAGTGAACGTCACGCAACGTTGGTGTTTAATTTTAGGATGCGGAGATAACGATATTTGTCTTTATGTAATTTGCAGCTACTAGCTAATGCAATAAAACGTATTCTCGGTACAGATATTAGATTTAAATAGTTGAAATATAGGCTATTTTAGGATTACAGTTGCAATGCATGTAACAACAATAAATAGACATTATATATGTTCTTAAAATAATTATATTTGGGGGTTACATGTGTAAATAATTTAAATCTAAATTCCGGCTTTAGAAATGATACTACTATTATTATTCACGAAATTATTTTCTAATATCTTGACAAACCGCACAGTGAATACGTAGATTCCTAAATTTCAAACATTCCGGTTTATTAACTTCTAATCTTTTAGGGCCAACCACAAAAATGCCAGGGCCGGTATTTTATCATCGTGACGAAACTGTAATTTTTTTACGACGGAAGATTATTGCGTTGATTATGACCCGATCTAGTACGAGATAAGGAGCATATCTTAAACAATAAAGAAACAAGTTCCTTCCCCTTTATCAATGGAATTGTGCTTGTTAAAATAATGCGCACAAGCATCTCTAAATATATACAATTCAAATTTCGAAAGCAGCCGTTTCCAATTTATTTTAGCAGTCTGATATCATGCAGTATTTGCAGTGCCGTCATATCTATTAAACTGTTTGTACCTACATCTGCAACAATGTGAGTTCACATCTTTTGCCCGATTAATAAACAAGCAAGCGCAGGCGGCAGATCTAATAATAATGCCACGGCAATAGTGCGATGAGCGGCTTAGATTCATTTCAATTAGGTAATGGAGAGGAATTATGTCATAAGCGTCTGTTTGTCAGTTTACAAAGAAGAAGAATGCGTGGAGCGTAAAAATAGCGATGCAAAAAAGAACCTTGATATTATAAAAAGGCGCAGCGACAAAAGAAGTGCAGAAATGAAAGAAATTCAAGTAAAATGGGTATAAGTACACATTATTGTTACAATATTCATAAAAACTGCGCTACATCATCTTTTAGGACATATATAACTATAATATTGCTCGAAGTACCTAAATGAACCATTTTATTGATCTATCCAGTTGTCACTAAGTTAAAGTAGAATAGATTCTTCGTTAAATACGAATATTTATATCTCAGATATGACTGTTAATCTGTGTTGTCTTGATTTGAGTACGCAATATGACTACTTCCACCGATAATGCCTCTGAATGTAATAATTAAAGAAATATAATCAGTTTTTCAATAGAATGGTCCATTCTCCACATAAAACGTGATTTCATTAGATGTCAACGATGCTGAATAATAACTTGTTAATCAATTGCTTTCCACACATTCCATACAATATCTACCCAGCTTCATATAATCATATCATATAATCAAATATCGTAAACCTAAATTATTTAATATTAATTCTATGAAGCATTTTAACGGACTTTCATTCTCTTAGTTGCACCATGTTTTTTATATATCGTGTTTTATTTTCTAACGTACAGTATAAGAGAGCAAAAAGGTAAGTATGTAAATTTTTTATAATATAATACTGTAATATTTCACAACGTTCATTCTGAGATTCTAACTACAGTAAAAATAATATATCGAAGACAATTAATGTGGAATTTCGCTACTGTAGGTTTATATAAAATTCAAACCCATCTAATGTTGTCATATTATTATCATACATAACATTTTTAAGCAATTTTAAATTATTTTTGACATGTGCCGTTGTTGTGACATGGTACACAGATTCAACATAGGAATTTAGTGTCTCGAAAATTTTAACCAACTACAAACTAGCTCGATTTCATAATGAAATTATCATTACAAGTACATGCTCATGAAACTGCTCTGCTTCCTGACGGTTTTTTTCCTAGAAAAATCGGTATTTCATTTTTTAACTTAACCGATATCGTTGCAATGTTCGTAAAAAGGTATTGATATTAGGAGTCTATCTCTAGAATATACAGGGTTTCTATAAATGATTCATGCAACGCGGGTGGCGTTGATTTCCGAATTCTTTGTGCCGCCCTTTTATAATTGCTGCCAAGCTATAATATGTTACAGTCACGAAATTAATGGCTTTATAACAATTTTCCAACAATTTACGGTCCCGTTTTTCTTCAAAGGTAAGAAATAATAATAATTATTGGTATAGTAGGCTTGTGGTAACCTCTATAGTCTACATCCTTACACTGTGGAAGCTTTGTGTAATGCAGCTAACGTTAATACCACTTTGTTTGTGAATTTTACCATTGTGGCATGCTAAAAACCTCTTTCAGTCCATTATAGATAAGGTGACCAACCGTCCGGATTTAGCCCGGACAGGTTTGTATTTTTGTTTATGAGTCCATATTTAATATGGCATCCGGATTTGTCCGGATTTTCAAAATTTTGTTTGGATTTTTCCGGTTTTTTTAGGGTTTGGCTAAATAGTGTGCAAAAGATGTGCACAACATGGTAGTTTACTTTTTCATTGTTGTCAGTCTTCTCATGCTTCAAGCTTCATGCAGTCAGTCGTTGCTAACTTCATAGTTTCATCTGTCACATTAATGTCAGCCACAGATATCTCGTCTGTTATGTACATGGCTAATTGTTAGGGCATGCGCGAGAAAATATTGTAACGACACTTAAGTCGCCATATTGCTCGTTCCTAGGGCAGCGAATCTGCGCAGTAACTCCCTGGTTTGACAAAATGAATGGCGATTGGTGAGATGTGCGGAACGTTTCCGTATTATATTTTTCACTGCGCATGCGTCTGATCCTATCTGTCCGAGGATCATTTATCACAAAATCTTATTAGTATTATATTAGACTTCTAGGCATTTAGTTTTGTGGTGTCAGCGCAAAATTGCGTACAAATAGCACCACGGAGGCGTCCGGATTTTCTGGTTTGGAAAGTTGGTCACCTTAATTATAGAAGAATTATTTAACAGTCTTACAGCAACCACAACCTCACAAATACGATACATAACCTAAACCTACACGTTATATGAAACCGTATCAGCCCACAGCTCTGAAATGTAAGCTTCATGCAACCTGAAAGTTGATTACCTCAAAAAAAGGCTACAGAATACTTTGAAAATACACACTCCCACGCGTTTTCTCATATTAAAATATATCAAATAATTCAACAATCGACAGATGACAAGTATATATGTCAAAGCAATTGTTGTGTTCACCTTCCTGAGAGGCGGCAAACTGATTTAATCGACAATTTCCATAAGCGCCCTGGACGCATAAGTCATTTATAGAAATTCTGTATAATTTACCACAGATATGACCGTGGTTAGCTTTTTTCAACAAGACCTTATCTATGAATTATACAATGTGTCCGGTTAGAATATGGACATTTTTGCTTCAAAAATATTTTTTTTGCTCGAGCGTCGTTTATGCATATTTCCACATAAATGTCTCGGTGATAATAACTCTCACGTTTAAAACAGTGCAAAACGTTTAATGACGCAAATGTTTCAGCTCTCTTTTTGTCGGTTTATAAAATAATCGCTTTTAACTAGTGACAATAAGGTTATGAACTGCAGTTGTTTACAAAAGTTATCTTCAAAGCATAATTTTCACCACAAATGGCTTGCTAAGCTTAACCTCAGAATATGTAAGTTAAATATGTTATTTCAATTTTTTAACCTATAATTGCTGTAGGTATACATAAGCCCTGAAGAAGAGTAAAATAAACAGTCGAAAGCTTGACAAAAATGAAAGAGTACTCTTTGTTATAAAAAAAAACAAAAATTCTGCGACCGCAAACTTCCATCAAACAAATACATGTATGTGTATTATATAACCTCGGCAATTTGCTTAGTAAGTTACTTACCATTTAGTAGTTTGTCTAATAAAGTTGAGAGTAGCATGCTTCTCACTTCAGCAGGACACCTTCTTACCAACCGACAAATAACATTAATTATCAACCTTGCTTCTATTTATCGGTATGGATAATAGGGTCGACAATAAAATTTAAACCCAAAGAAAGAGCTGATAACTCCTCTGAAGTGCAGAATTTTCCCAATACAATCGGAATATTTTTTCCGTAACCCCGTAAACTTTCAACACGATTTTATTGCCTGATATATTTTGTCTGCGGGTTTACAAAACAGTAAATATTTGTGTGTAGCGTGAGACTTTTTATTGCACCAATTGATTTACTTCTTCTTCTAAGCGGATGATAAATTTTTCCGTAGGACTAGCAATTTCAGATAAACATCGCAGGTGTGATCGATTTTTATTGTTGTTTATTGATTGTCTTATCGAAGAAATCCAATATAAGGATCGGCTAAGTGAAGTCCCACATAGTATTATTGTAAGTGTAAAAATGTTTTCCACGACGTCCGTATATTCGCAGAGGACCATGGAAAAGTAAGCAATTTTAAACAAATCTGATAGCTATAAACATAAAAATCAATTAATTACTGCGGCGCTTCACCTAAAATACAAAGTATAGTGGGGCTTTCAGCACGCATTCATGCTTTAACTGGAATTAGCGCAAAAGTAATTTACTGCTTGACATTTAATTGCCAGTTTACGATTTTATTATTGCATTTAAAATGCCGTAAGTGTCTTTGGAAAGTGATTTTAATGTTCTGGATCTGTCAACATGAAGCAGGATACTGGAGTTATTTGACGTAAAGATTAAAGAATTGTAACACCGTCGTGACCGACAAAGTTAGCAGTGACCAAATGTTTGTGTCTCGTTCTTTGATATTGAATCTGTGTGCTATATCATATGTAGTTATACTGTTATTACTTTTATATAGCATTTATTAAGCAATTAATAATGGATCAAGGCAAACTATACGATCTTCTCTATATTTGACATCACGATAAGTGGCGTACTATGAATTTTTGGATTTTTAAGGATGCTCGTATATAATATAATGTAAAGTTTAATGTACTTTCTGTTTTAGTGGAATCAGTAATAACTTTTGTTGACTCACAGTGTGTAGTATTGCATTTTGACTTTCTCGATTAATTTCAAAGCCCCCTATTTTAGTATTTGTTAGACTTTTAACGCAAAATAATTCAAGGTTATTTAATATTTTCCAAGAAATTTACTTTTGAAGGGCTCTTCATAAAATCATGTTTACCCATAATTGAATGAGATGCGGTTTTCATCAGTCTGTTAAAGAAATAATATTTTCTGTCACCGATATTTAACCAATTTTTAAAATAGTTAACGAGATATTTCAAATTTCGTATTTTGTCAGTAGTCATTGGCTATAATAAATATAACATTAATTTAGGTCGAATACGTCAGGAAAAAGTAACCAGTTGAAATAATATGTACTTAAAATGTACTCTAAATATTACAAAATCTTTATGATTGCAGACATTTTAAATTGAAAATCAAAACTTTAGGTTAAATATTGTATTGGCGCTATCTGTGTTAGTAGGCTCGGATAGAAATATAGATAAAATATATAGTAATTGTGTAAGTTCATAATTAAACAATGCATTGGTAAACGAAACACACATTAATGATTTGCCGTAACAAAAGGAGCAAAGTCAGAAGCAGAACACCATAGTCGCTATAACATATAACTCACTTGTAATAATGATATAGAGTGGATAGAGCAATATCCAGGTTTAACCTTTAACGGTGATTATGACACACGTTTACTGTTGTACAAGGAAGCATAAAATATTTAGGTGAAGACTCCTGTACAAAGGATATCACAAAAAAATCTTCTAATTTTTTGTTTCGTTTGTTAAGAGTACCAATTACTTCTGCGTTTAGATGTTCGTTGGCAGTAAGTATGAATATAAACAACAAATCCGCCGTAAGGCGGAATGCACACCCTGGCAGGTTTAAATGTGGGTTGGATGAGCATGTTATTTACTGTGACCAAGACAAAACTATGTTAAACGAACACGAGGAAGACCCAAGGTTATAAATAAGCAGTACCTTAAATATAATGTATATAATTTTTACACTTACTTATTGTTTGAAATAAATAAATGAAACCTTAAACTGTAAGTTGATATCACGTTGCTACTAGGCATTGTATCCATCATTATCATGAACGGCCTTTCAAAAGCTGTGACAAACGTCTCCATACGGTTGATTTCCTTCATACGTTAGCAAATACTGGCGTTCTTTACTTTAATGCAGACATGTTTCAATTAATAAGATTAATTTCCATTGAGAATTAATGAGACAATCCATCCATTTATTTATACAACTGAAACTGTCTTCAACTTGCATTTGTAGAGGTACACATAATTTTCTGCAAACAACTGCACAGACTTCTGTAAATAGATCAAAAACAAAAAGCTTCGACCAGGTTTATGTTGCTTTGCTAAGATCACATAGACTATATTACACGAGTACGAGTAGTGCGTTCATCCGCCGCATTTGCACAACATTTATTTAGATTATTTAGATGCACCACTCAAGAGCCAAATCCGTTTAGAGAGTGGAGTGAAACACAAAATAAATACAAGTTGCACACTATTTTTTTAACAGGGCAAAGAGATTTCTCAATTTAACGACGGTTACATTAAAATATATTCCGTACATCACGAACAGGGTTACAATTTATATACCTACATGAAGTAAATAAAGGAAAATATAAGCAAATTGATGCGAGCACAAATAGAAGCATTCACAACTCCATGGCTAATCATGATACACGAAAGCGTAATGAATTTAAAATGGGTGTACAAACTATTGCTTTTTTATATATTAACGTGTCTATAATATCGGTACTGAATGAAGTGTGCATGTCATATCTTGCAAGCATTAATCTCTGCTACAAAAGCATAAACATCGTCAACAAGAAAATGACGTTATATTCTTATTCTTAGACCGCATGTATGCAAAATAAAAAAGCGTAATGTACTGTATCAACGTAAMACACAATCAGTAAGATGAGAGTAAAAACTCAAACGTCTCGTAAAGGTAACTCTAAGATCCTTTATAATATTTGACCGAGTCAGTTTATGGTCGTCTATATGGTAATAGTGCAAGACTGGATAACATAGTCTATATTACGAAAAGGAGAAACCCTTTTTTATTTTTAAAAGTAATTTAACTCTTGATCGAATTTAGATCACTCTGCAGATTAAGATAATCGACTGAATAGTAGTAAATAATTTCAGGTCTGCATGTACTAAATCACTGACAATACCATCACCATTTGCACGTATCAACAAAAGTAGCGGTCGCAAGACGCGACCTTGAAAAACTGTAGACGTGGCGGACATGCATGTCTATGCTATGCTGTCTGCACTGCAACCAACTACAGATAGATCTATTTCGCTGTCATTTCAGCTCATCAGTGCAATTTAGGTCTATTGCAGGCAGCATGGCATAGAACTAGTTTTTCTTTTAGGAAGTAGCACCCATTAAGGCAGCTAGGTGGCTTTTTTATGGTGTCAGTTCATTGCTAACAGATGACATTGGCATCTACTTTTCTACACATAAAGTTTGTTAAAGTGGATTTACCAGAAATAAAACCATGGTGGCAACCTCTTAATTGTGGTCGCACGTGATGGTATAAGTGTTTCTGTAAAACAATTTGAAAAACTTTGGCAAGGTTGCGCATACGAGTGATGGCGACAAACCGATAATTTTTTACACAGGGCTTATCATCCTTTTTGAGAACAGGACAGATAACAAAGCCTTGTGGTATTCCAAATATCACGGACCACACCCGAACGTAAAGTAAGATACTATCTATATTTCGAAATGAGCTTTCTGATGGTAGCAGAAAACGAATGTAAGTGTAAAACGTTTGAACACAAGTTTTCGATACATTTTTATCCTAACTGGCTGGATTAGGAGAAGTTTTAGATTGAAAGTGTAAAGCAAACAAATTTACAATGTCTTGGAGTAAAGCAAGTGGAAATTATTCAACTCATATAATTAGGAATTGTTGTATGCTCGAAATTGTTTACATACGACCAAAATTTATTAGGGTAATTATTATGTTATCCTGAACATAGCAGATAAAATGAATTATGCGATAGAACTACTTCATCCTTCGTTTTCATGTTAACAACTTCAATGCGTTGTAAACTTTGTCTTCGTCATATGCTGGTATTCACGACAAAGACAATGTATGTTCAAGTTTCAGCAATTATGTGTGGTTTAAACCGCTGGGAAACTCCTCTGATTATTGATTGTTTTAGGAATACATTCATTAGACACATTAAGCAAAGTAGAATAAAGTTCTTCATAAATTCTTTCGACGTCATCGTGAATAAGTAAAAACGCCGGGTGAATGTGAGAATTTCTTTATTTAAGCTGTTATTATGTCAAATATTCGATAAAATAAATGTAAATACTTATATAGGGGTGGGCGATATATATCAAGAAGTACTAATACATCAGAACAAATTTGAGCATTATCGTTAAATATATGGACGAAACTTAATTTTATAGAAGAAAAACCTCGTTGCGCTTGCATAAATGGCGAAACTGGAGGCGAAACTAACCCTAAGTACGTAATCTGCGTATTTAGCCGTACGGCGAATTTATTTCATGGGGTAGACATTACCTAGTAAATAGTTAACACTAAACACTCCGCGAGAGACCTAGTCATAGCACAACTAAAATTATTATCCCGCATCGGTGGTAAATTAAGAAATGTCAACAGTATTGAAAAGTCAAATGATGTGATCCTCTCCACATTTATGGATGAAAGGTGAGAAAAGGTATAAACGTGGTCTAATTCTATGCAACTTAAAATTGTGTCCAGCATTGGGATTTGAGCATACATTGTACTTTAGCGAAGATCACGCAAACATAAAATTGATTAGAAGAGACAATGGATGCTTACGCTATGCAACGTAGATTACGATAATGACACAACTTGATAAGTGACAAAATAAGATACAATACAGAAGAATTCTGAATTTGAGCGAAAATCTTAAATATCTTTTATTTTTCCGTTTAGCTCAATAAAGTAATAAATAAATTTGACAAATCACTATTTATAGCTTTCTATGTATATTCTCTTTCAAAGTTAATGCATTTTCACATCCCTGTTTCAACCGTTTCTTCGGATGATGTAAAACGTACACCCTAAAGTGAAAGGTTTGAAACTTTCTGAATAACTAAATAATTTAATGTTTTGAGCATTCATTTACTCAATGGATCCATTAACGATGAGGCCGAGCATTACCCGAATGGCCATTTTTTCTGAGCACTTTGTAGAGCTTGAGTGTATTGTTTAGAATATGCAGTACGTCGATCCTCCAGCTCTACAATGGTAAAAAGTCCAGTAACTCCAAAAACACTACGATCGTCTTTCAGTTTCGACTTTTTCTTACTAATAATTTTTGTTGGCGCTGATACTCTTTCAAAGACCCAAACTAGCAACTGCTGCTTTTTCACTAGATAAGACTTTCCATAACCAGAGCTGTCTAATGTAGATTAATACCATATCACACGATTTCCTTTTTAAACTCAACCAAATTAGGCGGAATCCAAGAAAAACACAACATCCGTACCATAAATATCATTAAATTAATCATGCTTGTGTAACAGTAATTTTGGCTTCGGTTATCGAAGAATTTCATTAAAGGAAAATTAACCACGTTAAATAATAAAATAAATAACTTGCTTATGGTGTCAAAAAAATTCGAAACAATGTCATGGCCTTCTAGAAGCTCATCAGTGGAAGAAAAAGATCTCCAGAACCTAGAACGTTCGATTAAAATAGAAAAATTAGTAAGATATTCCGTACACCGGAAATGATACAATATACTATGATTCTGGTTTGATAGAGCTCCCTCAAAAACCAAAGATCTATGTCACTCACAGTAAAATACCCTGCAGCGCCTCAAATATTTAAAAACCTGTTACCTTAATGCGTACTGAAGTAAAGTATAATTATTAACTTTCCTTTAACGAAAAGATTTGTTTGCCTTTGCTTGCGTGTTAGCAGTAATGTTTATCCCTCTCAAACCTTAATAAACAGATTTAGAGTTAAGTGCCCACCCAATAAAATTTCCCGAAAAATATTGTTTTAGCCATTCGACCACCCACCGCAATTGTTTAAATTGTAGACAAACAATTGATAATTTACAGGATGTTTTAATGTTGTTTCATTGCCAAAACGGTTCGACACATTACCCGTTTTATGACCAAACTATTGTTGGAAACGGACGAGTTTAAATTGACGATAATTTGATTTCGATTTGAAACAACGGGGTTCTAACAGCGTTAAGTATTGGATGTGCAAGCTTATTTATTTCTACAACAAAGGAAAATACAGTTCCACGTTCTAGTCTAGTTTTCTTATTAATAATATCCTGCAACCTATGTTGGCGCCCTTTGCAGTTAGATTTTGAAGTAAGTATGTAGATTATTACATAATATTTATCTGATCAAAATATGAGTGAGCTGTAGCCCTTTAATTAGTTCCAACCTTGACTTTCAAAATCTCGACAACCAAAAGGTTAATCTGTTCACAAATAGCTCTTGCTACCCCTTTGTATGGCGCGCCCTCTTTGACCCCAGGGGCGTGGCAAAATTGCACGCGAAGGACAGTTATAATGTGTTCTGGGCTAAACACTGCTTTCACCTCTTTTTAATGACAATCGTTATTTGAAATTATCGCTTTATGCTATAGTACATGTAGTTTGTATACGAGGTATCAGCCTTGGGACACTAACATTTACGAGCGCACAATTTGCAATCAGAGCAAAATTAACAGGGGTAGATCAAATATCATATTGTTAATAGAGGCACTGATGCAGAATAAATCAGTTAGGTATTTTGTAATTTTATAAGACTACTTCTGGCTTACTTTAATCACAACACCATTTTTTTTAATATTTTTTCATTTCTGTTGTATCATTTAGTTATGTTTACATGTATTTTCTATCCACTGGGTAACATGGCACGCTTATGTTATACAAGAAAACAAGTACGTATGTTTTTCCTGACAGTTGATGTCAATTAATTATAAAAATAAAATGCAGACCATTATTACAAGAGATTAGCCAAAATTCAAAAGTTACAACAATAAATTGGCGACGAGGTGAAGTTAAGTGTGGTGTAAACGAGACAAGATGGATTCGGAACAATTCCAGCAACTTTTGCTAACAATGACCCAAAATCAAGAACAGCTGTTGAACCGTTTGCTTCCACAGTTGCCCCGGAGAGGTCAAGCAGCTGATGGAACAACAGGATCTACATCAACAACTATAGGGTATCAAATGCACATTCCACCATTCGAAAATTTCGATTCAAAGAAAGAAAACTTCAAATATTATTTACAACGGTTCGAAAATTATTTAGCAATGAAGGAAATTCAAACCGACAAAAAGCGTAGTGCACAACTACTGCTAAATTCAATTGGATTATCAAACTACAATACACTGGTAGCGTTAACTGCGCCAAAAGTACCAAATGAATTGGACTACGAAGAGCTAGTTAAAGTTTTACAAACACATCTGTCTCCTAAGAAAAACGTTCTTGTCACTCAACATTTCTTTTTGTCAACTTTTCAACAACAAAATCAAAACATCGCAGATTTTATCACCGCCCTGCGGAGAGACATAGCTGAGTGCGAATTCACGTCAATATGTTCGTGTGGAAAATTGGTATCTGTAGCAAATATCTTCTTAAGGGCACAGTTCATACGTGGCATCAAGGACAGCTGGATTAAGGAACAACTGTTACAAGCAAACACATTGTCCTTCGAAGAAATTGTAGCAAAAGCAATTGCATTAGAAGCATCCAGAATTGACAGCCATGAATTATCGAAACAACCGGTCCACAACTTGAAGAACTTAACCGAACAAGATGTAAACAAGGTTTCAAAACAGCATTATTCAAATCAAAATCATTCCAGACACAATAGTAGACGCCAGCAACATTCAACAGGCTTTTCACGCAAAATTCGACACCATTCCAGCTCAAGATCCAAATCAAAAATAGACTATCAACGATTGGGAATTGAAAACACATGTTTCCGATGTGGAAGAAATAATCATTTCGCAAATGATTGCAGGATCAACCCATCAACACTTCAATGCACATCCTGCCAGAAGAGTGGTCACGTCAGTAAGGTCTGTATTAAAGCACTGTTACCCGTAAAAACAAGATCTAATTCAAACGTTAAGCCTACGAATTGTTTGTACGAACAAAGTGTACTACCAAATGGGGGTATAAACACAATAGTAAATATTTTGGATCATTCCAAACTAGATACCGACGCCGAAAAATTCTACACGTTTGTCAGCATTCAAGGAAATCCTCAAAGATTCGAAGTGGATTCTGGCGCTGGTTATACACTTCTTCCAAAAGATCAGTTTGAAAAACTGAATCTTAACTTACATTTAGATACACCAACTATTGCATTTCGATCTTATACAAATGACATTTTTGCACCAGAGGGAAAAGTTACAGTAGAAGTTCAATATAAAGACCGGACATCACTTGAAGAATTGTACATTGTTCCAAATGGCCTTCAACCCTTGTTGGGACGAGTTTGGATAAGACATTTGAAAATCAACCTTGAAGAGCTCGACCGAAAATTCAAAAAAGACGAACATTGTGTACAAATGGTGAACAACATTGAAGAAAGCATTCAACAATTTCCTGAAGTTTTTCAAGAGCGTGTGGGACGTGTACCAAATGTCAAAATATCACTTCAGCTTCGAGAAAATGCCAAACCAATTTTCACAAGAGAACGAGAAGTACCCTACGCCCTTCGAGAAAAAGTCGACAAAGAACTTGATGACCTAGAAGCGGCAGGTATCATTTCAAAAACTGCAACAAGCGATTGGGGATCGCCATTAGTAATTATACCAAAAGCAGATGGAAACGTGCGACTTTGTGTGGATTATAAGGTAGGAGTTAATGAACGACTGGTATCAGCAAATTATCCAATAAAAAAATCGAGGAAGTTCTCAACAGTTTACGAAATTCAAAATACTTCTGCAAATTAGATTTATTCAAAGCTTACTTACATTTGGAAGTAGATGAACAGAGTAGTAAAATTCAAACAATTACAACTCACCGTGGTACCTATCGTATGAATCGACTTAGTTTTGGTATAAAAACAGCCCCTTCGGAATTCAACAGAATTTTCGATCAAATTCTGTCTGGCCTACCTAAAACCATATCTTATTTTGATGATGTTATTGTCCATGGTAGTACGAAAGAAGAATGTCAGACGAATTTATATTTATGTCTTCAACGATTAAAAAAGTATGATCTTCATCTAAACCGACAGAAATGTTCTTTATTTCAACAAAAAATTGAGTATTTAGGACATGTCATTGAATTCAACCGTATTTCGAAATCACCCCACAAAATAGAGGCTATAATGAACATGCCACGACCTTCAAATATCGATGAAGTCAGAAGTTTTCTCGGCATGATTACTTATTATTTTCGATTTATTCCAAATGCATCTGCAATGACACATCCGCTTCGAATGCTTTTACAGAAAAATAGACGATTTTATTGGTCCTCTGAGTGCGAATCAGCATTTATCAAACTGAAAACAGAGATTTCAAGTGACCGAGTTTTAATACCATTCAATCCAGAACTACCCGTCATCTTAGCATGTGACGCAAGTCCCAGAGGCATTGCTGCCATTCTTTCTCATGAAGTAGATGGAGAGGAACGACCCATTGCTTTCGCATCACGATCACTGACAAGTGCTGAAATGAATTACAGTCAGTTAGATCGAGAAGCACTTGCGATTGTGTTTGGGACTCACCATTTTTTCGTATACTTATATGGAAAACATTTCAAACTTATTACGGACAATCAACCACTTTCAAGAATATTCCACCAAAAAGCAAAACTTCCTGCGATGACAGCGGCAAGATTATTACGTTATGCTTCGTTTCTAAGTGGTTTCGACTATGAAATTCAACATAAAAGAGGAATTAATCACCAGAACGTTGATTGCTTGTCTAGAGCACCAATCAACCAACAATATAAATCAACTGATATCGCTATCAACGAAGAAATAAATCAAATACATTTATCAACCATTTTTAATATTTCAAATGACATAATTACACCAGAAATCATAGCTCGAGAAACAGAAAAAGATGAAGAATTAGCCCAGTTAAAACACCAACTTCAAAACAAACCTGAATATTTTGATTATGTTCTAGACGAAGGAATACTTTTCAAGAATAATCGCATTGTGGTACCTAAAGCACTCCAAAAGCAGGTATTAAATGAACTCCATTCGACACATGTGGGAATCACAAAAATGAAACAGCTAGCAAGAAGACATTGTACATGGAAAAACATAGATAAAGACATAGAATGTCTAGTTAGATCTTGTGAAGCCTGCGCTCAAACCAGATCAAATCCTGCAAAAGTACCATTACATCACTGGGAACAACCAAAAGCAAACTGGGATCGCATTCATATTGATTACGCCGGGCCATTTCAAGACTACAATTTCCTCATAGTTGTCGATGCAAAATCAAGATGGGCGGAGATCAAAGTAATAAAGGATGCCCAACTTCGAATAATACAATAGAACTTTTGAATGACATCTTTGCTATTCATGGTTTTCCTTTCGTGATGGTGTCCGACAATGCAGCAATATTTACCAGTGATATATTCAAGACGTACTGTAAAGAAAACGGTATTTTTCAAAAATATATTGCTCCTGGTCATCCAGCAACAAATGGCTTAGCCGAGAGAAATGTTCAAACCCTGAAACACAGGCTAAGTGCGATGCAAAACGAATCGATTTCAATGTACAAGAAGGTCAGAAAGATCCTTTTTCGATATCGAGCGACGCCGTTAGCTTGTGGTAAAACTCCAGCAGAACTGTACCTGAATCGCCAAATCCGAACTAGACTTGATGCTTTTCGACCTTATCATCAAGAAAAAAACGTGCAAGTTAAACCTAACACTCGCAAATTTCAAGTGGGGGAGAGAGTACAAGCCAGTTTTTACATCAATAACAAAAGAATGTGGAAATATGGCACAGTAAAGAAACGGTTGGGTATGTTACACTACATTATTCAACTTGACGAAGGCAGATCAATAAAACGACACATCAACCAACTTCAAAAAACTGATATTCAGAATAAACAAGTCTCATTTGCCCCAGATGTACCAGAAACCGACCAGGAACCAAAGCCTTGGCAAGTTTTCGACCCTTACGTTCCGGTTTTCCGACCAAACCGTGTTTCAGTGGAAGATCATCCTCCAAGGCCCGTGGACGACAACACCATACCTGAAGCAGAGCCAGTGCAAAGACCACAACGTGTTCGAAGACCGCCGAGATATCTTCAGGACTATGTGCAGTAACATATTAAAAACATTAGTACAAGAGTGTTTCCGTGTTTTGTCTTTTTGGTTTTTTGCCAAGTGTTCATTTGTGTCAACGCGAAAAGGACTTATTTAAGTGGGGGAGAATTGTTGTATCATTTAGTTATGTTTACATGTATTTTCTATCCACTGGGTAACATGGCACGCTTATGTTATACAAAAAAACAAGTACGTATGTTTTTCCTGACAGTTGATGTCAATTAATTATAAAAATAAAATGCAGACCATTATTACAAGAGATTAGCCAAAATTCAAAAGTTACAACAATTTCTTATGAAATCTTCCTTTTATTCATCAAACTTTACGTCTAAACTGCAGTGGTATGGACATTTTCATTGCCTTGTAAAAGTATAGAATAAAATAAATAAATAATTCGGTAAACTATTGTTATTAGTTCAAACTAATTTGTTATTACTTCAGACGTTTGCAAATTTCTCTTTCAAACTGTGAACTAGTCATTATGAGCTTTGTTCTTAGTGAGCGTCACTAGATACAGAGTTTACGAGGAACTACTTCCAGATAGAATACAACCACGCAAACTTTACAACTGTTAAACAGACTCTAGAACTTTGCGAATGTGAAATATCACAGACAAATTGGAAGGAGCACGCTAGCAAACGAAGGAAAAAATTTTTCATGTAGTAGAAAATGCATATACAAATATGCAAGAAATTGCAGTGTTGCAACGTGAGTAAAAGGTTAGTACTTACAGCAAACTTTATGTCTAAAAACCATCCCACTAAATTACTTCATCATTTCATAATTACTATTATTAATTCCTTTTATTTTCTATGCAGGATTTTAATGGATAATCATTTCATTAGTCATCTCTCTTCTGTTATTTATGAAAGGAGAAATAGATGAGTTGTTACTCAGATATTTCAATTGCCGCAATGTGTACCATATTTTTTCGACAAGATAGAGCAAGTACAGCAAATAAGTAGTTTGATCGTGGTGGACCTGTTAATTCGCAGGTTAGATCCCTGAATTAAAAAAATATATATTTTTTAAACATTTTTTTGTCACTCTCCTTTTATGATTGTAAATTCCTTGTATTTTCTTTGCATTCTTATCAAACCAAATGAAACTGAATTTTGCATCCAGTAATGGAAAATGTGTATTACTTTATATAATTTTATATTTATAATTTATTTAAAGAATCAGTTTAATGTATTCAAAAATTTCTAAATTAAAAGGTTCAAAAATAAACTTCTGAAGTCGCAAAATTTTCATTTTAATAACATACATTTATTATTTAGACAAGGGTAAAGTTAAAACTTACTTACCTATGTGTATTAGAATTTTAGTAAATATGTAGAACGTTCCTCTAATGAAAAAGAGTTGGGGCGATGCAACATCAATAGAAACTATGAACAACTTACAGTTTACTTATACTACGATATATTAAAACTCGATTGCTGAAACTCATTTAAAATTGCCTTAATGCGGTAGCTTTGCTCTTGAGATATTGGTTTGCTGCTGCAAGATTTGCACTTTTGACCTGTTCTTGCTTTGTAAGTTAGTTTGTTTGTTGTTACGTAAGTTATTTAAAAAAATATCTTACTTTATATACTGTGACATTTGATGAATATCACGCCCATATTTATATAAACACGTTAAATAAAGCGATGTGGACCATCTACGAAATCATTCAAGTTTCTTATATGTACGACTACACCATATAGGTATAAAGGTCTCAAACGAAAACTAAGTATTTAGAAAAACATTTTTGAAAGCACATGCTTTTCAGCTTAAATAATTTGCCAGCTACCTTTAACCCGCTAAAGCTAAGAGCAGGTCAATAGTTTTCAACTCTAATTGACGTCAAAATGATACAGGCTAAGTTCAACGCGTTTCAATCAAAGCCATTAAACATTCAAAAAGCAAACATATGCAAAAGGTTAAATTTAAAATAACAATAAAGATAATGTAAACACTTGAAACAAATGTTTTTTTGAGCTACAAGGTGAACAAATTTTTTTTTAGATTACAATAAACTTATGGATTAATCACGATTTCTTTATTATATAATTCGATGTTGTAGAGAAAACAAATATACATATTCCGTACGTATTCTTTTACAACAAAAATGAATAATTAATATTTGAATAGTTAGAACTCTAGCGCAAAATTGGCAAGTATATGGTGATTCAGGATCCTGATGCTTTAGTAATTTGACATGTGCTTTAAAAAGTACGTATAACATGTTACGTACATAAAAATATTTAGGTATCTGTTCAAGAAAATGAGGTAAAAAGGTTGAATGCTCATGACCTAAAGCTTAAGTCAAAAGAGATAGCGTATAATAATTTCTTATTCTCCTTCTATTACGTTTGCTGAACATTTGTTACCTATGTGTTGTATTAAATACGCATATTTCTCGTTGACAATCTATTAAAAATTTGTTGCTTCATTAATATACCTATATTTATGTCGCTCGATATCAATAACATTTAGTTTTCATTAATTATTTTCGTTTACAGAAGCTGTCACACATCTTGTTTCGTTATAGTAATTACCAGTACTGTAATAATCACTGTTGTTGTCAAGTTGTAGCGCACAAAGTAACGTTTTTCAATATTGACCTAAAATATAGGTACCTTTTTTGCTAACACTCTGCCGTCTTAAAACACTGACAAAAATTAGATACTGATGGTCTGGTTTGTACTTACAATTCTGGCTAATCTTTCAGATGTGCAAGAATATCCTCACTTTTTAATTTGTTTTTTAAAATATATCAAAATTTAACGATGAACATCGTGACATTCAAGTGCCTTCCTTAATTTATCAGAAAAATAGGGAAGTAGGTAAAGGCTTGCTGAGTCTTATAATTATAAGATATAGTTTAACAAATTTTTGTTCATAAAGCAGAGCCGATTTAGTTGCCGTGGGTAGAATAGATGACTGTCACCTTTTAAAAGACTTCTCAAATGTTGTTAGATGGCTTCATTTTAAATAATAGGTTTTAAAATATTATTTATAATTTTTCTAATAGTGCAGCAACCACTGATTAATATCTCGCCGATAAAAATACTATCCAGATATTTAAGTTTGTTTTAAAAATTGCTCAAAGCCAGGTTTTACAAGAATCATCCTCACGCTTTGGAAGCTAGAGTTTACTTCGACACTTGTTACCGCTGATTCCAAAATGATTTAATGAACTCACTAATAATGGAAGCCATCAGTTAAGTAATGCAATATTTTAAACTCGCGGTGAGTTAGAATTATGTGCAATAATTTTAAATATTTTTTGTTCGAACTACCCCAACTTTATTAAAGATTCTAACCTGTGCATACGAACGTGCTTATCGATTAATAAATCTTTTTATAGATATTGTGCAATAATCTATCTGTAAAGTTATATTGGTAAATTATACAATGAGCTCAAAATCGGCGTAATTTCAAATATTTATTTTTCCGCAAAAACGCTTGAAGTACTCATTTTTTTTATTTAGTTCCGCATTCTAAAAATTAATTATAATTATACGTTAGGACTAATTATATTCTACATTAACTCCAGAAATCCCTTTTCATACTTATGGCTTGTAGGAATTCGTACATAGAGTACATAGGACCGTTGGTCCGCAAGTCGGTGTCCTCCGCCTGATGAGCTGAAACAACCAACAGCGAAACACAAGTCGCGGGGTCCGGCTGGCTTACTTAGACAGATGGCTTTTTATTTGGCTTATTTTTCATTTTACCATTGCTGAAATAAACACATACGATAAATTAATGACGCCACACGGCTACGCAAATGCAAAACGCTGTTTAACGTTTAATGTTAATTTTTACATAGGTAATTGCATAAAATTAAATGTTTAAAGTACTAGATATACAATTAAGACTATATTTACTCGCCCTTCGCGCTATTTTCTAAAGCTACAACCAGAGAACGCCATATTAATTTACTACGACAAGCCATTAATGACCATCATCATGGCGACACTGATATAGTTCTGTTATTCAAACATGATGAAATATTGTCTGACCAGATGGATGCTGCGTGATCTAATAAAGCTTAATATGGACAGCACATTACTCGCCTTGTAACCAACAAGAACTCTAGCCACCTTAAAAAATGCATATCGTATCGGGACAGTGATTCCTCAAGATCTTAAGGGGACGGCGACTTGACTAACGTGATTTCGAGCAAGCTCGATGCCTTCCAGTTACTTGCGTGTAGGCACAATGAAAACTTAATAAAATATTATTGATAATTTTTCATGCAACACAAAATTTTACAATTTAAATAATATTGCTTGTATCTCTTTGCATTTATATTTCTGAGAAGGAGTTGCTTCTGATGACTTACTAGAATGCATTACCGATAAATTTAAAACTGAATAAATGGAAAATATTTTACGTGTACAAAAAGGTTTCTCAAATAATTTATAATACTTTAGTTTTATTTAAAACATTGCTGCAAACAACACGAAAGTTTTGACACTACCAAAATCTCGTGTGTATACCTGTTGTGGAAAATAACAACGTTGATGTGCAGTTTTTGCCCTTTAAATGACTTTATTACTACTGAAGTGTAGAAACTTAGGTAGAAATCTTTCGTTAAATGCGATAACTATATATAATTGTATTTCCTATTTAATCCTGTTTTTTACTCGTAATTATTACGCACACACATGCCTTATTTCATGATAGGTACTTCTTATTTATTTTCCATTACTATTTTCCATTATTGTTTATATTTTTATGGTATATTTTGAAGAGGAAGGGTTTTATTTACTGTGTTATACACGTTGGTGTTCTGTCCTTCGAGCCCTGCGTTTTTTATTCGCACTTGGCCCAAAATGAACTAGCGCCGCCCCTGCTAATAGGTTTACCGGTTGATTTTCGCCCCCTGTTAATTTTACAGTTTTAAAAACAAATATTTTCCAATTAATCACTATAAGATTAAGGTTTAAATTCTTAAAATGAAAATATTTTAAATGCAAAACTATTTTAAAGTTTCTTTCTTTGGATTTAGGTCAGTGCAGTACAGATACAGTAGGTTCATTTGCACTGCGGTATTTTGATGTTCATAGGCTATCCATCGCCCCATTGCCTATAGATATGCAATTTACACCATTACCACGGAGGACATTAATGCGGTGCTGGGCTTAAGCATGATAAGGTCGAATTTAGGAAATAGCGAAGAAGAATTTGTAAAGCATTTTTTTTTCAAATTTTACTGTTTTGCAGTAAGTCAAGCAGATAAAAATATTATTAATATGATGTGAACTTGTTTTTTTTAATAAGAAAAGCTTAAAAAATTACATAAAAATGGACATTAACTTAAGAAAAGCCTGTTTGACAAGCTTGATTACATGTGTGTTATTATTTTATTGCCTTTGTGCCGTAATCAAATGCAGTAACGACCGAGTGCCGAAACTGCTACGGTACAAATGGGGCTTATCAAAAACAATAAAAAAATTACAAATGATCGCGAACTATCTAAATGCGACCTCCAATTACTACTGGACTTACCTTGACGATGGACAGGTGAAGTTCTAGTAGCAACATTCTATGAGCAAGAGCGGCACGCGCGGCGACCGGTCACTGTTATTGTCTATAACCGACTATATCTATGTCTAGAACTATACTAGGGGTGGTCGTTTTCGTCCACATGTGGCCCTTTACCCTGGGTTGGCAGACCAGAGCGACATGGAGGTGCAAAAATATATACAAAAAAAAAACTATTCCTATTCACGAAGACGAAACAACATGACTTAAGCCTTAGATAATAGTAAAACAAAATACTTAAGCTTCTAACAGTTTCTAATGCTACGAATACCACAGACTTATCAATGTCACATTATAAGCCCTCTCCTCTGGATAGCAGACGAAAAGGGAAGTATAAAATATACACATACTTTCAACTGACGAGACAAGAAGATGTATTCAATCTATTAATTACATAATTCTCCTTTCAAGGAAGGAACGTTCGTTAACTCGGCACCAAATAATCCACAACACATTTTGTGTTATTTACGACAAGCCAACAGGGCAGAGCACCAGCGCTCATCCGTTTATTTCCCGGGATACATACAATAGTCTTGAGAATTTTAACTCATTACCAAATGCTAATATGTAATTACTACAGCTACAGGTTCATAAAGTTTATTCTTCAGTTTTGCATTACATTCTTAACTTGGGAGATGAATTTGCAAAAATTGGTGAAACTAAAAATTTTTACATGGAAAAACATGCAGGCAAAAATATTATAAGCGGTATTACTTTCAGACTTATAAAATACACAATTGGCATTATATAGATATGCAGGGTATGCTTATTCAAACAGCGGTGAAAATATTCCCAAATAACCCTAAAATATCGTGTTTCAGCAAAAAAAATATAGTTTTATATACTTCTCTTGTATGTGTTGATTTGTGCATATTTTATTTTTCATTCTTTTATTTAATTTAATTACAAAAGCTTGCCAGCTGGCGACATACTTGGTATAAGAAATATGACGTCGTAAAAATTTTGAATTCATGCACAATACATAATTTTCAAATTAATATTAAACAATACAAGACATCAGCTCGGAATCATCCTTTGTTTCCTCTGCGCGACTACATAATACTCCAGTACGCTGACGACATCAGCAGTTATGACTGTAAATTGTAGGACACCAAGGATGCTACCCTGCGGAATTCCTTTCGTTACTGGCGCTAATGACGACATATTGCCATTGACCTGTTGAAAATAAGTCAAGTAACTGTTAGACCATAAGTTTCGCAAAACCTTGCCAATAGAAAATTGTGGCTTATAGGGTCAAAAGCCTTGCTATATTCCAATAGCATTAGAAGAGCTAAGTACTTGGACATTACCGGTAGCTTTCACAGTATTCACAAAAATGATGCATATACTGAAGTTAGGGTTGCCAGGTTTCAAACTTTTAATCCTCGTACTTTCAAAATTAATCTCATATTAATTTTTCAAAGTGTAAGACATCTGATACTTAAGAGCGGGATGCGAAAATAATTTATATTTTTTGGTTACTTTTTTTGTTCGTAGTAAATTGATACCTCTTAAACTAAATGGATTTGGCGCTGTATATTAAATGAAACCTAACTTAAAATTAAGGTGACATCTGAAACCGTGCAGTAAAACCGAAGAAGTTTGAAAAATGACATTTTATTGACCAAGAACTGCTGAACCAAGTAATGTGGAGTGAGAGACACTACATGTAAAGTTGCATTAAGTTATTATGCGTCCGACATAATATCTCTCACAATAATTTCGGTCTCAGTGTTAAAACGCACCAGTTGTTTGTTAATGAAACCAAGCAAAAGACATTCTACAGTACAAACGCAAAAAATGTTTTAGAACAAAAGGTTAGGATGTTAGTATTAGCTGTTATGATTTGAGATACAATCATATCATACAATCATTTGCTGTTCAGGTGGATGTATGTATGTTTTGTCCAATGCTTAAAAAATACTGGAACAGTAAATAACTTTCACTAACCCAATCAAAGCTCTATAAGCATGTTTATAATTGTATAGTTTCACTGACGTATCATGTGTGGGCGCCAATAATTAGCTTGAAAATTTTGGATGTAATTCAGTAAAGTAAATTTTCATGAGCATATAATAACACTGTAAAATATGCTATAGATTGCTTAAATTGTGATGCAGAAAATGTGTTTTAAATCTGTACAGTCACATTTGGCACCAAATATGAAGATGTTGAAAATGATATTTCAGAAAGTACTTAGAAAGTAATAAGACAACAGTTGTCTATATTTTTTTCCGATTTAATTACACAGATGAAAATCGTCTAAAACATCAATAGTTAAAGACAAATTGCGTAATTTTGATAGTGCACGAGCAGTATAAGAAAAATCTGATATTGCAGATAATTGTTTTTATTTCTGTTTTGAGTTCTTAATGAAGCCATTCAAAACGGAATTTTTCCAGTGTTGGTATCACTACAAAACTCTAATGAAACATCAAACAAACTCCAACTCGTATCGTCGTAATTGTCAACTTATATATGGCAGGTTAAATTTTCCTAAATTTTGATTAAATTTTTTCCATTTTTTTGTATAGAAGACGGAAATCACTCAAAATAGAAAAAAAAATTATAAAAAGTCCGTTTCATAGGGCTCTTTGTTTCACTCATCCATTACAAAACTCGTCTTCGGCTCGTTTTATAAACGTTGGATGCGTGCGATAAAATGGCGCCTTATTAAACTATAGTTTTTAAATATACTATTATACTCTTTGAATTTGAATAACTTTTCACCACAGTATGAAGAAGTTACTCAAAAAAAGATTTATTGCCAGAAACAATTATTAAGGAGAAATTAAATTAAATTTATACAAATTGATTGATAGATTGAGCACTYTAAAAAATTATTATCTTGTCAAAAAAAGCTAATCTTAGTGTGTTATGTTTTAAGCATTACACCATCAACTGCCTTTATAGAAAGAATGGTCCGATTTTAGAAATAAAGCCAACCTTGACTTAATTAAAGCACAGTTGTTTATTGCAGTAAAATAAATAATTGTAGAGAATTTTATACAAGCATCGTTAACTACAAAAAAGCTATTGCTGATGGCTAAGAGTAATCAAAAATACTAAGCGTAAGTAACTTATCGGATAGCTAGATTATACCTATGTACCTGTAACTCAACTACTCAACTAACGGAATATGCTCTTTTTTGTTACGTTGGCTTCCTAAATAAATATTGAACACTCACACTTGCTTTCGAAGTCTCATATTTGAATTAAAAATCCCAAACATAACGCCTTTAAAAATCTGTAAATCCTTAGTTCTTCTTAAAATCAGATTGTACGGTGGAAGTAGATGCTTATTCAAGAAATTTAAGATTCGCTTCAACACCAGTTTCTCCAGATATTTTAAAGCAAAGTGGTCGAAGATCTGAGGCGTATGGTGATAGTGATTCTCTTACAGTATGTTCCAAAGCTTACAAGTAGTACGGTAGCACAATTTTCTACATAAGGTAGAAAGAAAGAAAATTTAATTGTTTTTGAGTAGCTAGTAAGAATTAATCGATCATTATTTATTGAAATTTTAAATAAACTGAAAACCAGCAAAAATGATTAAACTGTAATTGGTTAATATTTTTAAAATTATATATTTGCAATACACTGCATCAAACTGCATGAAAATATTTACTGGATTTTGCGTTCGAGGTAATTTGCCTTAAACATCTCGTATAAGTTTTATATCTCCAACCAAATCTTATTCTAAATAGTGAGCAATTAACTTACTAAACATTCACAAATTCCTAGCAAATAAACAGAGTGGACTTCCAAGAAAGACCAAATCCCCCTCCCCCTCATTGAAAAAACTACCAAACTGCGTAATCGGTATATTTCCCATTATCCTCCGAAATCGGCAGGAATCCAACTTAACGTCCCGTTGTGGGTGGTGCTCCTTGAACGGTGGCAATAAAAAACTTCAAAACCCGCCGAAACGCATCAGTTTTTCCCTGTTTTCGGAAACGAGAGCGCGGTGCCCCCCTCCGTTCTTTTAAAAAGTCCTCCGGTCGACGCAGCCGAGCGTTGAAGCATACAGGTGCCGGTGCCTGAACGTGGAAGCGATTCCTACAGTACAGTTCGGTTACGGTGACAGGACAAGGCTTTCTGGGTGCTTTGGGTTTTCGGTTTTCGGTGTTGTAACTACTGAGTGAGTATCTGTTGGTGTTTGTGTTTTTGACGTGAAATTTTGAATTTGTCACGATAAGTTCTGTCAAGTAGTCGATTAGTGTTAAGATTGTCGATTGAAAAGCAAACATTAATTTCACCAGTTGCTGCAAGGTTTTCATGCATGAGTGCTTAAACCATTTTTAGCAGTGGTGAACAACCTTTGGCTGTTTATCTTATCTTTAGAAAAAAAGGGTTTGTTCGCAAAAGAAATCCCGCGCTCTTCTGTTTGAAATCCCATAGATAATTGTAGATCTAATTCTGTTTCTCATAAAATCAACGCTACCATATTTTATTTGAAGCTTATGATTGCGATAACTTGCATATACACTGTAGTCACTAGCTATGATTAGTAATTACAGAAATACATCAAATTAATTTCCTACGTACGCTATTCTTTCCTACAGAAAAATTTTTAGTCTAGGTTATAGCAACTAATAGCATCTCCTCGGTGGCACCTTTTACTGACTTTTATTAAGTAATCAAAAACCATGTATTTGACACACTCATATTGCAGAAGCACCTAAATTGAAAACTGTTTTAACCTTTTGCTTGCATGTAGCATTTAAAAAGCTTTTTGGTAGTATTTTGAAAATCGAGGCGCAAAAACGTTTATGTTCTGCACTAAATAGTGATAAATATTTCGAGTTTTCACCAAAATATTTTTAGGTATCACAGCTAAATAATGATGATTTTAATCCTTCCTTAAAGAATTACTCAAAGAAAAGGTTCACTATTTTGTTTACATCAGTCTTTCGTTAGGGGCGGAACCAGAAAAGATTTTTGAGAGGGGGACTGACAAAAACGGCCGTTGTGTTTACTGTTTTGTAAGAAAGCAAAAGTAAATATTTAATAGTATATAATTATGTTTATTACAGAAATTTTGTATTTCAATTCGCATTCTATTCAAATGCGATATCACATGGGATGATGTACCAAAACTCTTTCTCCAACTGAGTTTCGAATAAGTATGTACATTAATTTTTCGCTAGATTTTTATGAAATTTACCCTTGAGTCTACTACTTATATATTCATATACAAAAGTCGATGCAATGCTCTAGATCATTTCTGTCAGCAAATATTAAGTTAAAGGATTATTAGGACATTTGATATTACATGTCTTCCAAAGATAGAAAAAAAACAATATAGGGGATTTGTTATTGTGTCTTAATTGCGCATTTTAGCCAGAGAACTTAATTAACATGCTAAAACAAAAGCTTTGAATATTCTAATTCATATATGATATTCTCTTCATACATATACGTAAGTTACCGTCTTATATGTACAACTGACAACTGTAAAGGGTGGTCCAGTTATCGTGCTCACCCAATTGACGTTTTTATATGAAGTTTTAGAAAAAAAATGTTTAAAATAAAAGTTGTAGCAACCACTCGATAACGCAATATAGAACATTTACACAGCGTTGCCAGATTTCGACTACTGAACCAAACCGTTAATTTTAGGGCACATATATCTTAATAATTTTTGGCTTATAATTTCAGATTTAATCAGAATCCAGCATAAAAAGTAGATGGTTCTATTTAAAAAAAATGCAAGTTGGTTTGGTACTGGAAATCTGGCAACGCTGTGTAAATGTGCTATATTGCATTATCGAGTACTCCTTGGATGCTACATTTTTCTCTAAGGTTTCAAATAAAGCCGTCGATTGGGTGAGCATGATAACTGGACCACCCTGTACAATATATACTGAACTACTACTTCCATATCTAGATAACTAACGTCTTGGTGCTTCCTAATTCAATTTCTAATCAAGTCTACGATTATAAAAAAGGTTTGCTTATTAGATGCACAAATATAAATCAGTTTCAAATATAACAATATTCCTAAAAGCGTAAAGTAAAATCTCGAACCACGTTGACATTGGGGTTTTCAGTTTTCACCAACACTTTTACAAATCGCTGTGTACTCTTTCCATAAACATTTCCAAATCCCCTTAACAAATTGTTGTATCAATTTTTTTGAACCTGGATATTTCCTTAAAAAAATGTAAACCTCAAGCTATTTTGTTATTACTCAACGTAGAAATAAAAATAAATTTTATTTATTTGATCTATAGGGTGTTATCGCCGTTTATGAGTAGGTATGTGTAATTAAACTACTTGCCTCATAAGAACGGTTAACAATAAAAATGCTATAGATACAAGTGCCTTTCTTAGTCAGCTTACTAAAAAAAATTTCATAAAACATTTAAAAGTCCAGTGAAATACTAAAATATACATAATAATATTTGTTTTGACTGTTTATAACAAAATATAATAATAATGAAAAACGAACGCCGATACTTAAAATTTATTGTTGTCATAGTAAATGCTAAAGTATTATTAGTAGAACGTGTAGGCGATTTAATGAGCCTTTTCATCATCTGCAAACTATCACTGCTAGGAAGTTTAAGCGGGGTCAAGGTGATTTTCTAAAGTTTTAACTTGTTTTACAACTGTTCATGGTTAAGTTATACCCTTGGAAATAAAAATACGAAAATCAACAATTGACCATTACCTTGTTTTTATACATCAAATAAAAGGAAATTTAATTCTAGCTTGGGTAGTGACAAACATTGTAGATTTATTTTTAATAAAATCAAGTTATCTACGCTGAGTTTGTAATTAATAAGTTGTTACATTAAACTATAATTTGACTTCCTACTTTTTAATTTGCCCGTGATATGTTTTTTTATGATTATCGATCTCTGAATCTACATTACGTTTTAGATTTAAACTGTTCACTGTATTTAGCAGTTTTAATATATTTTAATCTACTTGTAATGAGATGAGCTTAATACGTGAACTAGGAAACCAAAAGTGAGCTGTGGGCTAAGTATAAAACTTGCGATTTTCAACGAAATCAGATGGAACTGACCCTTGTCGTTCCATTTTAGAAGCTAGGGCGTTTCTGTTGCATGTTTTAATGTCTTACATAATAATTTTTGTATTTCTAGCGTGCTTATCTTATAGCATCCTATGAACTTCCACGTCACACGCCTAGCCTCGTTGCGAACGGCCATTTTCTAGCCTCTGTTTGGCGAGTAAACTTTATAACAGAATAATTTAAATTTTATTCCAAATTTTGACGTTTTATCTGCGCTACTAGATTTCTACAACTAATACGAGAACATCTGACACAAAATTAAAATTTCTTGTCAATTGAACAACGTTACAACCCACATCAAAATACGAAGTTAAATATTTTGGCCTTTTATTACCTTCACCTTAAAATATGTTTATGCTTCCTTCGATAAGGAAAACATAATTCCAAGGTTAGTGCGGGAAACAGTAATTCAATATGGAAAAATGACGTATTAGGTAACGTTAGCAGAATATCGTTGCGATGCACATTTTGAATAGCATCAAACTGAATTTGAAACAAGCACCATACATTAGAACACGGTTTAAAAACGAAACAGTAAAACAATAACCATATTAGGAAAGAAAATACATGATTCATAAAACTAATTCTTTCATTCCTCGAGCTAATGAAAAAACGTTGCAATGGCGACTGGGTGCAATTCAACTGCGGCATATCTTCGACTATACCAGGGCCAGTTTCATGAATAACAAAAAGAGCATCGATTTTTTTGCGTAGTTTCTCCTCGATAACGCCGGACCAATTAGGTTATTAATTAAAAACGGCATTGGCAGAAGCATAAATAATTATTGCCGACCTGTTAAGCGGCAAAGTATTTAGCCTAATAATTATTTCCAGTGATCCATTTTGATGTGTACCCGTAAAATTATCGCGGATTACTTAACCGCGGTGATCAGGTGCTTTAATTGAAAAAACACCGTGTATTGTCCTTATCACGAGGTGCATATGGCGAGAATTCTGTTTTAATCACCAAACAAGCGATAATATCGGACAGAAATGCCAAATTCAAGCGCTCGCATCGTGATACGTAACGACCAGTAAAAGTGATGAATAGACGAACTAAAAACAATGAGTTCGATAAAGAAATGTGTGTTTACGATTTATTGAGGGCCTGATAAATATTTATGAGTGGCTGTCGAATGGTGGCATTGCTTTTTGTTGTTTTCGATGATAGCAAAATCGGTTTTCGACTGGAATGCTCCAGGAGGTCGTGACAGACGACCTGACCCGTCAAAACTCAGACCAAAACACTCTGATTCTATAAAGAATAATGTAAGATACGTAAACTTCTTGAAGGAAAAACTAAAACATTTTTCTAAATACGAAATTGCTTTATTAATACTAATTTCCTAATTTTACAATGCCATTTAGGTATACCTTTATACCTTTACCACCAACTTTTATATATAAATTGTATTTACGTTACCTGCTAAACATTTATTGGACCGGATTGTCCTTGAATTTCTCTTTGAATAAGAATGCAATACGAGTATTTTCTCGACAATTGAATCGAATTAATGCGGTATACCATCAAAGAGACCGATTTAGAACAAGTCGGCACTTTACTAGATCAAACTTAGAGATACGAGCAAAAACAGATTGATACATATATGAGTTCGCGCTTTTAGGTACCTATGGTTATTTTTGGAGGTAAAGGCGGAATCAAAAATAGCTACTTAAGATTGTAAACTTAAAATACTATTTTAAAAATGATATATCTGTATGATTAGAATTACTGAATTATGTTTTTAAGGTTTTATTTTATTTCAGAAATAGGAAGCTTCATTCCAAGTTTCAGTAGCTACCTATGTAGTTACGTTAAAATATCTTCATGCATTAAACTTAAAACTATGGTTTATTAACTTGCACCTGCGTGGCAATTGTTAAGTAGTTATCAGAACAGCCCTCTACCCTCACTCTTAATTTTTGAACAGGAAGGGGGTCGAGTTCAAAAAAAGCGTTTGTAAAAGTTTCAACTGATTAAATTTTCAAAATGGCTCTGATTAATGCTGAGTCCCTACTCAAATGCTTGCCTGACATTTCTGCCGATCTCTGGAGTCACTTGTTGTCAACTGCTGGCACTCAAACGTAATTTCCCCAAAGATAGTGATTGCGTTTTAAAAATCGACTTCAAGCGTCCCCAAATGAAGAAATCTAGGGCTGTAACATCTGGAGACCTTGCTGGTCATTCAATAAGTCATCTCTGTCAAGCCCAATGTCATCAAGGAATTGCCTGACAGGAACGGCATAATGAGAAGATACCCTGGCCCTACTGAAAAACTAGTTCATTTTCATTCCTCATTCTGTTTTATGGTGTCTATGATATGCGTATAGATTTGTGTGTCTAACTCATCGAGATATAACTGTCTGTTGAAATTTCCTGAAGGAAAAAAGACCTACGATGTGATAGCTTAATATCCCAGCTCATACATTAAGTTTTTTTTTTGGTCTCTCATTGTATACATCGCTCCACTATCTAAAATTATGTCGATCAACTAGGCTGTTTTAAAAAGCGTAGGTTCGTTTGAAAGGCAAGTATTGTAAAGGAAACGTTGATTATTATTGATGCGTTCTGAAAGTTTTCACAAAATTTCAGTCGTCTATCAAAATCGTTTCATAATTCATGAGTTGAGTGAATTTCGAAAAAAATCTTGAAGATGACAGGTTGACTACAGAAACTTGTGATATCTTTCGAACAGTTTACGTATTTTTTATGAGAGAATAGCTTCATTAGCAGTAGCTCAGGTGGGTTTATGTTTCTGATTCTGAAGCGGTCCAGTCTCCCTAAACTTTTCTATAAATTCCAACGCGTACTTACGATAGACAGGTTTATCAGGACGCGCTTGACTGAAGCTGCGAGCATCAGTTCTGACACAGCCGTTAATTTTTTTGTTCCCGAATGGTAAACACCATTTTAGATTAGTAACTTTCTACATAATTCAGGACGATAATTCAATTTATATGGAGACAATAAAAAATTGAAAACCAATTAAGTTGTTCAATTTTTAATGCACTAGAAATCCAGTGATATGTTTTCGTTATCTTCTTCTTTCTATTGATAAAAGTTGAATTTTTGTAAAAAGTAATCGTTGTTTACGCATTGTCCAAATGGCTTTAAAATGAAGTATTACTTGATCCATTTTCCTTATTTAAAAATTAAGGGTGAGAAATTCCTCGAACAGAAGGTTTTTCTGATAACTTCGAATATAACATCACAAGATGTCTCCTTCCGAAACAAAATCGATCGGATTAAGGATAAATCGTTTTATTGCAAGTTCAAGTATAATCCAGTAAGCGATGTTATAGAAACTACAGACCTTGTGAAAGCTGTACATCGTAACGCTATAAACGTTTTTAATGTTGTTAATAATCTAACATCATTTAATCACAATAGTACAGGTTTATTAAATTTCGCTGACCAGATGTGTTTTATACGAATATCTCTAAAAATTACCGTAACTGTTGTGAGAAAAATAAATAAACAAATAAGTGTATTTCATTAAACGTGTTAATGTAAAGGAACCTTAGCCAAAGAAATAAATACATTATGCCCTATATTAGGTTTAAAAAAACTTTAAGGGGTTGTTGTTCTCGCCGAGTAGACAATATTGATAATTTTTTAATGTAAGACGACCGACTATAATAATTTTTCATGCGTTAGGAAATATAATATAGTTTAATGGAATCGCTAGTAAACCTAGCTTGTTTTCTTCAGGATTACAGTATTCAACAACTTTATAATTTTCGTTATTGATACTTACTACTAAAATAACATTTAATCGTTTATATACTTTTATCGGTATTTGGTATCTATACGAGTACAGACAAAACAACATATTTATACGTATCGCACCTAAAGCTATCAGCAGCCGAAATTATTAATGCACTTTGCATTTTAATGAAAGGAAGATTTTAGCACCTATCGCTTATAAGCATTTCGTCCTCACATGCTCGGCAAGGATTTTTCTGCAATATAATATAGTAGAAACATTTACTACTGAAATAAATAACTCATATATTTACCCATCTTACGTGCAGAACAGTATATTGCACGTACGATGAAAACACATATGTATGAAAAGTTTAAGTATAATTTAATAATGAAACAATAACAAAACTTATTACACGTATAAGACAAAAGATGTGTATGTTTTCATTTGTAAAAGGTACAAGAAATCTATTAAATTAAAAAAGAAAGAAATTAAAATTATAAGTCTGGACTTATATCCAGAAAATCTTAAAGAACTTTTAAGGTAAACCTAACAAAAATATTAAAACAGTGATAACAGAATGTTTCTGAAAGAACAATTCATAGTCAACATGTTAGAGAAGTGAACGTGTTGAGATTAAATTTTTAATTTGTGATTTAGATGATCATTACTAGTTCTGGATCAATTTGAAGACAATGTTTATATTGTGCAGGCTACTGGAACCAACCTTTTAACTTTATGCAGGTATAAACTTGATTAAATGCAATGAAATCTATTATATCCCATATAAGAGACATTTAATCATTACATCTGCATATTAAATCGAGTTGTTTACAAACTAATTAGTAATAGATTCAATGCGTCTAATCATGAGATACATTTTATAACCAGCCTGTCAATATTCACCTCGCGATAATAACGCATGCAATTGAAAACTTGTGTGCGTAAAAACCAAATAAATCGATTGATTCGTGCTCCAAGGCATCCAAACACATTCGGTGATTACCCAACCTAATAAATTAAGACGATACACGAATTTCGTTTGTGTTTGACAAATACCGGTCATGTTTGCCGTCTTTTTTTCATGGACGCTTTATGGAAAAAATACCTGGTCATTCGATTCGAAACATGGAATTAGATCAGATCTATTTGCGACGGTGTTGCATTTCAAGGTCGACAGCAAATTTTTTTGCAAAGCTCCTAGGGATTCGAAGCTCGCATGACGGAAATGGCGTGCTGGCGCGCCCCAACACTCATGTGAGGTGGGAAGTCTCGACTTGCCCCATAATTACACCCTTCACAACGAAATAGACAGTCCAACCGTGAAATTTCTGGAAAGAGTTAGCCAAATAGGCTTGGGGCAAATTCTTTTGAATTTTTGAAACAAAAATGTTGTTAATTAAGCTTTTATACCGATGGTAATTCCCAGGTGCCCGTGGGCATGCTTGAATCATGCATTTATGTTCATTTGCGCATGACAGCCTATAGGCATTCACTTATACAGGGTGATTCATTAAAGTTTAATTATTAAACCAACATGGGTCTGTAGTAGATGTACAATTGGCAATGTACTTTCGTTTCCAAAGATGACGGATTTCCAACCCTTTATTATAATTATCAAATATTTAAATTTCTTGCAAAAGTAAATGCTTGTTTGTAATAGTAGATAATCCTATATAGAGTAATTATTACACACATAATTATTGCGTGTAGATGTGTTTTAACGGTAGTTATAATTAAAACAGTTGGAAAAATCTGTTCTGTATTGAGGGAATTAATTTGATAATTATTACTTGCGCACGGACACTACATGGAATGAAGACTGCCATTTTTGCGCTGAAGTCAATGCTTACTTTCGCTTTTGAATAAAGTGTGTCGATTACTAGATAACCCTTTGAAGTTGGCCTTCATAATATCAAAATTGCGATTAGTTTTACCTTCGATTGACCATTGCTTGTCAATGATTGTTCCATTGATTGGTCTACGTTTAAAGCAAGAAATAATAAATTCCATCGACAAACAAATTGATGCTTAGACAAGTGAAGCTATTCTCTGTAACCGTTGTTTTTGTTGGTTGTCGGTTACCGAATATACTTCTGACGGTAACTGTATTCTGTACACGCTGAGCTCGTAATGCGTGGAATACATTTTAGAAGTATCTCGTCCCTTGGTCTATAGAAATATACTTGGCTTTTTAAATTCACCCCGTAGGGATTAGTTAGGGGATGTGTTTTCACAAGATCTATGATGCCATTCGATAGTTGTCCTACCACCAAACCAACGCTTAGCAAATACTTGGCTTAAATATTCGCGATTGCGTTACTGGACAGATCTGAATCATTTTTCATTTAATAAAAAACTGCAAGTTCAGGGACTCATCTTTTAAATGATCTAGTATACGGTTGCCGGTTGCCTACATCTACAGCTCAAACGTTAAACACTTAATTTTCATGAAACTGAAGTAGAATGGATGACCCATATGATCCACTTTCAAAATTTTTTACTCGATAATGCTCATGGTGGACTCTGCTACGATATGCTATGTTATAAAATAAACGGCAAACTTCTATTTGTGTATATTTGTTTCGTACACCATGTATGTACATCCGTTAAAAAAATGGGTGGCCGTTAAAAAAAATCATAGCTCAAAAATAAAACACTAACAAAAAATGTCAATTCCTGAAAACTGTGACATTTTAAATAATAAAGTTAACATATTCGCGGATACCACTCCAAGATTCTACTAATATTTTACGAGCTCACTGTATAATAACAGGTGTACTTAGCTTATGTTCAGTTATTAATGCTCTAAAAATAATGTGAAGGCCTTCAAAGGTAATTTAGGAAGAAAAATAAAACTCAAAACACTTTCTTTCACGATAAATGCTTATTTAGCAAGGGTGTGGTGAATAATTTTTTTGTGATAATGCAAAAACTCATGTTCTTTTTTTATAGATACATATGTATAGCCATGAAATATATTTAACTGTTAACTTTAGAACAGAAAGAGAATTTCAAATTGGACTACTTTAAAAGGTGTTTCGACAATCCACTAAAATTATCAGTGTATAAAAGTTACATATCCTTAAAACAGATGTGCAGCCTTTTTTTGTAGCAAATGTTTTTAAAACGTCAGCTCTTAGGTCATCACCTGTTCATAGGTCGCTTCATTTACTTTATTTTTTAATTTGCATCACAAAAAAAAACTAAAACGGACAAGTCAGTATATCACGGAGGGCAGGCAGATCGATTTCTCCCTAACTGGGTGTTTGGGTAGGTCCTATAATTTAAAAGTTCAGTTTAACTATAAAGGTCACTTTAACAACGATAGGTAAAAGTCAAAATTTATAAAATAAGGTCTAACCATAATCATTTCTGGCAAATGCGTACCTAACGCAACTTATCCTCTTGTTTTAGGATTGTAGCCACCAATATTTTGGCCATCTGACGGCCTGTTTTTTCTACTCGTATGTCATTAAATATATTGGCACAAATTTAATGGCACTTCGCTTTTGCTGACACAGTGMAATTTGACGCTGTTCCAATAATTTTTTTCTTTCATTGTATCGAGTAACTTTACAAGATCTTTTTTGGTCGCGTAGCCGTTAATATCGCRCAACTAGATAATTATTGTAAACAACTTTCGGAGATCTAGAAGGATGAACTGCGCGTGCAACCACAAAAAATATGCTAATTTCGCTTAGATCCTGTAAATTTAAATTAATACATGTTTTTCAAATACCGCTTGAGTACAGTCTTGGTAACTACAAAAATTTTATTTATTGACCTACATTCATGCATGTTTTTTTATCATTTCCCATCTCTTATTAGCAGTATTCATATTACTTCTATTCCATAATTTTACTGTCTACTGTATATCCTTTAATCCAAATAAATGCCCACTAATTTCCAATAAATTGTTGCTATTTGTGTCAGTTACTCCAGTGAAGTGCATAAAAACCTATTTGTGTACACGAGCATTATTATTAGATTTTTATTTATTTTATTGCTTGAATATGCAACGCATTCTTTATCTAATTTATTGAAATCTTGTCTTCTTTGTATTTTCAGTTCTATTTAGATTTTCTTTATCAATACAGCATAACAGAAGCTTAAATGCTTTACTAAAATTACCAGTACGTAGTACACTTGCATTTTTACTAGTATTTCGTAAGGCAAAGTTGTTTTACGATTTTTCTAGTAGGTTATTTTAAGTGATACTTAGTCAGAAGCAACAAATTAACGCACCACTGATAACATCTATATTTTTCCAATTTTATATTTCAATAATTTTTATTGATGCTGCCTTAACTAAATTAATTTGCGAAATTTAATTGTAATTCATAATTTTATGTGTACTTCTTATGTGCCACCTATAACCTATAATATAATAAAAAAGAATAAATATTTTCGTTATGGTGCTAGCGAGAAATAATGTAGCAAGTATTGCGGGATTTTAACTTCACCCATCACCCAAAGCTGTTAAATCCTTCAACGACAGAGGTGGAACTATCAAAAACTGTATGGAACTGCATATACGTTGCAATCGTTATCGCTACCGGTCAAGATTCACAGACCTAAATTACATACACAAATGTATTCAAATAATAAGAATCGATTAAGTTGACTGGAGCAGATCTCCAAATATCTGATTAATAATAGATTTATATCGATCTTTTCGTGCACTCCTAATTAAAAGGTACAGTCCGTTCCAGAAGGGAAAAAAACAGTAATACTTGTATATAGGGCTTCTTTTCACGAGGACTACATAGACTGTAAACTGTGAACATTACAGTTAAGTTTAAAAATAGTAATAATAGTTAGGCGAATGTCTTTCCCCAAACTTGTATGTACAGGATGGATCAAATGAACGTAAGCGTTTCTTCCATAATTTCATCATCTTTGAAAATACGGAAAACTGTTTTATACAAAGGTGAATACTATAACCAAAAATTATTTTCAATGATGGCCGATACATGCGCATTAAAATTTCATAATATAAAAATGTGATAAATGTTCACTTTAGAGGAAACAACAACAACAACGGGAAGACCGTCATCTTTGAAAAAAACTTAGGTGTACTACTATAAAATCCAAAAGACCTCTGTAAACAAAGCCGTTTTCCATATCTTTAACGATATGGAGAGTTATGGAAGAAATACGTTGACTTGGTACACCCTGTTTACGTACTCATAAATAGTTTAACTTTAAATAAACTTCTGTTACTATAATTTTATCATGCTAGAGTTTCCTCTAGCAAATTCCTTGGTTTTAAAGTGTAGTTCTCTTGTACCCACGTATTAAGCCATTATTATGTCAGTTTTTTTCGTCCGAATTACAATAATCTCATATGAATTTCCAGCTCATCGTGCTAGGCTGCGCTGCCACGCATGCTAATGCGCAACTACCTTTTTTGTAATCCGAGGTTTCGGTAAAAGAGCCCGTCACGATTTCTTATTACATCCATTATTACGACAAGGTCAATACCACAGTTTCTCAACTGGCACAAAAGCCTTCCGCGAAACATTATACCTTAATGGACTTCCCTCCGTGTAAATCGGGTACCTGCTATTAATGATATTATTACCCCCAGAATTAGTAATTAACGAGCCTGCTTATCCTTAGAGTTTATTAGTTTACTTGGCAGGTGGTTTGTGGGTGTAAACGCTGATTTTTATGGACTGCCAGAGGTGTTTCGAAAGATTTACGCTTTAAAAATGTAATGGCCTAATTGTTAAGCTGAGGATTCGCATGGAGTTTTGTTTACGACATAACAGAAGCGCTGTCGTTGATAGTATGTGTCATTCCGCGCATCTGCAATGTTGGATTGCTATTTCTGAGCAGTGTAGGTTAAAATTAACAGAAGGAATCAATCTGGGTGCAAAATTCGGTAAACATGCTGTTTTGAGCAAACTTCTTTCACGAAATACACGAGAATCGATTGTGTCTCACTAAGTTCATATTTCACTTTCAGTGCGATAACAAAAAGGCATGTGCATAATAAGTTCTACTTATAGAAATTGTGGTGATGTCATCCATATGTCAGGCAGTGACCACGGGGACATTTGCAATTTAAATTTGGCAAATTATCGATCCGGCGCTCTCCGGTTTACGATTTATTTTTAACCCCAAAGGGAGAAAATCGATCAAACGTTATCTATTAGCTGCAGTTATTATTGCGAGTAAATGGCATGCAGTTCGCTTGTAACAGACGTGAAGATGCGAATCGAGCGTAATGCCTATGTTATTAGTACCACACAAATAATACGATGATAAAGTAGTTTTACCGTTAATGCAATATTAAGGGACGTTCCTTTATTCTACTACTCCTAAAAATAAACAAGCATATAGCTATAGAATATGTAATGCACACACTGAAAATGTATCTCATAAAATTTTCTTTGTAATTAGTTTGATCCATGCAGTTCATCCAACTGATAAGCTCCATAAAATATCATACATTCCATACAACGCGTTCCTACAAAATGTGCAGTTAGGTAATTATAAAGTCGATTATCCATGATAAAATATTGTTGAGCTGTTTAGGAAATGTTAAAGAACATTATCACAAAAAAAAACATTGCGAATGTTACATTCAGCGAATTGTCTGATTCATAGTAGGTATGTTTAAAAAACTGTAAACGCCCACGAAGAGTAGGTACTATGCATTACTTCGTTTTTAGACACTGACATTCGCTTTTTGGGACATACGTGCATATTCTCTCTGATATTGAATAGGGTACCTACCCTACACTACCACTGTATTCATTCACAGGAAATTCTTATTGTAAAGCTTCCAGCATATGAGATTCAAGCAAATGAAAGGTCCTGGAACCTGTTTGTATGTAGTTTATTTCAAGATACAAAATTATGTGTATCTCTATTTATAAATTATATCTGGACTGTTTGCAAATAAACACTTATAAATGGCAACATTAAAGTCGGACGGTATACATTGCACAACAATTGAACAAAACATGTGTATCATGCAGGTAAAATGTTTTAAGTGTATGATATATTTGTGAAAATCTATAAACCTTTAAAGTCAGAATGGAAAGTTGTAGATATGACAGCTTTATAATCAAGGTAGTAATAACAGAAAAATGACAAATATACATCCCTGCCTTTCTATTTATCCTATAACCAAAATACCAACTTGGAACGTTATTTAATTTCACTGTAATAAAGTAAGCCAAGGATACCATTATGAGCAATATTGGTATCAAATTTATGGTACTGATCGGTTGTCCGTAATGTTATTTAGGGGAAATTTTATAATGGCATTTTTTCTGTAGTTTTGGTGCCAGAATACAATAATAAAATACTAAACTTGATAAAAAATCATTTTCTATGAGCAGATCCTCAACTTATCCCGCACTTTACACAGGTTGTCCCACCTCAGCGTGTTTCTTCTGTACCTCATATACAGATCAAAATAAAAAAAATGTTCTACACCGAACTTATATAGATTACTTAGCTGCGCATTTTAATATAATTAAAATTAAGCCTGTACGTAGTAGTTGTTCTAACTGTTGACAGATAAAAGAGTATTCTTGGGAAGATCCCAGGATTGTTGTATATTCTGACTGGCCAGTTAGTATGTCGGCCTGAAAAGTCCCAAAAGGACGGTATCCATTTACAAAGCGGTATCCATAAAATACATTCTGCATATCACCACGCAAAATATTGGTACCGTTCTAAAAAAAATGCCTATCCATGTTTGAATTGGTATAGTTTGCAATCTGTATATAACAGTAATTGCCAAAGAGAAAATATCAAAATTGTGGTAAAGTAGCATTTTCCTTCTAATCAAACTGCTAGAAGCGCACTGCCTTATCGTTTTAGCTTAGAAAATATTCACGATAAGAAATGCAAATGAGGCAATAAAATTAATTCCATCTCAACAACATTACACATTAAAAAGTCTATACGAATGAGATTCTGGTGTTATCTAATCTAGTCTTAATTACTCCGTATAATCATGTCAGAGGTAAGCGTAGTTATTTACGTAGTTTGGCTACCTACATGTTCCTACCAAGAAAGCCAAAACAATTTTGATTACGCTTCTGAAACGAATCTTAAAAATTGAACGTGGTCAAATAATGACCACTTAACATACAGCTAGCGTAATATTTGCGTTCAATAGATTTTATTTTGTATCTAAAAGTCTTAGTTGCATTCTTATAGGGCTATCTAGTTCAGTAAACACCAATTATTACTTCGCTTAACATCTACAAACAATTTCCCAGTATGTGTTAAAATTCTTTTCTAATTTCCTAGGTAAACCTATTTGCTTCCACGAACTGTGACAGCTCAGTTGTTTGTGTGGATATTCTCGGTCATGGGACATCTTAGTATGTATAAATAGCGTTATTTGTCAAAATTTTAATTGCTTGCAGCGATTGTGCCATCCGAAAATCTTCCAGCTGGCAATAAGTTTCGATTTTTACGGTGTTTTCATTTCGTCAGTGTGTTTTATTTGTTTGATCGTTGGGCAATGAATGCACCTGCGACCCTGGCGGGTATATGCAAATTGTACCGAAAAATTCAATTTTATAGAGTCGGTAATGCCGCTAAAAGGATGGTTAAACAAAATGGATATTAGAGCTGGCATGCAATTTACAAATGCGGCAAAAATTTGCATCATCCGTGCTAAATATAGCTAAAACTTTTGTTAACTATTAAAGAGCAGCCAAACCGCCGTAAGGTTAATTTTCTTTTGAGGGTACTAATTTTCACTTTCAGATTTAGCGCAATCTCGTTGGATTGTAAAAGTAGGTGCTAGTATTGTTTGCTTCTCCTTCTAAACGTGAGGTGTGACTATTATAATATTTTCAGAGCTTACGGCACTTTGAGTATATCTATAAATATTGTTGACAATTCACTTTTCGGTGAAACCGTATTGCTCATTTAATCGATGTAATGTGAAGATGCAGTAAAAGTTAGTCAGAGGCAGTCTTCTTGCTGCTTACCTAAATGAAATTTAAGTTCTTACAACAATCAGGGCTTGTATCTAAATTCAACTGTATCATTCATGAGTTTATTCTCACTAAAAATTCGTTAATGAAATTTTCTAGTCAACATTCACTGGTTCATATTTGCGTAACCGACATAAACCCAGTTTATTATCAATTTATTGCAATTTTTTATGTACCTGCATCGCGAATATCTCTAACCTTACTTCCTAAAGTGACTAATATCCGTCAGCCTGTTGGCTGCTTTCAGTATGTAAACATTTTAAGTAAGCTCTTTAATATTGTCTTTTTTCACACAATGAAAACCTTAATACTAAAGCAAAAAGTAAGTAAAGCAAACAGAAATGTTTTCAAGAGCAACCTTGTATCTTCATGATGTGAACTTTTTTCACTAAATTATGTAACAAATTTATGTTGATTATAGTGCAAAGTCTGGAAATCGGTAGTACATTCGCAAAATTAATTTAATAACCAACAACTCCGCTGATGTGTAATCATGTCTGGGGCCATTTACAGTAATATCATTAACAGTAGTTTGAATGATTGTGAATGCCATCGCGTTTGCGGTACTCTTGTGATATCCGCTATTATGCATAATTTCCATCTGTTGTTGAGTGCACCATTCTGTTAGCAAACAGGGCACGCAGGTTATTAGCATTATAGATAAACAAAATTTGGGTAACAGGATATGGTATTTGAGAATATTTCCGGTTCTTTAATTTTTTTTATTAAATTGTACTTTTATGAACTCTGGGCAGTAAAAATGAATAAGCAGGTTAAGACACCGCGTTTGACAATCTGAAGAAGTATTATTATATTCTCAACTCAGGTACAAGTTAACGTCGAAGGTATAAAGCGTCTGTTTTGGTGATGCGAATACGGCACGTTCAGTATTTAGAATTCTTTCTTTTGCATGTTCAAAGTACACCAGCGCGATTATTAACGCATAATGCTCCGAATTAATATAGGAAGCAGGATGTACGACGCACGGTTTCGGAGATAATGCCGAAATGGCTCAGAGAGCATGTGGCCCTACGACCTGCACAGTAAACAAAGAATCGGAGCTATGGTCACGACAGCGTGACCGTGGTAATTATGTTTTTGTTTCGCTACGAAAGGAACCAGAGGTAATGGCCTGCTGGGTGATTTTTATGCGGACAGAAGCAATATCAACGTTTACATATAGGTACACAAGACAACAGACGGCGGCTAAGATTGAACAAAACAAACTATGAATAAAACTCAAGGCATTATTGTGAGAAAATTTTTAAGCTTGTAAATGAAATAAATAAAACAAAGAAATGAGTTTAATAACCGGTAGTCGGGCACACTATCTCGAGAGACTTTGTAACAAAGCAAAACTCTATTGTGAGCAAGGGCCATATTGTATGGATCTCAACTTGACAAACTTGTGAAAAGTATGATATGAAATCTTTTGCGAATACTCCTAATATGTATGGAAATTAAAATATTTCAACTTAATTATTGTTATTAATTCAATGTTCTTCTTTGCAGAGTGTACGAAATGGGAAAATTCTCAGAAGCTTTAGGTATCGACGAACTCAAGTCGGAAAATAACAACATATGGAGGGCCCTGTTGGCAGAATTCTTAGGCAACCTTCTGCTGAACTTTTTCGGCTGCGCAGCTGTCGTTAGTTTAAGTGGATCGGCGAATTTGGTCAAAATAGCACTCTGCTTCGGATTTACGATATTTGTAGTGGCGATGGTAAGTTGTTGAATGAGCTTTGTCTTTATTGCTGGGCTGTACATCAAATACTTGTAAATCCGAAATGACTATATTGTATACGAGGCCTACCGTTTATTGGCAGAAAAAGTCAGAAAAGCAACCAAAATGCATTATGAAAAATGTATTAATGGCTCTTTAGAGTATTTGCCTTTAAGATTTACACACTTTAGCAAGCGCTCAAACTAATTGTTGAAACACTTTGAAGATAACAGCTCTAAAACATGGTTTTTGAATGCCTCAACCGCTTCTAAGGCGGACTACGAAGTTTTTCTTTCGGTGCTAAGTCGGGGCTATAAGGTACATCACCTATCATTTTAATCGTTTGAGTGCTCAAATACTCCTTTGTTTGGGCAGATGTGTGGGAGCTTGCATTGTCATGGTTCAAAGTGATTAATCGTTTTGAATTACTATGCAAGCATTTGTTAGAACTAATTGACACGAGCCTTTTTTTGAGCGCCTGTCAACAAATATAGAATCTAACAAGCACAGGCTGCCGCAGCTTTAAATGTTTACGCAAAATCGTATCTAATCTGGTGTTACTCGTGCTGGGCATGCCTCAATTTTGCTATATGTTACATGACGCCCTTCTTCAATCAGTTTTCGAACATTATCGATATTTCCTGCCAGAACGACTGATTTTGGATAACTTTCATTCGAATCGTCTTTGAGTGTGGATCGATTGTGCTTGTACACCATAAACCATAACCCTTTTTCAAACGATCAATACACTCTTGTTGAGTTAAAACCCCTGTAAAATCATAAAAGATCATAAAAACAATCATGCGTTAATTCAATTTTTTTCTAAACTGAATTTTTAAGTTAGCAAACAGGATGTTGCCATGCGTTTTGACAGATGATGCCTGACAAACTTAATCTCAAAAACTGTCAACCTTTCCGGAAAACACTGTGCGGGTACCAGCTAATATGTTTTCGAAGAAAACGCTGTCATTATCAAACACTGACAAAATATAATATTAATTTGAGGTTTTGATTACACCTGTTATCTTTGTCAGACATCAGTTGAAACGAAATTTGAAAAGTAAATTAGCAAATCACCAAGGAAGCATTCATACCCTCGTATACTAATGGTTCCATTTTCCACGAAATTAAACAGCAACCCTTGTATACCTACTTATATCGAATAGTGAGAACTTAAAAAAATAATGGATGTAGTCTCCACGGTGCTGAATGATATGCATCATGAAGTGCCGCTAGAGTGTGTGGAGATCTGATAAATTTTGCAATCTTCTACCCATCTGTTCAATGGGTGAATGATCGGGAGATCTGAATGGACATGACATCAAATTGGCATTGTTTCGTTTAAAGCAGTCTTAAGTAACTCTTCCATCTGGCTACGCGTGGTCGTGCATTATCTTGTTGAAGAAGTGGATTGTCTTAATAAAAACAAACATATGTACCGAAAAGTATTACTACATTCTTGTTTTTGTTTCTACAGTTCTGCTTCTAGATAACTAGGAACGATAAACTTTTTCGAATAGCAATTAATAGAATACGCATATTTATAAAATAAAACCTGATCTGCAGTTGATATTTGGAATACAAAAGCGATACAAAATTAGTTTGCCAAAATTTACAGACGGGTGAATTTTTTGTTAGAAAAAGATGTAATCAATAATGGTAGCTTGATAGAAGTAACCATTTACAAGTAATATACAGGATCCGCCACCTAAAACTCCCCAGGCTCGATTTTCTTTGTTTTTCTTAGATACAACCTTAAGTTATATGTCAAATTGTAGGTTTTTTTGGACTCCTTAAAAACAGCATAATGAGTGTCCAAGAATATTTTGCAGATTGTGATATTTCGCAAATAAAGTTTTTTTTGTAAATATTTTTAACCTTACCCCGTATAATAAATATCGCTTCATAGTTGGATGTCGATTTATATCTTCTTCAATTTGTGTCATAATCATGTATGCGTAATTTTTGCTCCTTCCTAGTGAAAAACAAGAAAAACTAGTCGCCACCATGTTTTGTTATAGGGCTGTTCACAATTTTTAAGTGTTAGTTTAGTAGCCTATTATGGTACAAATTATGCCTACATACCCACCGCTGTACACAAAACCCCAAAATTTAGAATAACTTTTAAATAAATGACGTGCAAATTTCGTTCTAAAGAGCCTAGAAAACGAAACCCTGCGATGAGGCTAGTTTAGTATTCTATTATACATCGCGCACTAGCCTCGTCACAGGGTTTCGTTTTCTAGCCTCTTTCTCTTTAGAACGAACTTTGTACTTGATTTATTTAAAAGTTACCTAAAATTTTGGGGTTTATGTGCAGCGATGGATATGTAGGCACAATTTGTACCGTAATAAGCTACTAAACTAACAATTAAAAATTTTGAACAACCCTATTTAAAGAACATGGCGGCGACTAGTTTTTCTTGTTTTTCGCTAAGAAGGAGTAAAAATTACGCATACGTGGTAATGACACAAACTGAAGAAGATAAAAGTCTGCATTCAGCTATGAAGCAATATTTATTATACGGGGTAAGGTTAAAAAATATTTACAAAAATTAACTTTAAATACAAAATATGATAACCTGCAAAAAAAAATTGGACACCCACTAAGGTAAGTATAGATACTTATGAAAAGTATTATAAGGAGTCCACCATTCTTTATAAAATTATTCACTTTGAATTCACAGCTTTTCAATTTTGATGTAAGATCATTTCCTCGATATTTAATTAATAGCCATCATCAGGTAGCTAAAATACTATTTGGTTGCATATTTATGCTGGTTTAATAACGCTGTTGGCAAGCAAACGGTGTTTATGATTAAAGGCGTTTAAAGATTAGAATACTGTTGAAAGTAAAATACTACGTTCCATATGCTCCAATTAATTAAGTTTTACACACAGCCATTGACATGTTTCCCAGGATCTTCTTAAACACTTTTACGTGCGTGTATTGCAATTCGTATATGGATTTAACTCGAGAATGGTTCATTCTATCAAGGTTCGATGAAATTTTTTTTATTCATTCCTGCCATTCCTTAAGCTGCCAAGTAGATACAAAATTTTACGCTATCTATATGTTTTCCCATTTATTTCCTGCATTTAACAAAATATCCTTCCTACACGAAAATCAAAACTAGTCTTGATTTAATTGTGGCCAACTGTACCATTAATTAAATGTTTTATTTGTTATTTGACCTCTTTCAATCTTGTATTTTGTTTAGTGGGTTGTTTACAATCTGTTACAAAACCGCACCTTGCTGAGGAGACGGTACAATTCGGAAACGTTCTGTCATCGTTAAAAACTGAATAAATTGGGTGTTTCTTGGCACCCACGTCTTATTTTCGAAACTACGTCAGTCCTACAAGCTCGTGTCTCTCGTAAGATCAAACGTATTGGCAGCAATAGAGCTTCGTTGGTATTAATACCTTTGAATATGCAACAGAAATGTAGATAATGAAAATTAATACGGAGGTCTTATGAAAATTTGCGAAAAATAAGTAGGTACATTATTTGCAGCACCTATGTTAGGAAAATTTGGGGATACAGGTACCTATATTTATTAAAATAATAGTTATATAGTATGTATACCAAAACCTTATCATGAAAACGTCCTTCTAAACTTTATATTTTTTTATCTAGGCTCTCGGTCATGTAAGCGGAGCACATCTCAATCCAGCTGTGACTATAGGCAATCTAGTTGTAGGTAATATACCTATAATCAAGGGACTGCTATACGTCGTCGTACAATGTCTGGGAGCATTAGCTGGATCAGCAGTTTTGAAAGTAAGTAATGAAAAAAGACTATGTATAAATCTGTCGCGCTGTCTGAATATGACATTTAACAATGAAAAGGAATAAATTATATACTTAAGTTGAAGAATATTCCCTTGTTTTGTTTGACATTTTTGACGCAAACATGACGTTCCTTGATCACGTTTGTTGAACAAATAACGTGATGCATCCTAAATTCAGATGCTGGCGTTATCAGATAACGGCTGAAATATTTTTCCAGAGGATTGTTGTGGAATTTAGGTAGTTGACATAACAGGAGCAATGACTTTTCATTAAAGGTATTTCTGAATACTCAAGTATTTAAATACGCAAGTACGAAAATCATTTAAATACCAAATACTTTTATATTTAAAATACTTTTTTAAGTATAAATAAGAATATTAGATACGCTTAGAAAGTATTTAAATACTAAAGATGGTATACATTTCTTCTAAAAGCTGCAAACGTCATTTTTAACAAAATGTCGCATATCGTCGGAACAATTCAAGATGCACATGCATAGTGAATGTAGTCACATTTTATTTAATATTAAAGTTGCAGTAACATGCACGGCATTTCAATTAAAATAGCAAAGTTAGCATCTACTTTCATCACAACCGGAATTGGAAGAATCACAAAAAACAGTTTCTAAGGCACTTTATATCAAAGATGAATTAAGATAAATTCATATGTGGCTATATTAATTGTCAAACCTTCACATTTTAACTTTAATATTTCCCCAAACGCTTCTAATAAATCTTTTTGCAAACATCCTATATCCTGTACCAGTATTATAACAATTTCAACATTTACAGCTTCAACTTGTTATATTTTTCAGAAACTGATCCATAACCATAAAAATCTTTTGTATTTTCGCTTTAATTAATTTAATTTAATTTCATTCACTTGTATGATTTTTTGTTCATAATTCGAAAACATCAAATTCGTCAGCTATTCTCCTATTTTAGACGGGTACCATCATAGCTAAAAACAAAAGCTTTTACATTTTTAACAATATTTTGCTGAGACATACATATTCATGTCTAGTATAAAATACACCGTTTTGAGTAAGACAGATACTAACTCATGCTTGCATGATCAATTTTTATGGTAAGAGGTGTAATTAGACCGCAGTTCGATTAGGTGTCATTTTTCGACAATATACATGTGGGAAGTGTTGACCTTAAATCATGCTGGTAAATGTATTTTTCTAATTTCGAAACACACTGAGTTTAGGTTACATAACAGCGAAACGCGCATGTTACCTACAGCAAAGTAGTATACATGCAGGAAATAAAACCGATTTTACACAAAAAAACCGGTAGACTGGTGAGGGTATGTTCTGTAATTAACAAGCTATAAGGTAAGAGTTTAATTATATTTTAACAGAAATGTTGAAGAGAAATAAAAACTAATGGCAATTTGTGCCATAACCTCCACAGGTTTTACTTGTTTACTAGTACATTATTTGACAAAAAAATATAGTAAATTAATCTATTAAATATAATAAGACAAAATAACAAAAAAATCTCTAACGCCTTGTATATTTCATTACCTTAGTATATGTAGGTAATTTTATAGAATTCTTGGAATTATACAGTTAAATAACTAATTTTGTTTGTAGATCTATGTAAAATAAAGTATTTAAAATACAATTGCAAGTATTCGATATTTAGTATTTGAAGAGGTATTTGAACTATTTTATCTGAAATACTTTTTAGTATTTGAAATCCCTTTATTTTAAAGTATTTGAAATACTTTCTTTACCCATTAGAATAGAGTAATAGGTCCTTCAAAACCTGCGCTCTGCAGAACTGTTGTGCACGTGTGCAGGCCAACTGGAGGGCAGATTTCGGCGATAGGTATTTACTTGAAAAAGGTAAATTAAATAATACTTATTTATTTAAATAATTTTTAGAAGTATTTGGGATTCCATTAAAAAATGTTTTAAATGTACAACTACTATGTATTTGAAATACTTTTTCCTGCTTGTATTTAAATACTGCAGTATTGGAAAATACTTTTAACGAAAACTAGGTATTTAAAAAAGTAGTTAACTACTTTGGTAAGTATTTTGTGCAGCTCTGTCGAAAACATCATTGTTGATCACCGAAGTATCATACTGTAAGATATTTTTGTTCTTTTCCTCAAACAAAACCGTCCAATCCCTTTTTCAGGCTCTAACGCCAGAGAAGTACCATGACACCGGACTTGGCAACACCCAGGTCAATTTCGATTCTGGTTTGACTGAGCTGCAAGGTTTCGGCGTTGAGGTGTTTCTTGGCTTTATCCTGGTTCTGGTTGTCTTTGGRGTGGTTGATTCCAACAAGCCGGAGTTGAAGGCAACGGCACCTTTGGCTATTGGTTTAGCCGTAGCCGTGGGACATTTGGCGGCTGTAGACTACACAGGATCGAGCATGAACCCTGCTAGGAGCTTTGGGTCTGCTTTGATCGCAGGACAATGGAGGAGCCACTGGGTAAGATTGAATCATGCTCTTGGCGGGGAAAACACCAAAGTTAAAATACAGACACCTGGCTTGGTGATTGCGAAATGACTGTAAAATGCAACATAAACTCATAACGAATTATGTGAATCACTGCAATTTTCAATTTCGTCGAACGTTTGTGATCTTTGGTTTAGCATTAACCGCCATAAAACTCCGTCCACCTCATGATCTAGATAAACGTTCCGTCCTTGTAAATTCCACGCACGGTAGTGTCCCATTGGTATAATAAAGTGCGGCGTTGAGCGAGTTTCTAGGAAGCAACACCTGTCATAATGATATGTTTACAACTTTATACCGATATTACTGCATACTTGTAAAAGTGTCTTTGCTTCGCTTAGAATTTTCTTCAGTAGCTTATAGCGGCTACCTTTCAGTATAACTGCATGCTTTAACTTTTGAGCTGTACATTGCCTTTCGAAACAACAATGACCTAGTTCAACATAAAAATATGTTAATAATAGTGGCAGTGGCTGTATGCAAGTATATCTTATGTGTTGTAAATTACAGTACTACACTAGTTAGTATTAAGTACAATCGATATAATTACTACCTATTTACCCAAAAAAGTCGAAATAATCGGTGGTGGCCAAAGATATACCATTACGCGTAAAAAAAATTAATTTTGAATACTTACATAAAGAACATTTCGTAGGTTAATAATGTTAAAAATTATATAATAGTGTATCGTGTATTTGAGCTGTTCTTTGTAGGTTTTCTTCGCAGTTTCCTGGTTTTGACCGACTATCTATAGCACTGAGTTAGAGCATACAGCCGAATTCCTCCTCGTTATGTATTTTTGGTTATTACGCGAATTTATTTGAAAATCTTTCAATATTTAATTAAGAACGAGCAAAAGACTACTGTTGAGCTGTTTTTTATTATTTATAACTTAAACAACCAGTATCAACAGTGCGTTTAAACTTTTCAGAGAAACCGATGATCACCGATAAAATACTACTGACAGGTGATCACCCTGCTTCTAATGTTCATTGTTATTTTTTATTTAAAAATTTAGATGCTTTAGGGATTATCAGCTTACATCATGTTAAGGTGAATATTGACATTTCTAAAGCTCTACACTAATAACGTATTAAAGATCCATAGACCATAAGTCTACTAGAACTTGTCAAAAATGAACCAAAAATTTTTCTAAGCTTACGGTTTAGTTGGTACAATTCGCTTTTTTCAATTTTCCAATTTTTGCTTTCTTTTCGTAGCTGACATTCCAAAAATAAATAAATACCTAACTAGAAAATACCAGTCGATTTGAACGCTCGGCAGCGGCATCCATTAGGTCACGTGATCAGTGCTTTTCTTATCTAGTACATATTTATTGCCTCTATATAAAATCAACACTAACACTTTTATCGCCTTCATCATCTAAAAATTAATTTTTAAATGTCAGAGCTTAATAATAATAATGCTCCGATTTGTTCATTAAAATATATCTGGAACCCCTTGCCGCTTTCATTCTAAATTTTTATAAACTTCAAAAAACACGTCGTACTATGGATGTTTTATAAAGAGTAACCCAAGATAATTATTTACCTTAAACAATATTTTTTCGCTTTAAAATAGTTACATAGCATGCCATTTATGTGCGAAGAGTAACATCATTCATGTGCGACAGTCATTTTCGCGAACACAAGTTTACAGCTACCCTCAAAAGTTTGTATGTACTCTTTATAACAGTGTACTGGTACTTTCCTTCATAGACCAATGATTTTATGTACTATCAAAGATAAAAATGGTGCATGGTGCATGAAAAGGGAAAGATCCATCGATCAACGTGGACAAGCGCTAAAACTCTGACCATATCTTGTTGAAACCAAACATACCTATTATTTATTCGTCTGCGAAGTTCTAACAGCAAAGTTTTCAAACATGTACATCGTAATAATAATTGCAGATTTGCAGATTCACTAATTTGTGTATTCGCGATTTTAATTTGGTAGATTTAATGAAATATAGGGTTTAAACAAATGTAACATTTCGAAAAGTAGAGAACGTACCTACCTAGTTCACAATAAACTGTCAGAAATAGCATCATGTTGGCGTAAAGAAAAACATAAGTAACATGCGAAACAATTTCACAATTTGCTTGAACAACGTATTTCAATTCGTCGTTAGTTCTAAGGAGTTTATCGTACTGAATAGGTGTAATGGTAATTCATGATAATTGTAATCAACAAAGCCACAGCTGATGCCATCAGAGAGAAGCTAGAAACGCATGTGCTCTGATTACTAGGAAGCAATAAAAATTAAATGAAAATTCCTAACAATCACCTGCTCATTTGCAACAAAATTTTACTTACTTCCAGATCTACTGGGTGGGTCCTATTCTCGGGGGCATAGGTGCCGCCATCCTGTACACGCACGCTTTCGCTGCGCCTGATTCTCATGCGTCCTCTTCTTCCTCTTCACGCTCGACCGACAGATACAACACAGTCGCCACCGATGAGAAAGAGGTAAACAGGGGTGCTTATAAATGCTAAATAAAGTATAGTTGGGCTATTTTACAAGCGCACGAAAGTTTGGATTACTGCCAACGATAACGTAAGTTAGAGGTTTATAGTCGTATGTGTGTTTTTGCTTATGGGTGATAAAACGAATAACACCGTGTTCGAAAGGTGATCCACAGCAGGTTTTTTTAAGACAAAAATCTTCGAATTTAACTCGGAATTATTTGCTTGTAAAAATAATGTATTCATCCACACAATTACTAAGCAAAGCAATATTTTTTATATTTCGAATTTTGCGATACTAGAGAGAAACTTTTTTGGCATTGTATTAAGCTAATTAACGTTGTCAAAATCCAGTCAAGTATTCAGCCTAATGTTTGTGAATCACCTATAATCAACTTGTTCTAACAACTGATAACACAGAAACTACGTCTGCTTTTTAAGAATAATTTTATTCATATATATCACTGTTTGTTCGTTTCAGGTTTATGTTGTTTCATAAAACACAAAACTATTAAGCAATTTTAATACATTTAGACAATACGAGTATTCCCTTTAGTTTGAGCTATATATAATACTATAATAGTATGCTAGTATGCCGGTAGCTTCATCATTAAATGGATTTGCTTAGAAGTGGCAATGCAACTCAGGCATGAAGTGTTTTCTTAAGTTTGAACTGCAATATAATATTCTGATAGGCAACCAAAAAATTTTACGCACAAGTTAATCAGTACTGTTTCTTTATACCTTCGCTACCAAGTGTACACCCAGTAGTAGCCGCTCCATTTGAATAAATTTTGATGTAGTTATAGTGAGGTATATGTTTATTAGAGTAAAGTAAGTAAACCATTCGTTTTTGTTCTTCTTGGAATCACTCCGACAACAGCCCTCTACCATGCTTAGATTGCCATTAAGTCTAGTAGCAATATTTTTAAAGTGTAAGCCCGCTTCTAGCAAATTTACTATTTGCCGTCTATTAAACTCGTTAAAATGAAGAAAATTTACATATCTTCTCGATCTACACATAGTGATAGTGACAAATTAAAGCTTTTGTAAATACCACTGCAGTTAATAAAAATTTGTGCGTCAAAATTTATTACATAAAACAATTTATACTGAGTGTTCTTATTTTTATGTCAGTCAGTAGACTCATAGCTTCAGCACATTTTTCATTTTCGCTTTTAGAATGGGGAATGCGCCTATTTTTTATTAATAGTAAAGCGGGAAGTTACATAAGGTAAATTCAGCACACACAAAACATTTACACTCCAAAAACTCGCGTGTCCCTTGCGGCGCATAAAGTTTTAATTTACATAATTCGTTTATATTACAAGTTTCTTCTAGTTCAATACATTATTTTTGAAATCTTCGACATAGGCGTGTTCCCATTGTGAATCATATACGAAAAGTCACCACCAAAAACTATACAAAGCAGTACAAATATAAATAAGTATAGTACCTACCACTGTCATGAATTATAGGTACTTACGTATTTATTAAGTAATGTTTATTTGAAAATGTCTAAAATCAAGCAGGGTCGAAAACGGATGTGACGCATAAACGCATCTTTGACAGTTATTGAACCTGACTTCACATAATATGTTTTAGGATCAGACCGCACCTGCTGCATTTATTTTCCAATTTCCATTTTCAAACTGTTAGAACCCACAGACATCTTGTTCTTTCTAGAAGAAAGATAAGATGTCTATGTTGGGACATTATTTGCTTAAAATTCATTATTACCTATATACCATATATTAACACTGAAAATACCATTCTCGAAATTGACATATAAATTTGACACTAAATGACGTCACACGACTACATAACCGCAAGAGGCTTATTGCGAGGGATCTTTTTGTTTTGAAAATAATGTTAATTTATTGCGGTTATATTAAATAAAATATTCAATGTGCAGCCGTGGACTTTGAAAATGAAACGGTCTAGAAGCGTTGTGTATATGGTAAAATTTATTTTTTGCTAGTACAATACTATTAAACAAACAAATATTGCTGCATCGCAGTAGTGCCATTCTATGGTGAAGAACATTACCTAGTTTTATAAGTTTTGCATCAAACACAAATTGTGTTTGATTTTTTAATTTACTAATGAATTCATGGCAACTAATACTACCTAAATAATTTTAGTGAAAATCGCACGATCTCATTAATGACCAAAAGAAAAATTACGAAGCACTAAGCATAACCAAGATAAAATTTCTTGCATCTTCTTATCAATACACCAACCAAAATGTGATTAGTAAGTGAAAGTTTTCTTGCTGTTAAAGATGTTATTAAAATACACAATTGAACATACAGATTAAAAAAATCATACAAGTCACTTTAATAATATATGCAATCAATTATTGTAATAAATATTCCCTCTGGAAATGGAAATATTATTATGATTATGATTATTAGTCAATGATATGAGATAATCTGCTTCTGTATGTGTTTTGTTCTGTTTTAATTCACACTCAGATTTGTTTGGCAATACTGAGCAAGATTTATCATAAAATTTCCTATTGAAATTAGTCTTTTGGGTTAGACTGCGTTAGAAAGCCCCTTACAAGTGCGGGCGAAACGTCGACCTTATTCCAAAATCAGACTTTTACGCGATGTTCGCCAACATTCACAAAACTTGGTATTTATAAATAGACAATATTGTTATGTTTAATTGCCTAGATGAGACATAACAAAATGTGTTTTTTATACTAAGTATAAGAACCTATTAAGAACTATTTGTTGCTGGCTCGACCAACTTGACTATCCTTTACATAAAAGTAAACTTGTTTATTTAAAACTTTAATAATTTGTTTAACGTCCAAATTCGACCTTCAAGTTTTGTTATGGATTGTTTAAAACACCTAATAAGTTTGTAATATAGCTATCTTTAAAAACAAGAGTTTTGTGCATATATGAAAACTCATATGCTTCCAATGATATTTAGTGATATCTATAAAGTGGAGTGTGTTTTTCTGTATCTGTTATCAAAAGAAAACAGATTTTTACGTCATTTATACATTTGGTAATGGCAAAATAAAGTGTTAAACTAGAACAATACTGTCCAATTTAGCTATGGTTAAAAGTGTAATATTGCATACGATACACCTAGCCGTACGGCACTTTATGAGCACCTTTTTTTTAAAGATTTACCATCATTATAAGAATTTGGTAACTTTGTAACTGGTTTCATTCCTGCCTGGTAGAGTTGCACTGTCACATGCACACATACTGCAGTCTCCTTTTCATTATTTTCGTTCTATGTGATTATGTAACTAAAATGAAAATTTACTGTTACAGCTAAAAAGGCTAGACGGTGGACGCGACGACGTGGCTTAGCTAACCTAGTGTTTCCCTTGTCTTTTTTAATTCACACGCTGATTTATGTCTCATTAAGCGCACAACACTCATCTAATGCCTACATTTTGACAAGAATACATATTTGCATTTTTTGTAATTTATTATCTCATTATTATTTATGTAAGCGTAACGTTTGTGTAATATTTTAGCGTTAATAAGCAGGACGACAAATGCTTTTATGTTGTATGTTATATGTTATGAATGTGACGTAATTAATAAAATGTATTTTTGATGTATGTTGACTTTTATTTAACTTACCATTGTCGTGCTGGTTGTTTGATATTGAAAACTACAGTACCTATACTTAAGTAATGCTGATTAAATGGCATTAAGAATGGTACGCATAAACAAAATAATAATATGTATCTACTATTTACATACATTCATACTAATAAATCAACTCCTTAAATAGTGTGAAATTGTAATACACATTTGGTTTAAGAAAAACTGGACGGATTATTTTATAATTATGAAAAAATTCGAAAATGCCGTTTGTAAATATAACCTTTTGCACAGCGAATAAGATTAATAACACACCCAATACACCTACACATAATTATAAATGTGATGCGTTCAGCAAATATTATGGACGTAAAATAAGCATTTGCAAATATTAGGTAGGTTCCTATACGCCCAAAGTCAATACAATAATTACCTAACTTAATGTACTTACCTACATCATAAAACAGCTACGAATAACATGTAAAAAGGTAAAAGGCAACATCTAGGCAATTTTTATTGTTAATAATTAATTTGCTAAACAAAACTTGTCTTATTCCTTTAATTAAAAAGTTCTAGACCTGCACTCCTGCGTGTCACTTTTAGATGGATATTTACGAGTAGGTACATACAAAAAATTAACACGTATAAACCGCACCTTTGAATTGCTCTAAGGAAATTTCTTAGAAAATCGGGAAGTACCCAACCAAGATCATTAATAAGAACAGTTATCAATGATTTTTTTAAAACTCAAATCATTTTTTAGTATTGGTATAAAACTAATATTAGGTATCTATGGATAATTAGGTGCCTTCATATTTTATAGAATGTACATTCTATATTCAAAGATATTATACATAAGTTAGGAAGGAACGCACCTGTTCTTCTTAGTTAAATGTCAGACAGAATTATACGGTATAGTAGGTACCGTAATTAAGTACAAAAACAGGAAATTCAAATACGTTTTTTCTCCCATTGCTGTTTAGTAATCAGTGCGTACTTATAGTCGCCGTCTATCTTTTCTTGTACGCTTATAATACATTACTTAAATACTACTATTATTACTGGTATATTGGTTGAAGATAAGATGGAGTAAATTTGACTATCTGAGGTATGCATGATTAGTAAGGTTGCCAGCTACCCATGTGTAGGTATAAAGCGGGACAACGGGAGTAAAAATGCTGAATTTTCCGGGAGGAAGCGGGATAAAGATATAAGGCCGCCAGATTTTGAAGAGAAGCGAATTATAAAATTTCATAAAACTATAGATAAAATCATGGAAGGATACATTTAAATTTAAATATTGCTGATTATACCTACCTCTACATTAAGAACAAAGTGGTACAAATAGCGTCTCGCTAGCATTATTGAATAGTATTCAAATTCAAAGTATTTATATTCTGAACGCTGAACGCGTTTATCGGTTATCATGCACAAGGGTTTTTGAAAGAAGTTTCCTGTTCTCGCGCCCTCTGTCAGGCTCTGCTCCAACTGTTATCGATCGGGCTGGCGGCCGGCGCTCTACAGTCCAAATTCGTAACTATCTTGGAAACGAAGCCAAGCGTACCACCATTTTAGAGCGTCATCAGAAATTTTTACAGAAATATTGTCAATTTGTTCGGAAAATGGAAGAAGACCGGGCAAACATCCTGCGGGAAATGAAAATCTGCAGGTTTTGTCTAAGTGATAGTGCAATACTGACAAATATTTACGAGAAGGATGGTAAACAGTCCGTACCGCTCCCCCTGCAAATCATGGCTTGTGTCGCTATTGAGGTTCGTAAGTAGACTAATATACCGAAAAGCGAGCTACAATTTGGCTAAGTATTCGGCTTACCGTGAAAACTTAACAAAAAGGAATATGGTTTTAACAGTTGTAGTTTTGTTGTAGTTTTCTGTAAGCGCAAGAGAGCGTAAAAGGCCGATACAAAATCAAATAACTTACAAATTGTCAGGGCAGTAGAATAGTCAATGGTACAATGCAAAAATAATTTAATTAGAATAATAGTCAGGGCCGTGCCTAGGTTTGTGGCTCCGGCTGTAATTCATAAGTAGTTATGGAAACGTGTTATTTTTATTCCAAAAATAGTGGAAATAATAATTAGAACTGAGTATGTTGTGTTGTTTGGAGAGGAGCATAAAATTATAAGAAACACCTATTTGAATTGAAAAACATATGGCAAATAAAAATTCAACGATTAGGTACATTCTGTAACCCTGTTGGTGTTTTCAGGAGCATCAATGCTTTGGTTATTACCTGGACCAAAATTCTTTTCAGTGCCTCATTTAGATGGTGATTTTTTAAAGCCTTTTAAATTAATAGTTTTTATATTTTTTTTGCTGATTTAGAATGGTACAAATGTATTCAGTAACATACATACATTTGCAGCAATGTTTCAAATGGTATTACTATATTTATTTCAATTAATACATAAAATTATTTAAAAATGAAACAACTGTGTTACTTTAATACAAAGTAGATGTTTATTTTTAAATTATACAATTAAGCTAACTACTATGGCACTTGAAAACTGTAAGCATTAATACCGTTCTTCTACAATGTTAACGCAAATAAATAATCAGTAAAATGAAATATTTTTATAGGTTACATCACTGCATTACCAAAGTCTTAAATTAAAAGCTAACTTTTAAAAAAAAAATATAAAATGTACATTATCACAAATTAGCAACGGAAACTTAGTATTATTATAATGAACAATAGGTACTGCATGAAGTAGAGACATTTTTGACTATTTTATCTTTAATGGTACTTCACTATACGCATTAACACCACATAATCTCACGATTATTTAAAAATGAAACAACTGTGTTACTTTAATACAAAGTAGATGTTTATTTTTAAATTATACAATTAAGCTAACTACTATGGCACTTGAAAACTGTAAGCTTTAATACCGTTCTTCTACAATGTTAACGCAAATAAATAATCAGTAAAATGAAATATTTTTATAGGTTACATCACTGCATTACCAAAGTCTTAAATTAAAAGCTAACTTTTTTAAAAAATAATAAGAAATGTATATTATCACAAATTAGCAACGGAAACTTAGTATTATTATAATGAACAATAGGTACTGCATGAAGTAGAGACATTTTTGACTATTTTATCTTTAATGGTACTTCACTATACGCATTAACACCACATAATCGTGAATAATAGCTAAAAACATACACTGTCTGTTTACAAAACAATATGACGTGTGGCTTCTACAATATGGTCACCTTTCACAGCGTTCACATACCATCCTTAGGTGTTGCTCTCAACGATACAAGCTATAGTAACACTACGTAACGCTGTTTAGCTGTAACTCAGTAGTAAATATTTCATTATTGCTCCAATCTACAGTAAATGACAAAACGTATAGCAAACATTTTATCACTATCAAAGTATATACCCGAAAAACTGTATCAAAAAATAATAATAAAGTAAATAGCGCCAGTACATAAATTTCTCTGGCAGTAACTTAACAGACAAGCAATAAACACACGAATCTATCAGGTGATTGATTTACCAACCTGATTCCCCCGGCACGGTGGTCTTAGTTTACCTTGAGGATTACAGCTTGTCGAATCAAATAGGTAGAAAAAATTGTAATACACTTAGTCTGAAATTTACTTAAGTGTCGCAACACAGGATAGTTAAGATATTGTTCTTCGTAGAAGACGCAATCTTTTATTACACATTTTAGGTGAAAAAACATATTGGAATTGTAGTGAAGTTCAAAACTTATAACTTTGATTATGGTATTTAAGTACAGAGAACACCTGGTAGAAATTACTTCTTATAACAAGAGATTCGCTCCCCTGGACAGCAATACTTTGTATAAAAAGCAAGTGTGTTACCAAGAGTTACCACAATTTGAGAATAAATATAAAATTTTGGTTTTTATTTAATGTTATTGGATAGAACATTTTTATAGTGTTTCTAGTGAATTATTAGTGATTTTTTGCAAAAATGTTCCACTGTTCTCTCACAAAAAGGGTTTCTAAAGGCACCGATTTTTAGGCACTGAAAAGTATTTTGGCTCACCTACATTTTAAATACAAGTGACATATTCGTGTGGGTGTTATACAAAATACCTAGTTGCATAATTTCAGTCAAATCAATCGGTTAAAAAGGATTTTAACAAACACACTTTAAATTTAGATTATTGCCCAAACTGCATAGTACGTAGGTACCTACCGACATAGTAATTTTGTGAGAAACCTGTTTAGAACACATTATTGTGATTATCGATTTGCCATAGTTATATTTTGACTGGTTTGATTTTGCAAACATTAATTCAAAACCAATATTTTTCAGTGAGTAAAATAATATAATTATATATTGTTTTTTTATAATATGATTTCAGGTACTCCATTTTAAAACAGTTCCATATTAATAGAGCATCTCCACATTATATCACAAATGCTCAAAATGTAGACAGCCCTGTGGACTGATATACAGTCTGCACTAAACCAATATATTCTTTGAGTTAATAACCACAAAATCGCATTACGTAATACTGAAAAACATATTCATTGTGAAAAATGCTTTAGGTATCGTTTGGGATGTTGTCAAAGATAGCATGTACCTATCCAATTTTGATCAATACATTGTGTTTTTAATCATCACTCTCATAGTGCAAAAGATGAAAAAAACAATATTGGAATTTACTATTCCATAATTGTAAAATATTATTTTAAAGTGTGCTGTTTTGATATCTAATAGGATTTTTTAGCTGAATGTATTTGCTGGTACCTATCACATTTATATCATAACAGTATAATTTTCGGATGAATTTTCACTAGGTCGAGCCTGGAAAAAATCAGAAACATATCTTCTTAATTTAAAATACTAAAGGTTATTGCAATCACCATATTAAAATTTAAACCTACAGTTAAATAATTATACTTATATTGTTTACATAATAAATTCAATAAAGTTAGGGGATGGATTTTTTTAAATACACAATTTATTCAAATATATTACTTAGGTTAAATTGCGTATTTCTGGGGTAGAAAGGCGAATTTTTATGAAGAAAATTGTAGTAGCTCACACCAGGAATTGAACCCGGGTCTCCAGATTTTGCCTCTGTTGCACTGCCACTGTGCTATGAGGGCCATGTTGAAGGACATTACAGATTACAGATATTTATTGCCATGCCAGTGACTCCCAGTGGAAGCTACTATATTTTTCTTCATAAAAAATTGCCGCTGTACCTACGAAATACACAGTTTAACTTGTAAAACTACAGACAATAAGATCTACACACTGCTACGAATTTTGGGGAAAGTTCCTATAGTACATAACCAGTTTAACTAAGATCTATTAATAGCTGACTGGTCACAGGATCACATATTTTCAAACACTTACACTAGAATGGATTGAAATGTGCAGTTGTTTTAGTTTTTCTACGAAGGGCGCCCAAAAAATTATTTGGTGTAGTTTTACTCTATACACTTTGCTGAGTCTCAGCTGGTTTTCATTTCTTTGTATTTTGTTTCTTAGTTATGTGATCCTTCTTTTTCCCTCATATTTGACTAGAAACCGCTTTTCAGAAGTTTGTATGTATGGTACTTTAAGAACATCTCTCTCAGTGCTATGTGTTATAATTTGTTTTGTTTTCTGTAGTCGTACGAAAGAGCAAAAGTATTATTCTTGTAATGCTAGATTCAGTTTCCCAATTGATTTTATAGTATATATCTACGTTTCTTTTAAATAATTGTATGTAAACTGGGATAAAATTTATTATTATTAATGGATTGAAATTTGTAGTTGCTTAGTTTTTGTATAATGGGTACCTGAAAATTCACGTTTGTTTTTTGGCTTTACTATACAAGCTGAAATATTCTAATACCAGTTGCCTGTTGAAAAGGACAAGAATTATGTGCTACCAATTTTGGGAAATTATAACCCCACAAAATACAGGAAGACTTATTTGAATTTGCTTGTGTCATCTCATGTGTTATGCTCATGTGCTTATTGTAACACGTGTTTGTGTCCAGATTGCAGGTTGCTGTCATTGAGAGTTTCAAAAGGTTTTTAATAAAAGCAGGGTTTACTCAAATATGGTTTTAGTTTCTAGAACCACATTTATTGTGTATTTTTCTTACACTAGATGATGCTTCGATAATTAGATTGTAGCCCATATTTTTTTTGCAAGATAATTTTTTCCAAATCGCTTATTAGTTAATGCTCAAAAAATAATAAAGTTAAAGGTTTGAATCTGTGATGTCACTTGTCCCGATTGCAACTGGTTCGCTGTAGCTCTTGAAACACAACGGCAAAATGCCTTCCAAACTGTCCCCCCTGCTCCATACGGGGCAACTGACATTTCAAGCTGTATTTGATTTTGGCAAGAAACATTTAAGAGTAAAAATAAGTCATTGGGTTCAGGCAGGGTGTCATATTTTTTAATCAATGGCTATAACCCCATTATATCTTTATTAATGTAAAGTGAAAAATACTGCAACATTACACCTCATTACTTAACTTCAGGTATTCGCTAACGATGGCATGCCACAGCTTATCTGCAATAGCTGTAGGAAAAGTACTCAGCAAGCCTATAACTTCAAACAAACGTGCAAGAAGTCAGATGATGCACTTAAACTCTTCCTGGCTACTGGAACTTTGATCAAACCATCATTTGTTGCCGTGACAGAAACCCAGGTACACTATCTTTCAGTTGAAAATAACAAAGTCTAAATTTGAAATCTGCAGGAATCCCAAGAATCTCAACCTCCAACTAAGAAAGCTCGGGTGGCACAAGTTGTTACCTTAAATTATCCAGTCAATATAACAAAAAGAGAGCAGTCCGAACCCGATGAGAATGTCGAAGAAGGGGAGCATGAATCGCAGAAAATTCTGGGATTAGATGAAGATGACATTAGCCAAGACAGTCAGGAGGAATATATGCAGCCCCCTCGAGGCCAGAAAGTACCACACGTGCAAACCAACATATACCCGTGTCCTCACTGTGAACGCTCCTTTCCCTTAAAACAACTTCTGGATTTGCACAAAGTAAACCACGAAAGAGAACGCAGTTTTGAATGCAAGGAATGCGGTCGCAAGTTCTTCACAAAATATGATTTGGGTAAACATCTGCTGACTCATTCCGATGATAAGCCGTTCACCTGTGTCATCTGTAATAAGAATTTTTCGAGGGAAGCACTTTTACACAGACATCAAAAGACTCATGTGGATGTTCCGAAGTACCTCTGCTCACACTGTGACAAGACATTCTTGACCAGAGACGACCTAGAATTACACACGAAGAAGCACAACAAGAACAGGCCATTCACCTGTAGAATTTGCGACAAAAGCTTCGTCTTTAAACAGGTCAGTTGATTATTTACAATTTCAGGCAAATATTTATTTAATGTTCTCTGAAAACTTAGTAAGAAAGAAAGCAATTAAATTAGTTTAATTACTAACAAAATTAAGTAGACGGGAAGACACAACTATTTGTTATATTTCAAAGTCATAATTGTCTAATAAGCAAATATTGTATTATATAAGGTCTTCTATTAATCAAAAGTCCTTAGCTCAGTGTTTTATGGTTGTGTACAATTATAGGTATATTTTTGCAAAATTATGAATTTTAGTAAGTCCAAGGAATAATCATTTTATAGAAAATGGAATTGTTTTAAATGTATTAAGACAGTCACACGGTCTTCTTCATTTTTCCATAAAGCACTAATTTGATATAAAACAAATAAATGCAATTTCTGCTAATGTAGCCTTTTCGTTCAATTACTCGTATAACGTGCTTTTAAATTACTGTTCCTGAACATATCCTGCAAATTACTCTATAAACAAGTTTCTGTGTTATTTAACACTTATTTATAAACCATTAAAATTCAAGTTGCTATAGTTTTGAACTGTCTGGCCAGTTTTCTAGTGTTTGCCTCTCTATTGGTATGCAGCAGTGCAGAGCAATATACTAAAATGTATTGATATTTGATACATACCAAAATATTGTGTATAAGTATTTGTAATATTGAACGAACAATATAGGTTTGTTTTTTTGATAGAAATAGTGTTTATTCAAGTTATGTGGTAAGAGGTAATGAACAAATCTAAAAGTGAATATTATTTTTTTTACTTCGGGGTATTTATAAAAAATCACAATTCAATATGCCACTCAATGAAGTGCAATCATGAAGTACCTTAATATGCAGGGCGTTTCAAAATTCGATGTCATAAATTCGGGTGCATGTTCCTGAAGTTATATTATGACAAAAAGTTTATATTAACATGGGTCCGTAAATGCTTTGTTTTTAATATTCAGGGTGTTGAAAATTCTTTTAAGAATGTTCTGATGGAAAATGGCCAATAATTTGGCATAGAATATATAAAGCAGGGGCGGCGTTGTGGGAGGGTCAGCGGGGTTTAGTAAAATTCCTTAGTTTAGATGTTAATGTTATGTATTTAATTTAGTGTTTATTTGTTGTTGTTATATAATTGTAAATACAAATTTAAAAAAACAATTTAAAAGAAAAATGTTTCCCCATATTTCTTGTGTAGTCCAAGAATATGCAATTAAGTAGACTAAATTTTTTTTTCGAAAACTAAGTAAGACAAAAATTCAAGAGACAAAGAAGTTGTATTTTTAGTTGCTTAATGTGAAAAAAATATAAAAGTTTTAAAAAAGTTAGTGGTGCACATTTTCTGTCAAAAATATTGATTAAGGTGCCTTTCAGGACACCACTGGAATTAATAAATTTAATCTAATTGGGGCCAAATGAGCGCCTTAACACTAGTATTAGCACTGTCAAATTTCATCAAAATTGAGTAAACGATATATACGAAAAACCATTTTTTTTTAAATTTAACATCCTGTATTTTGAAAACGAAGCATTTGAGGACCCATGTTTATATAAAGTTTTAGTCTTAAAATAATTTGGAAAATCGTCTGTTAAATTTATGGTACAGACTTGATTAACACATTGTATATTCTGTGCTACAATAATACGCTATATTAGTGTGACGTAGATGTCGGCCATTTTGCTGCGATACGTCAAGATCCCGGATCCAAACCAACCTACTTAGTTGTCATAATGTGCGTAAGGAAGTTCAGCGTTTGGCGTAATTTTTTAGTGTTAAAGGGTATTTTAAAGTGTTACTGTGTATATTTGAGTAGCTTACTCTACTTCGCTTTACTTAGCAAGTATTACAAACCGAAATTACATTTAGATACAATGTATTGTTGAAAAACTGGACATACACTAAGTATCTGTGTGGAGGATTACAATTTACAAGTTTTACCAGAAAATGGTAATCAGTTGGGTCCCTGGATGTTTCTGTTATAATGAGAGAGAAACATATAATATTTACAGCACTTCTTTTAGGTTGCTTTTAAACAATAGATTGCAACTAAATCTAATTTTGGTTTATAATACTAAATTATACGAAGGAACGTAAACCACTAAAAATACACAGTAACACCCAATGTTCAGAGTAAAATTATAGTATAATACAATATTTTTAAGTGTTACTGTGTATGTTTGAGTGGTTTACATACCTTTGTATTATTCATTAAGTATTACAAACCGAAATTACATTAAGTTGCAATCTATAGTTGAAAGCCATTCTAAAATAAATGCTTAAAGTTTATATGTTACTCTCTCATTATAACAAGAACATTCAGGGACCTAGCACGTTACCATCTTCTGGTACAGCATATAAATTGTAATGCTCTACACACGCACTTATTGTAGGTTAAGCTTTTCAGCAGTACCTATATTGTAACTAAATGTAATTTACGTTTGTAATACTTGCTAAGTAAAGCGAGGAGTGTCAGCTACTCAAACATACACAATAACACTTTAAAATATTCTTTTAACACTAAAAAATTGCACCAAACACTGAACTCCCTTATGCACGTTATGACAACTTGGTTTGTTTTGATCCAGGATCTAAACTAAATGTAATTTCGGTTTGTAATACTTGTGAAGCAAAGCGAAGGAGTGTAAGCTACTCAAATAAGTACAGTAACACTTCTAAACATTCTTTTAAAGTCACAAAACTGCACCTAACACTGAGGTCCGTTACGCATGTTATGACAACTCGGTTTGTCATGGCGGTCATTACGTCAGCACTAATATAGCGTATTACTCTGACAGGTGCATAGTAAAGGTTGCCAAATATTATGGCAATTTAATTGCAGCAGTCCACGTTGAAGATTTAATGGTAACATTTGCAAAGCCTCATAATATTTGTAAATTGTGTACCTTTCAACTCTGACTTCAAAACCTATCTCACTTGTATTGATCCAGCAATATTTCAAAACACCATGTATCAATATAAAATATTGACAGAACGGAAAGTATTGATCCATAAACATATTAATATGTTTCAATCACCACTAGTTACTGCAAATACCGAGGCAAACACAAAACTACAATTTTTATGATGTACACAAACTATTATGATTGCCAACATGTATATAGAACAGACTTGAAATTTTTTCTACGCTTTACGTTAAGGAGCAGTTCAAACAATATGACGCTGAGAAACATTGATGTAATGACACTTTTTCATTAGACAATTTTTTTAATTGATAATTTTAATTTTAATTGATAATTACATGTACATTTATAACTTAAAACTTTTGAATTTCTGTGTGTAATTACACAACTCTTAAAAGACTTCTGTAATTTGAACTATCCATAATAGTATTAAGTCGTGGCTTTTCCTTTTTTGCTATTTGAAGACAGGATAATAGTTTGCTCTATCGTGTTTGATAGTGCCCAAATATATTTTATTTCAAATAATTTCATGTCGTAATAAATTACACCTTGGCACCAATGAAAGTCATTGAAGGATGAAAGCTCCCTCATAAGTATGTATATTCAATACCAAACTGAGAAGACCTAAAGGTTGTCATATTTTATTTATTCAAATGTTTACTTCGCATAGATCAATTAGCTTACAATTTCAGATTGTTAATGTGGGCAACTTGAAATTTTGACTTACCTCAACTGAAATATTTCCTAATATCGTTTGTTAGAACTGTAAATAGCAATGTGTACTCAACAGGGCTTGGAACGTCATGAAGCTACCCATAGCCACGAGAAGCCCCATAAATGTAACTACTGTGAGGCCAGCTTCACATCACCAATCAAACTGACACGTCATATAACTTCTCACGCTGGACTTCGGCCCTATCCTTGCAAACGCTGTGGACGCACTTTCCTCCTAAGCCACCATTTGACCCGTCACATGCGAAGTCACTATGCAGCCCAGTCAAATTCTGGTTCACCGATTGGACAACACAAATGCGACATCTGCAGCATGTCATTCAGAAGGAAAGATTCATTGATTAACCACAGTGCGATACATTCAATGGTGAATTTGAGATGTGTTATTTGCAACACAGCATTCGAAACAGCAAAAATGGTGAAAGAGCATATTACTACGCATCTTTCTGGTTTGCCTTATCCATGCGATAAGTGCGATTATTCATTTGAAACACAGGATCAGTTGGAAGAACATGAGGTAATGTATTAAGAAGTTTGTGGTATCTTGCAATTTTTTTGTAATACACTTAAACCCAGTTATAATGAAACACTATTTTTATGTCATCAAATTTTTTTTCATTAATCTGATAAATTATAAATAAATGTATTAGGTGTAAAAGATTATATTAATTAAACTAAAAGAATAAGATGTCTGAGACAAGCTAAATATGTAGTTTACTTTGTACATATTTCACAAACTAAAATTATTTCTCAGCATTTCATTCTATTCCATGCAATTTTTCCATTATAATTTGTTTGTAAAAGATTTTTTAAAAGGCTTATAGCATTTAGGAAATCCTTATACCTCCTAAGTTTCATTATCAATTTCGGTTTCATTTTTAATGTTTCATTTCTACAACATCCGAATGAGATTTTTATCGTAATAATAACTATCCAGTGCCACAAAGCTGTCTCATGGAGTTTGACCATAACTACCTTCGTTACCACTTTTAAATACTTTGACATAGCAGGTTGTTATCTTGTCATTTTGTATTAAACTGTCTGCAGATACATTGCAGCTTTGTTTAGTTGTTGGTCTTGTTGGCTTTACATTCCATACACTGTGCAAGTACTACAAGTAATATGATAATTGCTTTATTTAACGACATATATGTAATAATCCTAACTTAATAAAGGCTGCAGCAAACAAGCGGAAATATGTAATCATTAAATTAATTATGTTACATAATTTTATTAATTTTTTTTATAAATATTATTATATTTACCATTGCGTAATTAAACAATTTACAATTGTATATGGCTTGTATTAGCCAGACTTTATCTATAAAATATATTGTAACATGTTCATCCTTTAGCTGAAATACACTAGTGCAATTGGAGATGCAGTAAAATCAGCTTTATATGATTGGTGGTGGATGTGTTGATAAGTTGTCAACCAAAGGCAACATTAATTTCCATTTGCTAATTAGTCCTTTATTTCATCACTAAATTGCCTCTTCCAAAACTTTGGAAGTCATCTAATTTTTTATTTATTTCTGTTCAATATATTACCAGTGTATTAATATTTCTCAAGCAATATGGCCTTTTTAACTTGTTTATGACATGAGTTTGCTCTGTTCATACTTTAGACTGTTGGAGATTTTGTGATTTTTATGTCAAATACATATCACTACATTTATTAATGTTTTGATTTTCTCAGTGATTTGATGACAGTTTCATCAACCTTCTTAACCAGAAGAATATTCTTAATATTTCATCCCTTTTTTTGTGCAAGTCATGGAGTTCACCAAACTGCTTTTTTCATTATCTTAAAACATGCTCAGATATAACTTTATTGTCAAGACATTTATTGAGAAACATTTCAGTTCCATATATTTCTAAGAAACTTGACACTTCCGATCATAAAATCTCAGAATAACAAAGGGTAGCCAACTAGGTAATTGAAAAATAGGTCATAATAAGGGTTTTTAAAGTGATATCTCAATATTGTAACAATAGTTATTGTCGCTAGAAGACTTTCACAGTATGCGTTTTGGCAGTAAGATAACATAGACCATTTTAAATTTTATATTAAGACTAAGGTAACATTCTAACAGACTATTCTGTCTGGTTACTTTAATGTGCTAAAGCGTAAATGTAAACGGAATAGTATTAATTTCTTTAATCCTATACTATACTACATATTTATATAAACTGATTGTTACTTAATATTATCTTCGCTTGCAGGTGAAACATGCTGAAATGGAGTACGAAGAACAAATAGAACGTGAAGTCACTGAAGAAGAACAGCAGAAAGCTTTGCAAGAGGCAGGTGCTGAAGGGAGCATGGAGTGTGATGAGTATCAAGGCGAAGAAGTGGATGAATTCACAATTATGAACAACTTGGAAAACCCCGAGATTGTGAGAAGATCCAAACGTGAACCAAAGATAAAAGATTACGCACAATTCTTAAAAGATGAGCTAGGATCTGATGTTGAAGAGGGTCAGGAAGAAGAAGAAGAAGAAGAGGTAGCTCCAGTGCAGAAACAACAGACCCTTGAAGAGGACACTATCAAGCCTATAGTTCGCACTGAAGGTAGGTGTATTTTTGTATACGAGTGCCACAATTTTGCCAAATTATTAAAATGACATGAGGCATCTTAGTTTATTCAAAGTAAACATAAATCCATTAGAGTAATGATAACTCTATTGTAATATATGTAATACATATTTACTACTGCACAAAATAATATGAAACTGAACAAAATCATGGAAGTGAAGTTTTAATCAGCAATATTTTTTTGTATCCATTATAATTATGAATTTTGTTTTCTTTTTTGTCTTTCCAAGCTTATATTGTGTGTTCATATTTAGGTACTAAAGTTTACACCCGCAAGACTCCAGCAACAAAGATTAGAATGCTACCTCAACTCTCTCCTGCTCCAACAAAAACAGCCTCCCTTGAACAAATTACACAACCGCCGATGACAACCCTAGAACACCTTGGCTTAAGCAAACAAGCTGTCAGCGCCTTACCAAATAAGCAGTTTGTGGACATGAAAATTGGCGATAAGACAGTTCGTGTACAGAAAGTGATGATGACAAAAGCAGAGATTAATGCCATGGCAAAAGAAGGAAAAATAGAGTTCAAAGGCAACACGATTTTACTTAAAAAGACAATGATTCCCAAAACTACAGAGGCTAGTTCTGGCAGCTCTGTGAAGCCTATTACTATTGAATCTATTATAGACGGAGAACCAAAATCGAGTACTCCTTCCAAACCTGTTTTAAAGAAGACATATCAAAGACGGACAGTGGAATCTGCAGAGGGTGAGGCAGGAGGTGTAAATAAAGATGATGATGATAAGAAAGAGATGAAGCAGCAGAAGGAATCTACAGCGGAAGAAGCTAAGCAGGAAGATAGTCAGGTGGATTAAATGCTTATATTTGATTATGTTGTTTTAAACTGTATTAGTTTTATAGGGATAATAATTAAATATATAATTTTGGAGATGTATGTAATAAGTATCCTTGAATACACGAAATATACTGCTTAGTTAGAATTGCTTGTTTTCTTTCTTAAACATGTAATGTATTAACCAATAAACTTCTTATCCGATATAAGAACTGCTAGTTTGATAGGTGATATTTACGCATCAACCTAGTCGCCCTACCTCAAAATAGAGTTGCTTGATCACTTCTACAGGTCATATGCTACCATCTAACGAAGAGCCGAGGTAAATTCTATGTTTTTAAGCGAAGATCTCACTTTTCATGATCAGAGACAGACACATCGTGCACATAAGCTTTTAGTGGGTTGTGCTAAAAATCATACTGCGATTTATTTACATTTACCTAAATAGAACTAAAGTACCAGTTGTAAAACAAATTCATACAAGTACTATGTAATATTACAGTATAGACATTTACTTCATATGAAGTAAATACTTTGAATATAATTATAAATGTTCACAGCTAATACCATTACTCGGCAATCTGCTCTTCGCTGATAATTTTGCCCACTGCTGCAGGCAGCATCTGCATAGCTGAGTTCATCATGGACGTAGATGTTTCCAAGCTAACACAAACTGAATCTTGGGCCCAGTGCTGCCTCGCTACCCAGCAGGGATTCGGTAGACTGTCTTACAGAAAATCGGTAGATGTTGTAAAAACATACTTGGAAAGATGGCTGTAATATATAATTACTTATTATAACAATACTTTTTCTAATATAACATTTAGGACACTTATGTACTACCAGTGTAAGGTACCTACTACCGTTTATCCTTTATTTGCTTTTTTAACCACATAAATGCATTGCAACATTTTCGTTGACTATTCATCTAAATTCAAAAATAATGAATTATTCGGCTAACTAATAAGACGTAATGCAAAAMTCGTTTTAGGCACTTTTKTTTTGTGAAAGATGCCAAAGATGTTGGGCCAGTTTCTCGTATCTATTTTAAAGTTAAAGTCAACTCTGTAATAAAAATTTAAAATGCCAGAATGACTGGCCGTGATGTTCCTATTAAAGGTTCTTATGACCGCAGTTGAGTGCTCACCAATTATCTGCCTTGCCACCAATGGTGTCCCAGGATCAACCCCATTCCCTGTAGCATATTCATATCGGACATAGCTGATTCCACAATGGAAAAACTCGAACTAAACTTATATTGAATGCGCGTTATTGCACAGCAATGCACAATGAAATTCGAATGAGTAAATAAATGCCTTTTATTATAGTAATGAAGTTATATTATAATACTATATTATGACACGATAATAGTATGGTGTAAAAATAAACTAATATATTTACATATGTAATATTTGCAAAGCATCAGTTTTAACATAATTAACAAAAAACGTATTTAGAAAATTTAAATGACCGAAACAATTTTTTTCCATAAATCGTAAACTAGGCATGTGCTGAGCTTGAAACAAAAAGGTTGTATATCTCCTCCTTGGGCAATTTTGATAATCCCAAAATATTTTTGGATTAGATTTTCCACGAAAACGGTACCTACGTCGTAGAAAAAATTCTGTTCACAAATAATATAGAGAATAATATCTACAATTTATCTGGGAAAGTAACTGCACTATATCAAAAAAACATGAAAAGACAGCAACAGTGCCAAAAATTCTGGCTCAAAAAATTTTTTTGGTTAGTGGGTACCTATAAATATAAAAATTAAAGAGCCGATGAAGTCCTAGATAATTTATCGAGACTTTTTGTTTTCTATTATGCGTTGTTATACAGATAGAGTGCTTTCAAATGCATAATATGCGCTATCTTGAACATACACATCGCCTACTTCGGAAAATTACTACATTTATTTCCTCCTCAGACTTGAATTTTATTCTTAGAATATTATCGTCATTTGATGAATAATAATATTATAATTATCTGGATAAATACTACTCATATTTCGCAACAAGGACTAAATAATACCAAGAAAAACACAAAGATTAAACTATTTACAGTTTTTACTGACATGTGGTGCGATCTTGCATGTGTTAACGGACAACTGATATTGCACAAATTTGTGCACTACCGCTCGTGCGATAATGTACGCAGTTTCGGCTCGACTCGGTTGATGTCGATATGCACTAAGCTACGTCCGATACGAAWATGCTTCCTTGCATAGTCTTTATGACACAAATAGCTTCTAGTCACAAGTCCTCTGCAATCTTACGCAGCTCGTGTACCACTACTGCGCCTCTTCAAGCGTTTATTTGTACTACTCTAATGTTTTTACTAATAATTATTGTTCACTAAAGTAACTAAATTTGACTCACCAGTGTGTGACGCTGCTGCCACTGCTGTTTAACAAAAACCACCTGAACGTGTGATCTAATGAAATGAGAACATAAGTACCTCGTCCAAATCAAAAGGTTCCTCTTGTCTGACAAAACCCGCCGTACCACACTCGCAAGCTCGTCCGGGTCAGTCGGCAGATCGAATCGGAATCAGGAACGCAATCTTCTTTCCTTCTTTGAAGAACGCTCTTAACCAGATGTTGCAGGGCTGTGATGACTGATGAGGTATTAACGCTCTTCCAGCCTACTTATTTACATTTTGTCCTTTATCAGGACATATATTTGCCTTGGAGCAATTTCCGCGCCAACCGAATGCAGCCCGGTCCATAGAAATGTCCTCAAACAGCAGTGGCCCCGATAGAGTACCTTTTGGCATTATTTACTGCGGTGCAGCACGGCCAATAAGTGCAACATAGTAAGATTTGGCAATACAGACTGAATTAATTTTCAGACAAACCTTACCGTGGTGCAGTATCTCAAGACGCTGAATGACAGTAAGAATTAGCTGACGCTATAGTTACTTCTATTAGTATATTTTCCTGCCTCCTCAGTGGGCATTTCCATGAGATCTGGCACTCGACCTAATTCTTTTTTTTCTTTTCTTTCAGCACTGGAATCATCAGTCATGAATATTTTCGGAAAACAGAGCTACCAAAACTTCCGCTAGGCAAAGTATCGCGTAAGAGTTTGAAAGTCGCTGTGTAATCTGTATGAAGGATACACGCTAAAGAAAATGCGCCTATTTTTGAAGCCGCAAAGTAAATGTTCACACGAGTTGGTTTGGTCGTACGAATCACTTAAGTCTACAAATATGATTTCTTGAGCAAAATCGCATTTGTGGCCCCTTAACATAATTGGAGTTAAAACAATTATGATCAAGGGTTGCTCTCGTATAACAACTTTGGCACCTGCTTCTGTACAGACACTTTTTGCTTGCGTTTTAATGCAGTTACTGTATCAGATTCATTGCGCCCACCAAAAGAAGAAGGTGTCATGCCATCTTTGAAATATCTCATGAACATCGCTTCTGTTTCGGGTGACATTCGCAAATAACTATAAGCTTCAGCCACCATTACGTTATTTGTATCCAGTGCCTTCAGAGACTGCATCGCGGTAAGGTTTGTCTGAAAATTAATTCAGTCTGTATTGCCATATCTTACTACGTTGCACTGATTGACCTTGGTGCACCGCAGTAAATAATGACAATGCGCGCCACGACATCGCTCCTCTATGCTCCCGCCGGCGTCCACTTCACGGTGCACTTGGTTCATTATTTTGGCCAGAGCTTTTTGTCTTTTGACGAAAATTGATGTAATTAGCGGCTACAGTTTTTTTTCCGCGAGAAAGATGCACTGTAGATCAATCCTTCTTTCACCGTTTTCACTTCAGAGCAGTATACCTTGGAACCACCAAAGCAAGTGCGGCTACCAGGATAAAAGAACACGATAAATGCTGCCTTCTTGGACCCACTGAGAGATCTGCAGTGACGTCCACGATGAACTCGGTTTCGAAGATATTGACCACAGCAATGGGCGAAACGTCAGCGAAGATGATATCGCCACGACCACAGCCAACACGGAATCATCTACCAGAACAATTATAAAACGCCTCTACCGAGAGGAGACGTTCAAATATGGTTGACAACTTGATGCACTAAGCAAGAGGTAATTCCCTTGATTGGGAGAAGATTGATAAGGTCACTCACGAGGGTACAGAAAGGATAAAATAACGTAAAAAGTAACCGCTAGAAGAAATTTGGTAGAATCTAGGAAAATCAGGTCAATGAATGACCTGGTCTTGACATCAGACGCACGGTGTCAAACCTTACTGACCGCGCACTCACAGCGGACGAAGTCTTAGTCCTGGCGAAAAGGGGAACTATGCCATCGTCCCTGCGAAAATACCAGAAGACATCACCGCCAGTGTAGAAAATGCTATTCGAGTTGTGTCAGAACACAAGCCGAAGAAATTCGAAATGAAACACCGCGATCTTGTGGAAAAATAAAACATCAAAAAGCAACCTGTCCGCGAGGGAATGCAAAACGTTGCATGCGACGGCACCATCACGATCTTGTAAGCAGCAAAGGAAGCACAACGATCGTCATGCACACAATGGACTACTGTGACAAGATAAGAAGTCTACTAGAACCAGAGGTCTACAATATAAACTCGATCGTGACCAAACAGCCGCTATTCTACGCCAAACAAACACACTGGCAAAAAACAGCTTTCGATGATGAGATACAAGAAGATATAGAAATCAGAGGCACTCCCTCCTCGCCTCTACGGTCATTCAAAGGTCCACAAGGATGGCGTTCCGTTACGACCAATCGCCAATGTACGACGCGGCAAAACACCTCACGAAACTATACCGCAGCCACATATAGGGAACACACCAATTCACTTCAAGGACTCAAAGTTACTTAGTAGATAAGCTGGAAATGCAAATTGGACCAAACCACCAGTTGGTCAGTTGGTTCCGGTAAAAGATGTCGTGGGTCAGATATCGGAACTGTTTACAGAAAATGTTACGGCACTGTTTAAACATTACCTTACTTCTTATTTCTACATCTGGAAAGCTGATTACTACCAGTAGCTGGATGTAGTAGCCATGGGTAGCCCACTCAGTCCAGTAGTGGCCAACCTTTTCTTGGAGAAGTTCGAAAGGAAGAAGAAGACACCCTCGGCATGTTACAGATACGTTAACGACACCTTCGTGCTGTGGAGACATGGCGGGGACGCTCTTCAGGAGTTCATTCTAACACCTATGCCATGGAGACAAAAAGATAAGCTGACCTTCAGTGTTTTAGTCGTCAGAACGGCGAATCACAAACTAAGGACATACGGTTTACCGCAAACTTGCCCGCACGGACCGCTACCCGAACAAAGATTCCAACCAACTTTCTAGGCAGAAAAGAGGCTTCGTCAAAACCCTACTTGAGTGAGCACAACGGATTTGGGAGCCGCATCATCTACAAACGGAATTGTGCCACCTAAGGCGCATGTTACTCGGTCACTCGGCGAGGAAGACAAAACGAGCAATTTAACCACGACCCCAGCCGTAGAAATCTGTCCAACAGCCAGCGACAGTGGGAAGGGTCTATATCTGCCTTACATCAGGAACCCACCGATCGTATTGGGAAGATACTGCAAAAGATGAACATTAAACCTATCAGTTTTTATTGAGTTTAACCTCTTACATGTTTCGGCTTATTCGGCCTTTCTCAAAGAGTTTACAAACGAAACTGTTGCTTAAGTTACGTAGGTATAGAGGCTCGTGGGATCTGCATCTAACTTAAAGCAACGGTTTCGCTTGTAAACTCTTCGAGGAAGGCCTAATAAGCCGAAACATGTAAGAGGGTAAACTCAATAAAAACTGAAACATTACCAAGTGTTATAATTATTATATTATTAAAAAAAATGTTTCATTTAGTGCCGCCAAACAAGTCAATTGAAGTTATTAAACCTATCATTTTCATTTCACGAAGGATAACCAAGATTCCTTATCTTCAGGAGGAGTGTACAGTATACTTTACAGTTGCCCAAAAGTGTAAACCAGAACCACCAAGAGCAGTGCTACTATAAGAATAAAAGACGAGAGAAGCTGTCGCCTTGGACAAACAGAGATCTGCTGTTGCAGAGCATGCTCTCCAACAGACATAGTATATTGACTTCGCCTACGCACAAATATTGTTGATATTGCTAAACACTACCATGCTCGTCTACAACGTCAAGCTGTTGAGATCTACAAACATCTAGAACTTTGACCGCAAGGAGAAAACTAACGATCTTGTACTCACCACAACAGTGTTGCGAAGAGCGAAGGCCAGATAACCACAACAACGGCTAACTAACTCGTAATCAGCTACCAGTACAATTGAAATAAGAGTTTCCTGATTTCTTTTAGCACGCAGCGTCAGCCAGCTACTATTGTAGCTGCTACCTAATGGAAACAAATATGCAAAATTACTGATTTGGACGATCTCATGGATGTTTTGAGAGTTGATGCATTTGGATACTTTAAATGCTTTTGAGCCATTTTAAAATATTTAAAATGCAGGCAATGACATTTTCCACACGCGTTACAAATCTAACATGCCTACGGTTAATTCGTTCTTCCACCAGTTCTGGTCTGGTTGAATTGTTGTAAGATAGCAGGTTACTCCAGGAAGCACTTCATTTTGTTCCAAATTCAGATTTACAACATTTTCAGCACACGCGCTTCTGGAAGGGTAGTTGGCAGCTCCATATGCAACCTAATTATCAAACAAAGTCTCATATGAATAAGCTTAATCCAGGTGTTCATTTTACCAAAGTAGCAAATATTAGCATATGTATGCAGTGATTCTAAAGATACCTACTGTGTCACTCTCAAACTTGTTGCTAGAAATAAATTACAAGCAAATTATGATATAAAGAGGCAAGAAGTGGTAACAATAGATTGAATGTCGTTGGGGTGATTTATAAATATAATAAAAAGCAATTAGTCAGATATGTTAGACATCAGAATAATGTTTTTGTCAAAGACAAGATGTGCAGGGTGTTATGCATTTGGTCGAAAAAGAAAAATAATTGTATCTGGTAAATACAATCTCCGATATGTTTTATTTAGTTATGAAAGAGGGACGTCTCTATTAATTATGATTGCTTTTTATGATGCAAATAAATCATGTGTAGCGGATTTAATAATTTTCAGAAAAGTTCTATGAGTAATAACATCGCTGTGGCGAAATGTTATTGTGTTCATGCTATCAAAGATTTGTTCTCCAAACTCTGAAGATGTGCCAACTGAATAAATCCGAAGCTCCCAGATGGTCAGCATTTTGCTTAGGATGATAAAGAAATGCGGTAGTGTTTATAAGAAGAAATTTGCCTATTTCAAGCAATATCTATTCAGTGATAAGTATCAATTATTATTGCCTTCCAAACATGCTTAATTGAAAGATAAGTATTTTGCGTGGAATGAAAACTAAAACATTTGATGTTTTTAATTTTGCTCTTGTACCTACCGTCTTTTTCTGTCATAGCAATGAAGAACATCTGATTGGATTCTGGAGTTTATGACTAAGCTTTTTTAAAATAATTATTTTGTTTTCGGAATAAATAGAAACTTTTTCACTTCTCTCGGGGTGGTGATGTCTTGCTCGTCCTTGGGCGGTTGCTGAAAGTTGCTTATTCCTCTTGGTTTTAGCAATTTAGCATACCCTGTTATTGACAACCTGATTTGTGTCATTGTTGTTTTTATTACATTTAACTTGAATGGTGAAGTGTATGAGACCCAACGCACGATATCTTCTTATACAACCAATTTGTCGTTGTGGTGAGAGATTTAAATTTGTCTGGATTTGATGATGTCTATAGCCATCCTCTTCCTGTGTGGGTAGGAGTACATCCACTCTTCCTAATTTTTGTTATACTTTTGGGTTAGTTCAGCTCAATAAATTGTTATTTATAATTTGATGGTTTTTTTTTGTTTTGGGTAACTGGCTTGCGGGTGTTGATAGATCTGATGACTGTTGATTTTCACCACCCATCTCTTAGTATTACCATTTCTATAAAACATAAACGATATTTAATATTTCCCAGTAACCATCACATGGCTCTTAATAAAAAAAAACAATTCTCCTAGGCTGTATTTACTTCAGATCTATGTGATTTGGACTGGACGAGTATCAAAAAATAATGATGCCTGTGTACCTGTCTTTATTACACTCTGTACTCCCAGCAGTTTCTGGACATGCGAATGCAGATTTATTCCAATGTTCTTTTACTGCCTGTCTCACCCGTAATGAACAATTCGATAAACGCACAAACTAGCGTTTCCTGATATTACAGATGCACAAGTACCTACACAAAGCTCCTACAAAGCTGAAGAAGGCTTCCTGCCTTGCTTGATTAGGGACTGTGCTTCTGTTCTAGCTTTGTCCCTATCAATTATCTATGTTACATTACAGATACTTTTTCAAAGTTGGTTCTGCATGAAGTGCTCTCATTTTGTCAGATCGGATATTCCATTCACAGCATGGTTTTATTCAGGGCAGATCAACCGTTATCAATTTGACCACCATTACTGGGTTTGTTACATCTGCATTGGATGGAAATGGACAAGTATCTAGATTCTTAAGAAAATCATTAATATATTACACAGTACTATTAATTTCACGCGACCACGATCGACTTTTATAAAAGCTTTGAAAGAAAAAGATATTTTCATTTAACGATAACAGATCTCGCACTTGTGCTCTATCCAGGATAAATAGAGTATTGAAGAAGAACCGTAGAAAAACTCAAATTAGATCTCGATTATCTTAAGCCAATCTTTAACACCATCAACACGATGGATAGACGCAAAACCACCAGGCCATGCTGTACGGGGGCATCTGTTGACCATAATGTTCAATTGTTTGGAGGGGGTCTCCACATTCACAAGAAGCGTTGATAGAATTGGACAGCGGTATTTGATAGAATTGATTATTGAATTCTGCTTCAAAAGCTATCGCATGTTAACGAGCCGTATAAAGGTATTTCATCTTGTTATATACAAGAAATATTTGGAATACCGCAGGGATCCATTCTTGGATCCCTAGTCTTTCTTATTTGTATTAATGAAGTATGCTCTCTGAGAAACAATGTTTTTTGTATGCTGATGATTTTTAAATTTATTGCTCTGTTAACACAGCCCAGTACTGTATTTCTTAAAGAGGACCTCCGTAAGCTATCGGCAATGGACTTTGAATATTGATAAGAAGTGTCAAGTTATGAAATTTGCTAGTTTAAAGATTTTAAAGATCAATGATCATATACTTGTCACTGTCAGTAAAGCGTATAAGTGTTGATTATGTGCTTAGTTCAACAAATTTTTAAGTAATTCAGTGCAGTTTTTGAATAATATCTAGCAAAAATAAATAATCGATTTATTAGATCCGTACATTCAGATCAGATTTTTTCCCTCAGTACCTGCCTGCAGAATTAATATTCAAGAATAGTTGGGGGCCGATTCATTTCATTAAAAATTTCCGCCTAAATGTGAACGATCCTGCCTCATAAACAACAAATCAATGTGCAGTCTCCAAAACCGAGAACTCATCGAGACCATCGAGTTCTTCGCAAGGTCAAGATTGCCACGGGGAACGGCCGCCGCGTATAAACTTTGGTCGCAATTGTCTTCGAGGTAGTATCAGTCGCCATGGCACCGCGACTCCTCGACTTTTACTTCGTCCTTCTAGCTGCAGGTGAGTGAGAGCAGACTTTTACGCGAACTATGTGAAATCGTAGTTTAAGGGTAGAATTCCGCCAGAGGGTTGGTTTTGGTTCGGATCAATAAGCTAATTGGTAGTGGAGGTTTTTTTTTGTATTCGAGTATGTGAAAGTGCTCTGGGACATACTTAGAGGTCGACTGGTATGAGTAATGATTATGGTATCGTGCCGTTAAAGAAATTGCTACCTCCATATGGAGTAGTACAGTAAATCTGAAATAGAGTAGCAAGATTACTATATAAAAGCATGCGCAATAGGATATTTTAAGTTTAAATAATCTGCTTATATTTATTATTACCATTAACTTGTTTCTATTAAATCTGTTTGTAACGAAGAAAGTGAAGCACAATGCTTGCCGCACTTTATTCACTATAAGGCTTAGCAAGTCAGCTGTGCATTTTAATAAGAACCAAATATTAAAAAAAAATACAAGAAATATGCTCACAGTATGATTTTGTACTCTAGGTAAGCACAAGCGCTACTGTCCAGCGCCTATTGACCAATATGCTAAAATAAATTACGAAAAACTGAATTAATAAAATACGAAAAGCTCGCGAGATGTAAGAAAATTGTATGTCTTTATTACACGTGAATTTTTTTCAAAGTAGTGCAATAAAATTATAGAAGATAAAGAAGAACAAAGTTCACATTTTCGAAAATTATATCCCTTCGCGTTCAATGTCAAGCCCTGCGACAGAGTTACTAAGGTATCGCATAACCACAGTGCAATTTAAATCCAGTTTCAGGTTTGTAACTTATACATTTTTCCGCAGTCTTGACAACAAGGCTGCATGCGAACGAACTTTGGCGATATATCGGTAATTTTAATGTTAAATAAATAGGTAGGTAGGTAACAGAAAAATCACCCAAGCCACCAAAGAAACCTGAAATATAAATATTGTATTTCTTATTTTCATTTTAAAAAAACCTCTGCAAATTGAATCAATACTTCCACATCCAATTGTCAATATGACATTTACGTTTTTATTTCTTGTACTATACGATTAGTAATCACGTTTTGAGGATTTTTTCTCTCTACGCATTTTTTCTAAGACAAACAGTGATATTAGCAAAAATATTAAATGTAAAATCAGCTTTTCCAAATAACTCGAAAATTATTAACTTAACAAAAACATTACAAGAGTGCTTTCTGATCAGAAATTTGATTTTCTATGTAATACCAAAATAATAAATAAAGAATCGTACGAACAGGGACCAAAATACGTTTTCTGGAAAATTTCGAAAATGTCAAAATTTTGAATAAATTTTCTTAGACACTTTTTGTGAGAAATTTTATTTCCTACCTGCTGGTATTTTTATTTTTTGAGTATATTAAATATATTCGGAAATATTTAGGAAAAACCGTTTTCTTTAAGTGACGCCTTTTTGCTAATACCTTCTAAACAGTTTGCTGCACCGAAAATTTATAAAAACGAATAATACTCGCAGTTATACTACTAATCACATACTAAAACGAAAAAAAAATAAAAATTTGCAAAATTGGTAGTTCCCCCAATTTCGCCCCTTTCCCGATACCCTACTTACCTCACAAACAATAAGTCGCTTTGGGTAGTTGAGATTTATACGTTTGTCAAATTTCAAGTTCATATATTAAGTCTTTCGAAAGTTGCTCAAATTTTGTTTTTTTGCGTTTTCGACCATTTTAAAGCGAATGAGCAAATAAAAATTTTTGAAAATTTTTTTCGCGATACAATACTTCCCATCCGTTGGATGTGGAAGTAATAATGCATTAAACATTTCTTGTAGAATATCTTCTTACAATTAATTTCACTTTACTGCATTTTCGGTTATCTATATTTTTAACGATTTGATAGGATTGCAAACGAAGACGGTCTTGTATCTACCACATTTGACAATCACGTCAGTATTTACTTTATTTAACAGGATCCTTGCAGAAAACGACTGAGATTTTTGGATACAGTCGTGTGGTTTAACTTTTTTTATTTGTATTTATAACATTTTAGTACAATTACATTCAATTTTAACTTGAAAAAGATTACTCGTTTAAAGTTGAAAGGTTCAGTCGCATTTGAGATAGACCATTTGAATTTATCGATGAACCAAATCAACTTATAAAAAAATATACAGAAATGCAAAATTACCAACTAGCAGTAATAATTTTATTACTTTGTTCCATTGAACTAATAGCATCAATACAAGGCGACAAGTAGAACTTTTGGACTTAAATTTCACTGAAGTTAATTGATAGTGTTATCACAACTTCATAATTACAAGAAAAACACAGTTATGTTGCTTTAAACGTGGAAAATCTGACTTAACTAGCTCTTTCTGTGCTCTGGTGCATAAATCCTCTGTATGCAAATTCTCAATTCTATCTGTCAAACTTCTGTCAAGATACTTCTAAATGTTTAAAATAGGTTAATATCTCAATGAAAAGAGGTAACATTCGAAAAATTGCGGTCTCATTTAGAATTCAAACAAATACTCATACAGTAAACTAAGTGTACTGACATAATAATTGTCACATGCCCAAGATGACTTAACCACCTTTCCATGTTTTTTTGGATCTTCGTTTCTGACCCTGAAAACAATTGTACGTAATTGAAAATGTAACGATATGAATTTAATCGTAAAATAATGTTCCACACAAAAGATCCGATCATCTTATTATGTTGTAAAATTCAAACCAATAGAGTTGCAGCGTTTTAAAAATTTATTCATCAAACATTTTCACGTTTTACGGTTTATAACTAGTTTGCTATACATTTTATGGCAAAACTCATTAATAAAAGTAGTTGAGCACTTTCTACAAAAAAAAAAGAAAAATCTCTATGGAAATTTTTTTACGACTAAAGGTTACCTACTTACATTTCGCTAAACCGTCCGCAGTTTTATTATCAAAATAGTGGCCGAATTTGGAGTGCATACGGAACATTCAGTAATATATATTATCAATAAATAGTATCGATAGAAATATTTCGCAGTGACTTATAATATAATTTAATTATGCACATCTWTGTTAGTTAGAAACGTAGTAATKGACATATTTTTTTAACGTTCCCGCTTTCAWTGCCCACTGCGCTTGAAATATATCTTAGAAGTAATTCACTGATGACCTTCGTTAATTCAGATTATTTGAAGTAATTATTTTTATGTGTACCGAAAAACATTCAAATATCTTATTGTAGAACTCAATTCATACCWCTTTCAGAGAAAAATTAAATGAGAATAACTACTGAAGGAAATAACCTTAGCTAACACCAAATAAAATAAAATAAAATTACATTAGTTATACAAGATTTAGTCTACTTTTATAATACTTAATAATTTTTGTTCGAGTATTAATATCACAAATTGTAAATATATGAAGACTTGTAACAAAATTCCCAAAACAGGTACCTAGAATGAGTGCAATTCAATTATGCTGAGAGTTTTTTTTAAATATAATACTGTTATCCATTTTTTCATATTTAAAAATAACAAGCCAGAAGCACAAATGTTAGAAATATAGTGTTAACATTTAATTGGATATGAAAATTATAAGCTAAACCAAAAATAAAATCTATTTCTATGATAGGTATGCTGTGAGTACTGCAACCAGTTGCAGTTTCCGTTTCGATTTTGTTAAAGCTCGTCAGGCTTATTCAGCTTTGTGTATGGGCAACAGCAGTTCTATGTCACGCTCTCTGTCTTGGACCTAAGTTACTACTAGGTTACTACTACTACTACTGGTGTAATTTTTTTTAGAGAATACCTACCTACCTAACAAAAGGACGTTTTTGTAAGATTGTTAAAATTTACATAGCATTACTCATCCCATGCCCAACCCAATACATTGCTGCTAATTGGTGCACTCAAAACGACTACTTTGTAAAGCCTCTTAAAGATCGATTCGCAAAACATCATTGTTTGCATTTTCATTTGAATGCCCCAATAACACCTCAGCCTAACTTAATCTCACCTGCACTACCAACTAGCGAAAATGAACTAGCGAGACTATAGTCAAAACAAAACCACACAAATCGAAAAATGCCCGTCTCTAATTAAAAAAATGCTGCCATAGTAGCATATTAGGCAAATGTACGAGCAAATTTTCATCAAACCAGTATGCAGGGTGTCCTATTTTCGTTGTAATTGTCGGGTATCTCGGTAACTATTAATGCTGGAGGGTTGTGGTTTCGAAATTACTGTAGTATTTTTTTGTTGTGAGTTGAGCTGTACCATCGCTATTTTTGTATTGTCTTTTGTTTTTAAGCTATAGCCAACTTTTGAATAATGTAACATTTCTTCAGCTCTCAATATCTGGATTGGGTATGTAGATACAAAAAAAAACTGTGAAGACATTTTTGATAAATATATATTTTATCCAGTGGTGTAGTCAGAAATTTTTTAAGGGGTCACATTTTTTAGATATAATACAAAGTTGAATTTTTTTAAAATAGAAACCATAGTTGGCCTTGCTATGGTTGAAAAGACCCATTTTTTTCTGATTAAAAATTTATACATTGTTAGGTTTATTTTTACTACTTAATGTTGGAATTAATCAATTTTTTATAGTAATTTAATTATATTTTAGATTTACATCCAGGAGGCTATGGAATAAGAAAACACACAATACAATTTATATTAATAAGTAAAAATTTTAATCCATTAAAAATAATATAGGTATGCATATTTGAATACATACATAACACTCCTAAGAGCGCTCATGAAATTTTTTTAATCGGTAATCTAGGAGGCCATGTAACTAATGAAAACAATTCTTTATTTGGAAATAAGTACCTATGCATTGTTTATCGTCAATTATTTACATTCATTTTGATGAAAAACGTAAAATGTCATTAAATTATTAAAAAAAATTGGAATAATACCAAAATTAGTAAGAATAAACCTGAAAATATATACATTTTCTTAATCAGAAAAATAGGTCTTTTCAACCATAGTAAAGCCAACTGTGGTTTCCATTAAAAAGAGTACGCCCCTGGATTTAGAATGAAAACGTCTATAAAAATGTCTACGGCTTTTTTTGTATCTGCATAGCCAATTAAGATATTGAGAACTGAAGAAATGTTACATTTTTCAAAAATTGGCTATGGCTTTAAAATAAAAGACGATACAATAATGGCGATGGTACAGCTCATTTCACAACAAAAATGTAGTACAGTAATATCGAAACCGCAATGCTCTAGCATTAATAATTGCCGAGATACCCTACAATTACAACGAAAATGGGACACCCTGTACATCGATACAATATCTATTATTCAAGCATTTGATTACATTTAACGAATTTATATATTTTCCATCAGCTTTAGTTAGCGCGGCCAGCCCATCCAGAAAACAGAAAAGCTACAGCGAAGATGCGGATACAACGGACCAATGTCCAGAACCAAATGGCTACTTTGCGGATGCTGAACAATGCGACAAATACTACCAATGCAGTGAAGGGGTAATCACGGAAAAGCTGTGTCCTGACGGCATGGTGTTTAATGACTTTAGCCATGAATACGAGAAATGTGACTTACCATTCAATATCGACTGTTCTCAAAGATCAAAATTGCGTAAGTATCTCACATGGGGTAAAGTATGCATCCACAATACACTATCATACTACACTCCGGTTAGTTTAGAAAATCCGGTAGTGCAGTTTAGGATTAATTCGGACATTTTTGTACTCGAATACTTAATGCAGATGTCTAACATAGTAACGTAATTTTATTACGACTTTAAAATAATTAAAAAGCTCGCACTTCTTTTTTATTTATTTATTTTTGTATACACGTAGACATGGAGTACATTTTGATTTTACGACAATAACCGACCGTTGTTTTTTTTAATGACTGCATGGTAGCTGACAAAGTGAAAATATATTGTTTTCAACTGTTATGCTTAAGTAGGAGAAGTACTAGATATTCTTCCTGTATTGCTTTAATATTAGATCGGTAATCTGTTATAACGTCAATATTTGTGGTATCCTTATAAATTTACTAAATATTACAAGTTTTTTCTCTTATGTGTTACTCAGCACGTTATACATTATTTCCTGTTAGTTGTAAGTCTCTAGTCTAGGCTTTTTGAAAATATAATATTCTGGCCAAAGTCAGTGCTACTAGATATGCTGTATAACAGCAAAAAATTTACTGTTGATAAATAATTGGCAAATTACTTGATGGCAATCTTATGGGCTATTTTTTCGTTTCAATTATTATATCGAAACCGGTTTTAATGCTGAATGTTTTTATACCAGAAAAAAGTTTTGGGTATATAAGTTATAAATAATCAAAAGTTCCTGGGCGAACGTTGCTAAGTCAACCAACCGGTCAGAGGTCAGTTCGTAATATCATACTTTAAGCCTTAATCTGAATTTGACACCCACATCATACCTAGCATTAAAAATCATGTCCAACTACACCCATAAAGCAAAATTGTTTTTTTTTCATCCTTAAATAGCACGGTGTGCATGTCAATCTGTGTCCGTCATATCCTTACTTAAAATTTGACCTGCGCCTCCATATTTAGCATCAAAACCCACGTTCAACGACACCCATGAAGTAATATATCGAAGTTTGCAGGAAGATGGGAATTTTGACCCTAGGGGCAGTGGCCATATCCCAAAAGAAAGTTGTTTGCGCACACTTACAAACATAAGCTGCTAAAAGCGAAAAGTCGAGGTTAATCCGACGCTTAAGAGCGGAGATCTCACCTTGAGTGGATTGCTTAAAAAAAAACAAGTCAACATTATATCATTATTACTGACATACAGGATAACAAAAGCAAATAGGTTTCGTTAGCTGCCACAAATCTTTTGAGTTTTGGGTGCAAATAATTTATTAATCGTGATAAATCCAAGAACACAGCATTTCGAAGTCGCGATGAAAGTTGTGAAACACACATTCTTAGGAAATGTGCAATGCTTGTTCAATAAGCTTGAATCCGGTTTGAAGATTTTCTAAAATCATATGAACAGAGGTACCTTTTTTCGAAGTAGCTATTTGACCAGTATTTTTTCCGATAAGCAAGTCAAAAATGAATATCTGATCTTACTCACGGAAAACCGATTTTTATGTCAATTGCAAATTTGGATGTGAATATTTGAAAACGTGTGTAAAATACGTTGCAGTTGAAATTGCAGATCATACTATAAATGGACCTGACACACCCTCACTTCCTAACGTTGGAAAGCATCAATTACTCCATCTTCCACCAAGTTTGTATTCCACAACTAATTTCTTTTCGCCTATAGCGTGTCACTGTAGTTACTCCCCATGTGTCACACTCAAAGTTTGAGTACTCCAGCGTCCAGCACAACCTTTACACAGCTGAGGGTTTGCATCTTTATATCGTTAGCGCAGTTCTCTCTTTATGCCGTGTTCACTTCTATTATCAAGTCAATACTCAATAGTTGAAGCCTTCTATGTATACAAACATACCGTCAAAGTCAACTTTAAAAACAATTTTTTCCTTTAGGTTACTTCAGGAAATAACATAAGATCGACCGTCATGCCACCCTTTTTTGAGTTTAGATGTCATTAGGATTACCAATCTTCATGCGAAAAGCCTTGTGTACTTATTCAATCTAAATGTCCAATTGGCCTTAAATACTCTTATCTCATATCATAATTAAAATAAACAAAGTAAGTAATTTATCTGAATAACTTTGAATAAAAATAGTAGGTTAGTCGAGTTGACAATTTGGAATCCGGGGTGGTATTTTCTAACTATTGTCAATATAAACAGTTAAACTAATTTCCAACTGTCTTGTTGTTTAAAAACGTTGAAATCAATGGATAGTGATCCGTTTTTTATTAATACTAGTTTATAAACATACTGATAATTTGTTTGGTTTTAAAGGAAATTTGCCGACCGTTGATATGTAATTAGAGATAAAAGTATCTTATATTTAAATAAAAAACTGTTCTCTAAAATAAAGAACGGGGGATAAGCTTATGTATATGTCATGTGTTCTTAGTAATTACTTAAAGCAGTACGGCAGACCTTTGAGATTGAAAAATAATGCATAATATTTGCACATATTTTTTGTTGGGTATGTCATTGTATAATCTAGTTATCACGCGTAGTCCAACAATTGATTCTTCTAAAAGAACTTAAATGCATAAATCATGTAGCGTTGAACAATATTTCATGTCTCCAAATCGTAGTTGATAACCAGCAATGGTACCAGTAAAAATGTTTCTGTTTTTGTGGCAAGGTCACTGATATCAGCAGGATCGTCTTACAGTCTACTTTTACTTTTCTTTCGTGTCGTTCGACCGGTTCTGGTGGAATTCTTGCAACAAACCCATATAAATTTGGGTTTACTATCTGCTGAATTCCATGCCATCGTATAAATGCATGCGAAATAGCTATGCCATAAATTTCCAAATTAATATTGTTCTGAAGGAAAAATAGTATAGCCTTTAGATGGATATTGCATATAGTACAACAACTAAAGCTTAGATCGTCATTGTTTCCTTGATCTGTGCTTGACTTCTTTCAAATCAGACTAACAGCCATTCAGCGTTCTTATTTCCAGTATCGAAATATCTTCGAAAAAATTCGATCATTTTCCCAGACAATTACGCCATCTATCCATTTAATCTTTTAAGATACCAAATACAGCACTATCCATGGCCTTCCTCTACTGGGCATTTCAGCTCAGTTTGTGCATTTCCACCAGCACATTTGTTAATAATTTCAGATTACATTACATATACACATATATAAGGCCAAACACTACATTCATGCCCTGGTAGGGGTTCGAACCCGACACATGACGCAGATACCCTTCCKACTGGGTCACCGAGGCCGGCGTCTAGGTGATTACTGCATAGCAGATATAGTTCTGTATGCATTCTTTCAACAGCAKGAAATAGGTGGCAATAAACGCTATTTTGATCTGATTTCACTACATTATAAGGTACCACCAACTCTAGCCTGAGGTTTAATGGAACAAAATGAAACTTAGTTGTCAGATCCGACAATAATAAAGATGGAACTATAAGAACTATAATATAGAAATTATATACGTCGCAAACGTTGTTGATACCTTTCAAGATTCAGTGACCTTATTTCCATCTAATGCCACTGAATCTCGCTGACACCATAGGGAAAAGCATTGGATGAAACCTGGGACTACACTTAATAGTAGGTACCTTATAAGGCAGTGACCTTAATCTATCTGATGTTTTCGTAACTGCTAACTCCACAAACAATAGCCCAAAGGTGTTAGATCTGGAAATCTCGGAGGGTGACTAGTAAGGTTCACAGTGACCAAAAACGTCCTGAAAACATTTCATTCAAGCAAATGTTGCGTAAGTGATGATTGTTTAAAAGAACATCCTGTAGTAATTGCAACAAATTTGAGTAGAGCTCTCATTTGGGGCCATTCTTCAAAATGAAAGCCATTTAAATAGGTACTGATCTTACCGAAACATACGTTCGCCGAAATTTTGTGGTGAAAATGTTGCGTGGGTAGTTTCGTATGATTAAAAAAGAATTTTTCATCGGTAAAAACTATGTGCGATATTTATTTGGCGACAAAATTAATGACGTCTATTGTGCAGATGCAGCGTACCGTAAGAGGGTTTCTATTATTTTAGTATTTCTTTAAAGCCCAATTGAGTACCAATTCTTAGTAACAAGTAGAAGTAGAATGTCTAAATACAAGTAGTGTTCCTATTCTAAATCCACAAAAAACATAATATCTAAATTTTACTAGATTAGAATAAGCGTATAATATTAAGATATTAATAACGTAATATCGAAAATTAAATGTTAAATAACAAATATACACTAATATTTCCAACGGAAATGGGTAATCAGTATAACTATTTCTGTTAAACAGACATATTAACTAGAACAAAAACTAGAATCATTTATAATAAGGAAACAAAATTACAGCAAACGTTTGTAATGACGCTATATATTTTCTTTATTAAACTCTGCGTGTATAATAAACTCTTAGAGTTAGATGCGCTACACTTTCTTCTTGCTCATCATATGCCTAGGTATATGTTCAAATTAAAAAAAAACATTTTTTTGTTTCAGAGCAACCTCAACCTAGTTTACACTGCCCTAGGAAGCATGGATACTTCAGTCACGAAGAAAAGAACGTGTGCGACAAATTTTACTATTGTGTCGATGGAAAATTCAACATGATAACGTGTCCAAATGGCTTGGTATATAACGATAAGGCAGGAATTTGCTCATGGCCGGATGAGGCAAAGAAATCGGGGTGTTCTTCAGAAGGTACAAGTAGCTTAGAAAAATTAAGTCCGCACAACTTCGTGAACATTATTGATAGTTTGTAGTTATTAGCAACATAAATTGATGTTTTGAGAAAAAGGAAATTATAGATATAAAAAGAATACCTACTAATCTAGTTTTTAATTGCAGCAGAACGTTGAACGTTTTAAACGTAACTTGCTCGTAAAAATTTGACAAACCATAGCTAAAATTGAAATATCTCTATTCCAAAGATTTTTCCATTTAAGCATATCTAATAATGTAATAATGCATTTCCTGGATACAATTTGACCTAAGCAGCCTCTCATTATGATTCAGAATATATTATTACGTAAATCCCACAGGTAAACAACCGTTCAATAATTTACCAACGAAATGTAACACTCCCAAGTGATGTAACGTGTAGTTCACAGTTTTAAATGTTAAAAGATACGAGTACTTAAACGTGTGGGTGACAACGTTAAAGAATTTGGAATACGACAAAATAGATAACGACGGTTTTTAGAAAGCGGACTTTCATTGTTGTTTGCCGCGCGTGGGCAGGCTACTGAACGCTGTGATCTTTTAGAATACTCAATGAACATGTAGAAAAGAGTATCTATCCTGCTGGCTGAATTGGCTGCATGATCTTTCAAACTCCAGGCGACGCAACAAAGTGCGAATTCGAGTAGACCCTTAATTTTGAGGCAAACATTAATTAATGTTTATGTGTTCATTTTTGCAAGCAATTCAGTGTGGCATTCATTTCACCTATTATCAGTAAACCACGAAATATATATGTTAATTTAGCGGCAGCACCTGAGAAACTAAAAAAGAAATATGAAATTGTTTTCGAACCGGAATTGAAACAGATTTCTTATATCTTTAGTTTTTCAGTTATAGCCTAAAACTGATAAGGGCTCTGCAACGACCAGAGTATTTGCAGTTAATTTTTTAAAACTGTATAATATGGATCTTCTTACGTACAGTAAGCAATAAGTTTTTATAATATATAGCAATCATAGGTAATTGGACCAAACTGCCAACAAATATTTTTTGTGCGCTTCAAAAAATATACATCTATTGGTTGAAATAAATTTAAGGTGAAAATGAATATAAAAAAGCTAACAGACGTGGCACATTACATACATACATTTCACAAAAAATGAGAAATATACTACTACTACCACTGCTACTACTATAGGTACTATTGTACTGAAATAATAGCCAACACCAAATTGAAAATTTTGAACCTGTGTGAAGTTGACACTCCTTATTTCGACTTCTGAATTTTTTTCATGCTATTTGTTCAACAAAATGAAAAAAATAAAATTTGAGGCTGCTAACTCAAAAACTTTATTGTGATAATTTTTTAAGAAGGTTAGGGGAACACTAATAAACAAACAAAAACAAAACCAGACTGTCCAAATAATTAATTACTCAATATCTTTTTGTTAGATAAACATGGACAAATGTATAACATGAAAAAATCAAAAATCAAAGTTAGGTTTGTCAAGCTCATACAGGTGGATTTAATACCGATCAAGGCTGGCTAGTATTTTTTATACCTACCAGAGAGCAGAAAACCCCATTATTAAAATAAAATTAGTGTTATAATCATCTGGTTGTTTAAAATATCCCTGGTAACTTTGATATGTGCAATCGTAAGATTGACGTCTTTAGGTATTAAATGCAGATGTAACTTATTTAGTAAACCTCAGGCTTTCAGCTAGGAAAGCAACAGCAATAAAAAATAGTGCTAATTTAAAAAGGAATTTCAACTCACAAGCTTGCTAGAGTTTTGTACCATACACGAGTACCCAAAGTTGTCTCCAGTTTGCTGCCTTTAAATACGTCCCCGAAATCTTTAATTACAGCCATATTAGGGTTATAGCCCATCCTAAATGATTCCGATAAAAAATCTTTTACGATTATTTTCACAGAGGTATTCCAATTCGAATGCCCGAAGGTGAACGAGACCATAGGTGCCACCCACCCTAGGTATGCTGATCCACAGGACTGTCAGTACTTCTACGTATGCATCAATGGAGACACGCCTAGAAGGAACGGCTGCAAGCTGGGTCAAGTCTTCGATGACATCGGCAAGAGATGCGAGTGGGCTAGGAAGGTCCCCGAATGGTAAGGACATACAATAGATTTGAGAATGGGAGACAAAAATGAGGGATTGCTGTAACTATACGCTCAAAACCTTTGTGGATAAAAAAGAAAACACAGTGCTTTGCTAGTAGAATCTATTGATGTTTGGCATACCAACAAATAAAATTGATTGTTTATTCTCTTCTGCTTCCAGTGCTGATTGGTACAAGGGCAGGTTAACCGACGAAGAACTGGCTGCTTTGGAAAATCCTCCGACTTCACCTAAACCAAAAGTAACCGTTTCTTCTAGGAGAAAACCATCCAGACCTAGCAAACATCAGCCTCAATATGCTGAGCTTGAGGCTTGAGAAGCCTTACAGAACACCATCTATAATAAAAAAAATGAACATTAGGTACATCAAGTACATTATTGAGTCTGAAGTATAGAACAGACAGAAAAGTAGGCAATAACATTTGCAATGAGGGTGTAGTTGAAATGTACATATTACTAAGGACAATAAAAAAATACACTAGAATTTTTTGTTTCTTTTGCTTTTATAAGTAGTAAAGAAAACGTTACTCAGTTTCTTCAATGGCTTAATAGTGGTAAATAGCATTCATTACTTTTCCAACCAACGCAACCAAACTATGCAAAAATGCACTTGACACAAAATTATTAGACTGCAAAGGAAAGCCGTGCAACCGCGAAAAATTTATGATAACTACGCATTGTTAAGCATTTCTTCTCATAGTGGTTAGAAAGCGACTCGGAAACGAGTTTGTACACAATTTTCATTCGAATTCAAAAACAAAATTAAGCACAACCTCGATCTGGTAGTTTCCAACGATTGTGGTCTCGGACAAAAATCAGATAGCAATAAATCACAGCGAGGAATTTACGAGGTTGTTTTTGACCTTGTGGTTAGAAGGGCAAACACCTCTTGGCTAAAAATATCCAAATTTCGACCATACTCCAGTGGTGTTCTAAAAGCCACTCTAAGAATTGCGTTAGAATAAATAGTATATATGTATTTTGTGAAGCAATGATGAAAAAAATAGTTTCTTCCCTAATGTAAAAGTACGTGTAAAAAAAAGTAAATAGGTAACATGGAAGTCTGTAAAATTCCAGCAAAACTTATGGTTACGCCTCTGGCACTATAGGTAAGCGACAGGGGAGCGTAAAAACACGTTTTCGTTCATGTATTTACCTTGTTGTTAAGTTGTTTACGATTTAAACTTAATGTGCATCTAATGAGGGTAGAATGCTTTTTGTGTTTATGCAAATTGTTCAAATATATAAATTGTAAGAGGCTGTGGAACGGTCAGTGATCTGTAAGTGATTGTATCCTAAAAATAAAGAAGAGAGAAAACGGAATCTAAACCTTATGTGCCTGCTAATTTCCAGCTAATTTAAAGCAGCTAAAAAGTTTAAAAACCAAAACATTAAATGTTTTAAATTTAGGGATAGACAAACATATAACCAGCCTGATATGTTTCGTAAATACTGCATATTTTCATTCAGTGATATTTCAAGACTGTCTATGTACCCAGTGTTTTCTTTCTGTTTTCAAGTTAAATCGTCTAATAAATTAGTTCTAGACTTTTAAGATTAAAAAAAGAGACGAATTCGAATATTAACCAATTTGATATGGATTTTGTCGCCTTTGATAATGGAAGCATAAAATTTTGCTACAAGTTGGTAGATACGATTGTTAAGACAATTATGCATAACATAATTTTCACGTAACGAACTTTGTGCGGTTCAATTGAAAAATGCGAATTTTCCCAATGCTGTATCAAGTGAGATTAAAAAACATAGAGATATATGGCTCCTGATAGTCTTATCATTTTCTAGGGTTTTACTATATAATTGGAAATTCCCTGTTTGTAAGGACCACATCAACAATGACTGCGTTAAATCAAATTTCATTAATTCTTAAAACTTTCAAGGTGGGGCGAGCCCATGCAACCAACAAATTGACCACGCCACTCTTGCTTTGTATGCACCGCAATCACCGGTTTGGACGACGTCCAGCGAGGTATTAAATAAAGCTCACTGTCTTTTCCATCTAGTCGTCCTGAGGAGGTGGTCGAAGCTGCACCTCTCAATATAACTATTAATCAACCACCATGAATCGAACATTAGTGTCAGTACTGACGGTAGCAGCAATCTTGGGAATCACCAGTAAGTATTCGCCTATTTTTATTGAGAAAATCTACGGAGAAAGCTTGAGCCTTGGCATGTGTGGCTAGATTACTTCCTGGTAAGTTTTTGTCAAAAATGTTCAATGGCGTTTCCAAGTGAATTACGACGTTTTTATGTAAGTGCACAGATACGTGTCTGCGCGTTTTTTTAACAGTGCGATATTTTTCCTCTCCGTGGATTAGACTTACTTTCTATTGCCGTTCTTGTAGCTTAGTAGCCTAGCGGTTTCCTTGTTAACTGTGCCATTATATACCACTTGAATTCCTGTTTTGAAAACATTAAATTTTTATTTGCTTGTGTCTATACTTGTTTTGTATTATAAGGCGTCAAACGCATGTTTCACCGGGTACCTCATTTACCTACGAGCCAAAAAGAAGTGCAAAGTTGAAGCTTAAATGCACGAGGATTAACACAAAATAGGTCGGATTACAATTTTAAGGTTTATACAATTGAAAGAAACGCGTTACTTTAATTAGATTATAGTAAGATAACTCAAGATCACACTAAACACTGAAATTGATATATAGTACAGAAATCAAACAGACCGCAACCTGCAAATTAATCTCCAGTTTCTTCAGCGTTTTTCGACACATATTTCGTAAAACACTTGATGATCCACTGTGAAAGAAATTCATCAATCGAATACCGGTTCTGTTGCATTACAAAACGCTAAAAGTCAGACCTTTCACTTTTATATAATTGTCTGGAGGTGTTCGTCGACATTGCGCTTACGTGCTGCATATGAATGAGTAAATCTGTATTTCGTTAACGAAATATCTTAGCAGCTTAGATTAGGATAAGTATAAAATTCACATTTTAGGATGAGTAGACACGTGTAAATTATTTCACGTGTACAAAGGCGGAAACATGGTTTTTTTAAATAAAAACGCGAAACAAAATCACTTTTTAGCTATGGATAACAGAAATAATTTAATTTTTTTCTGTTTTCACCCCCTTTCCGTAGGCGTGGAGTAATCTCACCCTCTCTTAGCCGATATTTTTGGGCACGCCACTGAAGTTGAAGCCTGCCTGATATTATATGTACTTAGACTACTGCAATAAATGTACTTAATAAACGAAATGCAAACATAAAGTTTAGTCTCTAAGCGGGTAGTGAACCCAGTCCGCAGACTTTTCTAAACTTTTTAAAAATCCTTACAGATGCCCAATTCAAGTGTCCACCAAAAGATGGTCAATATGAAGATGCAAGGCAGTGTGATAAGTTCTACGAGTGTGTTGATGGTGTTCCTCGTGAAAAATTATGTCCAGACGGTTTGGTATTTGACCCTCTGATCAGGAAAGTCAACAAATGTGACCAACCATTCAACGTGGACTGCGGGGACCGCACAGAATTACGTAAGTAATCAATGTCATTACGACAAAACGAACTATTTGAGCACTGATAAACTACTCCGATCACTGCAGAGCCCGCCAAATCTAATAGACTCTGCCCAAGAAGAAACGGGTTCTTCGCGCATCCAGAGCCCAACGTATGCAATGTCTTCTACAATTGCATAGAAGGAGAGGCCACTGAAATCAAGTGCACTGCTGGCCTTCATTTTGATGAATACTCAGGTACTTGCGTGTGGCCGGACGCTGCTGGCAGACAAGGCTGCACAGATGAAACAAGTAAGTATTAATTCATTAATGATAATCCAATCTCGAAAGAAAGCAAAGCTAGTCGTAGTTTGAGCAAGTACCACGAAAGGTTTTACAGTAAAGTTTACTTGCACTAATGTATGTTAACATTACTAGAAAAGCTCAAGGATGGCTTTGAGTGTCCGAAAACCGGTCAAACCGATGCCAATGGTCAAGTAGTCGTGCACCCCAAGTTCGCTCACCCAACGGACTGCCAGAGGTTCTATGTCTGCCTTAATGGTCAGGAACCAAGGGATTTGGGTTGTCAAGTGGGAGAAGTATACAACGAAGAGTCTCAAAGGTGCGACGCCCCAGAAAATGTCGCAGGATGGTAAGTACTTTTTGCTGCTCCCGACAAGTTGACGTTACTACAACGCGTTTGGTTTCAGTGAGGATTGGTACAAGGATGAGCCGTCGCAACCTTCAAAGGCACCGGCGAAGAAAGCGTAATTTCACACTTCAATAGTCAATATTTCGTTCTACACTTTCGTAATCCATCGGCTGTTGTGATGGTTTTTGCGCCATGACTTTCTTTTCCAGGCGGCGGTGCCGAATTTTCGAACTGATAATTTTACCTTGTACAGTACGTGTATTTTGTAAAAAAATAAATTAATTTTTTAAAAGCTACAGATATAAATAGACACTGCAGCAGGTAAATGCCAGAGACATTTGCTGGTATTTGGTGGTTGCATAATCTAACATCCTCCCACGGGTCCTGTGTTAAATAACAAATTTTAGGCATGTGTATGTAAGAGTTTACCTTCTGGCTTTAAATAACGTCAAAGAGATCAATCTTACAATTAAATTTCGATCCTTTATGTAAATATTTTTAATCAATAACTTTCTGACGCAATTTGTTAACCAAAATTTTGTAATATTATTTCGGCCAAGTGGATTTACTATTTCATTCTTTGCTTTATTGCAATGTTTCGCCCCTATTTCTCGGTGGGCGTTATCTGGCTATTTCAAGAGACGGTACAAGAACGATTAACATTCAATGAGTCCTACTTAGCAAATTTGACAAAAATTAAAGTTAAAATAATAATTCGCATATCAAACATCTCGTTTCTTCGAATGTTTTTATTGTTATTTTGAATCTCCGAGTCTCCACTTGCCGAATAAAATATTTGCTTCATATCTAAACAAGCGAGTTAAATAAGCTTTTTGACCATTTTCTTGAATTTCTGACTTACATCCAAAGAGCTTCATTTTTATTGCTTGTTTAGTTTTGAAGTTGCTAAAGTATAACTTTGTTAATTAGAAACGATTAAGGACACCCCAGAACACAAATATCAATAGTTAGTCATTAGCTGTTAGTGCCATCTCTGTAGGAAAGAAAAAGCAATGGCAATATACTCCTATAAAGTCTTGGTAGGTATGTGTTCGTTAATGAGTCTGTCTAATAAGGCAATTTCAATTAGGAATGCTGTCACCAGCTTTCTTACTGGAAAGAAAGCATATCGCTCCAATTTTAGCGTAGAAATTCATGTGGCAATAAGCATACACATTCATGCAATTATCATAAACGGTAGTAATTAAACAGTTAATATATATGGGCATATCTCACTGTATTTTACATATTCAATTTCTATTTTGCCTGTCCTAATTTCTCTAGTCATTTTTATAAAGACAAAACTGATAACTATCTAGAGGAAACCACATGTATCAAATGACTATAGACAATATTCAAATTAAACTTTATGTGCTTGGTAGGTCATATTAACCAAAAGAATGTATTCTTTAATAACATTGCATTTTTTAATTTATTTATTGATAGATATGAGCAAGAGTTTTCCTCCTTTATAGTGGAGAATTACAATTCATTTTTGGCACATTACGGAATATGAAAAAGTTAACAATAAAAATAAAATATATGCCATTGGAAGTAAAAGTGTACAAATGGTCTACAAGTAAAAAGGTGACTATCTGGATTGTACCTAATGGGCTCGCATTGATGTGGTTTCAGCCATCTCTGGTTTAAGATATCTCAGCATAAAACCTGCATGGGTGACAGCGAATGGGGCCACTTCTAACAATTCAAAAAAGAGCTATTACTAACCAATAAGTTAGTGTAAAAGAAAACAAATAATGCACATCAAAAAACGAACAATGCAGTTAACGGACTACCACGATTAACTTTTTGAGAAGCGAATCGCTTTTAGTCCCTCTAATATTAAACAGGGTGAGCTTCTTCGATGTTTAGTATGCGGATCTCGGAAAATAGACGAGACTTGCATTTCGCAAGCCTAATTTAATGTACCTTTTGGAAAAGTTTGTCGCATACTAGCTTTTAAGAAAAAAATAGTACTTATAACTACAAAAGTTGTATAAAATGATGTCCCAATCAAGATATGATTCAATGTTGCACGTAAGCTGTCATTTTCGAGGTATGCATTTGCTTTTTAAATACAAATTCTAGTTGGCTATGGCTTCCCAACTATGTAAACCTTGATTATATTATTTAAAAATATGTGTGCAATTTTTCGGGTTTCGTTCGGATTTTAACGCAGTTAGCCATAGACAAATTAAAACAAAAAATGAATTAAATGTCAATCAGTCAATCCTTTATACTATGACATTTAGTTGGAATTGCAATTTTTTAACGTATTATTCAATAGAAATAGTTTTCAATCAAAGTTCTTTAAGTCATGAGAAACGATTCAGACCACCACAATTTAAACCTAGTCTTATGTAAAACTTTAAAGTAGCTATTTCGTACGGTCTTGTTATGTAAAATTTCGAAGATCTCTATAACTTTGTTTAATTATTTGATATGTATAAGTATTAAAGAAAAATCGTCACGTATAGTTCACCTTTAAGGGGGCGCAATTCAGCCAGGAGAAAAGTTTGGATAGAATTTACGGTTCTATTTTATCTGTCGGGTTTAAATAATTTATTGCTATTATGAGGTTTGGAAAAAGGACCTTCCGTTATAGGAACAGAAACCTCGCGTTAAGCCATTAGCGAATGGATATCCACCAAGTTGCAACAGTGTAAATATTACAATTCTTTAACCAGCTTCACGTATAGCAATTACATTAGTTCATGTGACATACTAATTTTTTAAGTATGTGACATAATTTTAATTGCTTTAGTAGTAGGCCGATAAAATGCTCTTCGGAGCGATAGGCACCCAAAAATATCTTCTGATTATTTCGACGAGTACAACATTAAACAACGACAAAATCCAGGTTTTCCTTTTCTAGAGTAATTTGTTAATATTTTATTATATTTTACGTTAGCCGGAAAAACAAGCATTTTCTTGAGCTACCTAATATTTCGATCATAAGAGGAATTTCTTTATCATAATATCTATTCGAAGAATTGTTTACCAAGTATAGCTAAGCTAGCGTCATATCCCTTATTCATTCTAAGGAGAATTATTTGCAGCATTTACCGTTAATTAGCAGAACTGTAAAGCTACCACACCCTGTTCGTACCATGCTGAAGTCGGTACAACCTTGCGAAAACCCTTGATACAAATTTTACACCTTGAAAGTTGACCTTTTTATTCGCATTCGAAGATAACGATTTGGGATAAGGAATGCAATGTGATAATAGGCAGTGACGGGTAATGGGAGTTCCTAGATTAACTTTACCGTAAGCTAAATTCAAAACGAGAACAGTTACTTAATGTTCTTATTAGTAAGAAACGATGAAGAATATGAATGAATGGATCGAGATTATTGAAGAAACATTTCATTTACTAGAAATAAATTAGGGTTCGCAGAAAAATATACTAAAAAATATTGAACAACCACAACTCAATTAACGGTATAAGCCACTAAGTTAATGCATTTTAAGATCGAATCTAGCAAAAGCATTATAATTCGCTAATGCTCTCTCCCACTAGTTACGAAATCAGAACACTTCACCAGACTTTGGGAGAAATGCACGGCGCTCTAACCGGCACGACTGGCAGTCTGACTTTTCATGCAAGGGTGCCCACAAACTTTCAGACTTCGATACCTTGAGGTCGTTCAAGAAGTGTGACGTTCAAAATCGTTTATTTTCGGTGTTGTGTGACATAAAACAGAGTAGAAGATGAAGCATTTATTGTTATTCATGACAGCGATAGTTACAGGTAAGTAATGTCACTGGAAATGAAACACTATCGAAGATCTAATGCTTAAAATTTAATACTCAACACTAATCTAATTAACCTTTTAGCTGATACGATATGCTCCATTCGTAAAAAATTCGTCAGTATAATTAAAAAGAAAAACGATTAACAATATGATTGAGTTCGTCGTCACCCGGTTATTATACAACACATTACAAAACAAAATGCAATTGACAACGTATAAACCCAGGCTAGGAAGTAGCATAAAATCTAGTTCAAATTCCCGACCACGTGAACTTTTTTCGTTAACCAGGTTTTCCGTTTCCTCGATAGAAAGTTGTCCATGAATTTTTAGGCGTAAAAATAAGCTTTTTTCACGAGTCGAATGAAAGCGGCAACGCACCGTATCTTTGTAAACAAATGGAATGTCACAGTCGGCTACCATTCCAGAAAAAAAAAGCGAATGCGGAACGTCATGGCATTCAGTTGTTGCCTCAAAGAATTTAATTTGCAAAGGTCGATGGCAATTTTGACACAAAAATATTATCTTATATCCACCAGTTTACACTTCTAGGTATTGAAATTGATATAAACGTATTTTTGCTGGTAACTGGTAGGATATTATAACTATTTAACTTATATCTATTGCACACTTATGAAGATGAGTAAAATAGTTTTAGCTTCCGAAAATATTATCCTATTTAAATAAGATTAGTGATGCAGTATAATAAACTCTAATAAACTTTTGTATTACAATTATGTGATAATTATCTTGTATTCCTACATCGTATCAGGCGTTTTTCTTTTTCCTTCTATCTATATTGTGGTTTTTTTTTTCGAGGATTTTATTGTTAGTTAGCTATCCTACTTCTTCATATTAAAAATCCACCAGGTAAGCAGCGATAAAAGGAAATAGAGAATAATCTTTCGTTTGTAATAGTGTAGGCTGCAATTGACGTATCTTAAAACGTTTTTGGGGTGTAACGTTAAATCCTGTCATAATTTATCTATTCACATGAAGAGTTCCCCACCGCTATATTTCGGAGTCTGTTATATGTTTATTACTAGGCATTTTTTAGCTCAGGTAAGGGCTGTCTATAGCTGCCTACCCCTCCTCGCTTTATGACACTAGTTTGGTTTAAAGTTTGCCTCAGATTTTCTGTATTTATTTTATATGATGTAGATTTTCAATACACATAAACAGATATGTACGTGCAACATGGGTAATTATTATCCTAGTCAACAATCTTACGAGGGTCGTGTCAAAATTCCTGCACACAAAAACACAGCTCGCAAATGAAACGTATAGTTTACAAAACTGCAATGAGGTGTTCAATATAATCCCCTTGCATATTCAAATCACGTTGCAATCGCTTCGGCAGTATAATATAATGGGCTTTTATCCTTCTAAGTCAATAAATCGGACTTCACGAAATTCTCCTTCCACTGGAGGACTCATTTCAGGGCAGCACGGGGGATGTGGGAGAATTTCACAGCAGCTCTCCTCTCAAACTCCTTTGATTGACACTGCTTTATGAGATCAAGCGTCATCGTGCAAGAGGATTACGCCSCTGTCTTTCATATCTTGTCTATACTTTTGGAATCATGCATTTAAATTTTCTACAAAGAAGACAAATACCTTTGCCTTTTAGTATTTGTCTATTGCTTGTTTGTCCATGCGGTATTCTTCCATTATTGTAGCCACAATAACGGCAAAAGCAATATGAGATCTCCAACTTCTGTAGTCGTCTTTCGCACTAGTCCAACCCTCTGGAACGCCTACTCCATCAACTTACTGTTGAACTATCCACACACGACACCTGGCAAGCTTCTTGTAACGCAACCGTTTTTTTCGCGCAGTGTTTGAATTTTGATATACGCGCATTAATTCGCGACAGTGACGCGTTCCATTGCATCAAACTACCCCGATTTGAGAATTTTTTACACATAAACTGAGTGAACTGACAGCATTTGTTTTTCTACTATCGCCAGTTCAGCGCCAGCTTGATATGAGCAGGAATTATGACATGAACCTCATATGTTTTCTGCAGTTGGTGGATGCGCTTGACAGGGTAGGGGAGTCTTCACCTGTGCTTCTGCTCAGTAGTGCACGTGTAGTGCTCGGAGCACAATTCGGTTGCGTGCGTTCACTGAGACGATCGGCACCGATTTCAAAAAAATAGTAAATATCTTGATAAAAAATGTAAATATGGATAACTTTCAGCAAAATGGATCAGTAAATATAATCGGAAAAAAACTATTCCTTATTACAACAGGTTTAGTTAGCACAAAACTAAATTACCTTGCGATAGTCTAAGCTAAAATGATTTTGGAAAAGCCTTTCTCCTACCATGGTTTTTTCTTTAAGTTGAAAATTGAAGTATTGCTGCCTGTTAGTCTAGTCCCTACGAGAAAAACTAGAAAGCACAAAAAACAATAAGTCGTAGTTCTGTTATACCTACAGTATTCAAGAATCGATATTAATATTTTAAAACACAAATACCTACTCCTGGTAATAATCTATTTTTCCAATTCTAATTAGTTTATTTTTTAAGGCATTCAAGCGCAGGGTGGATTCAAGTGCCCAGGCACTGGATTCTACCCGGATCCCGTCCAGTGCGACCTCTATTACGTGTGCTCCAAGACGCAGGTGGAAGAGAAGCTGTGTCCCGATGGCCTCGTCTTCGACGATAGAGACCCCAACCACGAGAGGTGTGACATTCCGGCAAATGTGGAATGCGGGCAGCGAACCGTTCTGCGTAGGTGCTAGATAAATGCTTTGTTGGAGAGAGTGAAAGTGAAATGGCGAAGGAAGAACGTATGGAACGAGAGATAAAGAACGCGTGGGTTGCGTAGTGTAGGAGTCTTATGTTTAATTTTCTGAAAAATTAGGACTGCAAGACGAAAAATGCTAAATGAAATTGTTCAACTCGATTTGTTTATAATGTATTTTTGTTGATTAATTCTATCGTGTTTACTTACCGATAAAATCGATATCGAGCGGGACATTTAACTTCAAACTCTAAGTTCTACTAACCACTTCTAAGATCCCCGTTAGATATCACTACGGTTGACCGACATTAACTTATAGCAGTGGCGGCTGGTCAGGTGAGGCAAGTGAGGCGCAGCCTCACGATACCACATTTAAATTTAATAAAGACAAAACAAAAGAACTTATGTTGTAGTTGACATTTACGTAACACACGTATTTAAGGATAGGTATCCCTTGAAGATAGACAACAACATGTGCACTGCTCCACAAGCAGTTGTTGACCCAGGAATAATTCTACCCGCTTTGTCCACCTAAGCTCAGAAATTCAGGCCTAGCTTTACGAGGTTACCAGCCAATAGAAATTTCGCGCGAATACGGGGCGAAGACGGGGTGTTTACATGTCGTTTAAGTGATGACTGATGCTCTAATCTGAGAGCTTTGTAGGTAGGACGTAGCTCCATCGACTCGACTTGGTAATAATAGATTTTTTGAGGTACTACGTGACGTGTCACGTTTGTGACAATATATTTTCTATCGTAACATGGTATCTACTGACATCTTTCACCATCCCGTTAATTTAAGTTTTAAGCAGGGTTTCATTATTAAGGTAATAGCAGTGCCTTCTCAATATGGTTGTAATTTTAATGTTTTTCAAGTCTTAACATGGCAAACCCATTGCTCACTAAGTAGTTTATTTTTATTTAATAATAAAAATTATCACTACCTAGCATACTTGGAAGCTTAAATATTCTTATTTAGCGACCTCCGTAGTCCAGGGTGTAGCATGTCTGCCTTTGGGGTGAGAGGTTGCAGGTTTGATTGCCGCCCAGAGCATGTATATGTATACAATTTAATAACACAATAAGATACTTACCTACCCAATTACTTAATTGCCATAAGCTTGAAGAAATTAAAGTGTAAAGCTTGACAGTTGAAAATCGAATACACTCAATCTGATGCTCAAGGTCAATTTCCCTAAGGATTGAGCACTGCAAGGAATCCATTGAGCCTCACCCTTGCAATGGTTCACGAGCCGTCACTGCCATATAAGGGATGGTTACTAGTTAAACAAGATCGCGAGTCCTAGTAATCGCATGGAAACTAGTTCTTAGTAATTTACTCTAATTGAACACTGCAGAACTTAATAAATGTGACTGACTGTCCTTTATTCAGAAGCACACAAAAAGACTTATTTCTCACAAGATTAAGTGAACCAACCAACACATATATTAAACAATTAATAACTAAATGAAATAGTGAACAATTAAACGAAAATAGAACAAACAGTCAAATAAAAAAGACTAGAAAATGATGTTACACCGGTTATTAACAATTTGGTCTTACATACGAGTCACATATGTACTTTATGGAATTACGGCAACTCTGGTTAACAGTTTAGAGTTTACTTACTACAGTCAATTTAACCAAATTGCTCTTTAGACTACCCGATAACTAAAACATCTCTAAAAAATATAGAGAAGCATGACTAACCCGAATGTGAATTACATCCAGGCGAATAACTGTATTTGCATTTCAACTCAATCACTAATTTTTAAGTTAAAGCACTTACTAACGGATGTTACCGGATCTTGATCACGCGAGCCGATCCGATCTGAATAAAATTTGCAGGGAGATCCATACTTTTGATTCCCATAAAATACCTTAAGATAGTCCGTGATTAATTAATTAAAATTAAATAAATTAATTAATAAATTAAGACCTGATTGGACTAAACAGAGTTTCGAAGAACACTCCACCTACTACTTAATGGCAATAATGGTCATATTCTCGCTTTTACAATCATTTATCAAATTCTGACCAAAGCTAATAGAGGTTCAATATCTAGTTAGCATGTGCACCTCCCGAATCTGGCATTAGGATACCACACGAACCGGGCAACCAATTGGATTGCTATTTCCTTTCATTTTATTTTTTTTTAATATAAAGCTAAGAAGTATTGAAAGCTTATATCCCCGTGACGAATTACATGGGGGCGTAATGCTGCCTTCTGCGAAATAAAATTTACAAAGAAACAAAATGAACATTATATTTACCAAAATTTAGCCTGGATATGACGTTTGCTACAAAGCAATGTAAAAATTATCTCATTTTACAGGATACATTAGGTAGCCCGTAAGTGAATAACTTTATTACTTTATATTAAATACCTATGTAAAGTATAACATATTTCAATTTTGTTGTACTTATGTTAAAAAGCGAAACGAGCCTGCTATGGTAAGTCATCTTAAGAGTTGAAGTTTTGAGGTTCCGCAAGAATCGCTACTTGGCTCTATATTGTTCATTGCCCACACTTCTTAATTTACGAACTTAATATGTAGACGATGCGTATAAAACTATAGGTTTTGTTATAATGAACGTAGTTGTAGTTCAACTTTATAACAGACAAAACTGTGGCTATATGGTAGGTAATAGGTTCATTTCTCAAAAGGGGAAATTTTGAATAGTGACATTGTATTTTTTTGAGAAATGGGTTTGTATCAGTATTTGCAACTGTCCTTCCCAATTTACACTATACTTAACTACTATATACCAATGTTTAGTTCTAAAAGATGGAGCTGCGATACACGAGCAATATTTGTAATTATTTAAACTAATTATCTTCTGCATACTGCACTCAACGCGCGCTGATTGCACAAATCGGCAAAATGACCTACACAGTTAAAAAAAGGATAGTTGAAGAAACCAATCGCATTATACAAGTAATGATAAAAAAGAATCGCTCAGGTATTTTTGTTCAATTCACGTTATAAATGAAGCCCCATTTAAACAATTATTGCAGCCTTGATTTAATGTGATTGACATCTCTCATATAGTTTATTATTTTTTTATTCACAAAATGATGTAGTTAATATTTTCCAATTAATATTTTTTAATGCATGTCTGTGCTATGCTGTCTGCTCGGCAGCCAACTGCAGATAGATCTATTTCGCTACTATTATAGCTTGTCAGTACTGTTTAGGTCTAGTGCAGACAGCATGGCATATAACTGGTTTTGCTTATATATCAAAGGCTTGGTACCACAGATCACTTTTTTCAGGACTGTTTCCCGTATGACAGCTAGGTGGCTTTGTCGTCGTGTTAGTGTAATACTGACAGATGCCATCTAATTTTCTACTTGACTTTTTTTATTCTGGATGAGGCTACCTTTTTATATCTTGCCATAGTCTCTTAAAATCTTATTAGTTAAATTATCGAATTCAATTGTTGACTTAAAACGCCAAAACTAGCAGTATCGAAATTCAGAAAATGATTTATTTTTTTTTTATTTTAGAAGAGGCACAACCAACGAAAGGTTGTCCAAGAGCAAATGGTTATTTTCGGCACTCAGATCCATTGGCATGCGATAAATTCTTCAATTGCGTGGATGGTGTACCCCATGAGCTTCCTTGTCCTCCTGGACTCATATATGATGATACTGCCAGTACATGTGCTTGGGCAACAGATAGCAAAAGGAAGGACTGCACAAAAGCCAAAAAAGGTATGAGAAATTATCACATTCTTGAAAGGTTTAAAAGTAATCTCATCATTCTGTGTTTATTTTAGAACTTTCTAGTCACACTTATCATATAGCGTCAGGAATTTAAAATAATCGTTCAAAATGCATAAATTCTTGCGGGGCAAGTAATATCAGATTTGAAAGTGATTGCTTATTTTTTTAACCGCAAGTTCATTCTTAATTTGCCCACCTATCGAAAAAAATATGAATTGAATCAACGACAACTTTTTTCAATGCATAAGTAAAATTTGACATACCTAAACCGCAATTTAGAAAGCCATGCTTTTTGAGTCTGATTTCAAGTAGTTATGTGTTAGCTTTCTTTTATCTGTAAAGTGATCGTGTGTTCTGCAGATTTGTTAGACGATGGTTTTTCCTGTCCCGATGGAGAAGTACAGGGTCCAGATGGAAGGGCTTTACCTCACCCTACCTTTGCTCATCCAGAGGACTGTCAGAAGTTTTACATCTGCAGGAACGGTGTGCAACCACAAAAAGGATCTTGTTCAGCAGGAACGGTTTATAACGAGGATACTTTCACTTGTGATGATCCTGCTAATGTGCCAGGATGGTATGTAGCTAATTTTGTCGCTATACATACATGGGTTTATTCAATTTTATATATCTAATACAACGTTCGCATCATGTATAATATGAAATCTACGTTGCATTAATTATTGCATTTTTGCAGTGAAAACTACTACTCACAAAAGGCTACTCCGAAGAAGACGTAAATAAGAAGAAGACTGCAAGTAATGCCCGCGGAATAAGTATTTTATACAATTTTTCTATTCGAATATTATAAGCGTGTAAGATAAATCAAGTACAAAAAAAATTGTGTATACGCATTTGCAGTACTTGAAAACATGACTGCAATTCTTTCTTTATGAATTAGACTGGAATTTTAAAATCATTGTGCAACAAACCTCCTTTAGCTTATCTTAGTCCTTTCGCATGTTTTGATGCGAATAATCATATATACAATTGTATTAATCGGGGGTTTAAAAAGCATTGTTTCCTAGATATTAGACACGGTAGCTCTCTATGTATGTGCTAGTATTTATATACCACAAAATTTAATAAATATTTTTTGTAGTACTCTGTCTCTTTGTAAACAACGGTATAGCCATTAACTGGACGAAGCAAATTCGACATCGCCCTGGTGGTCTGCTGCTGTGCAATATTAAAAAATCTGATAGTTCAAAATCCGATATATAAGAATGTCGATATCGATTTCCGATGTAGGTATCGATAATTCACCAGAGCGACATCGATTGTCGACATATTGATCAAGTTTTGCAGCTCTAATGGTGATGAATTAATATTTCTTTCGTAAGTTCTAAACCATATCAAAGGTTTTATTGAAACTTCATAATACACGAAATAAATTACATAAATTATAACACTGCTTTATAACAATTTTAGTAAAATCAAATAAAGTTGTGATTGTATGCAACCATAATTTGCTTTAGCGTTATTATCGACAGAAATCAAACCAGATTACTGATATTTTATTTTGTAAGTGCATTTTTGAATGAAAGTTAAACTATTTGGTCAGAAGGAATTCACGACGCAAAACGATTTATAAACTATGCGTTAGTGAAAGAAATTAGGCAAAGTTTAATAACCAAGAAAGTAATTGAAGCAACACGTGAAAATACAGGAAAACAATGTTACCTTATAGCATAATCCCTCCATAATTAGGTGACATATACAAGTATCCATAAATGTTTTATAAAAGTCGTTTGACTGAATGATATCATAATATTTAAATTGCTTTCGTTAAGAGGGTAGGCAACTTTTTAGTTATCGTTGTCACACTTTATTAACCACATTATTTTGATTTTATACTAATTTGTAGATACAGTTCACTAACCACATCATCGTCTTTGATTTATTGTAAACTATAGAATTACTAAAATATTCGTGCTTTTTTTACACATTTATAGATTTCCACTGTTCTAGTAGGTAATAATAAATACTTATTTGTAGGTATGTACATTAAAATCACCACAAATAAAAATAACTACTTCGGGAGAAGTCTTTTCTTAATTTTTTTCATTTTTAATCCTCCCTKTCTCAAAATAGCAAAAAWTTTATTTAAAAAAAAGGTAAATTAAATGATTTTAATTTTAGTGTATTATATTTTCCAGTTGAAATCAGCAATCAACTCCTGTTTGTCTTATTGTTTAACAGTTCACTTACTTTAGAAACTCTTTTTACTCTTATGATCGTTGCACACATATAATAGTTTACGTAGTAGTCATTGTTTTGATTTTTGTCAACAAATTCGCCTTTAGACATCTTATTCAAGATATTCAGGGTAAATTTATCTAGGTTTTATATTTGTATGTGTAAGTCAAAAGTAATCTTAAACCTCGCAATTAACAATTAATTTAGCACATTTGTACATTTGTTTGAAAATATTTTGGGATCTAGCTAAATTTTTTATCTTTCAGGTAAGCACTCTAAATGTTTAGTAATTTTTAAGTGATGCTGTTTTTATTTTAGAACGTCTTGCAGTAGATATTACAAGCACAAGCAGTATCCCTCGCAGTATCCCCACCTTAAAACACTGTTTTGCAATATTAACCATCGTACAAAGAAAGCAATAAAATTAGTGTTAGTTAACTTCTACCCTTAAAAAAGATAACAGGAAGAAGATAGAATGCAACTAGCCCATGATGTGTACCAGAATAAAAGTCTGTAACCATAACCGTTATAAAAAACTATTAATAAATAAATAAAATTGACGGGGAGTACTCAAATCATTTTTTTAGTAAGAACACCACTTACAATGACCCGCAGAGCATTCATTTAAAATCTTATATCATTATGGAACATCCATAATATTGTTACATGTAGGGGTTTGAAGAACGCGGATTTCTAACTTAACTTGTGTACCGCTAGTAGATACAATACACGAACAATCCAACATTAGTAATTCCCTTAATTACTACACCCACTAGCACTTAACGATTTGTTTGCCTTGATCGCCTGCTTCATTAATTTTCAAATAAAATTTCTAGTCCGCGCGTTTTTGGTCTCTTTTGTACCGACCGACGAAAACTTCCGTTTGGAAGTATCTTGTAGAACATTCGAGCATTCGACCGATCGAATATACCAGAACATGACCTTAAGAAACTGAGTGAACGTCGCGCATCGTCGAACTGGTTGACCACATCGTAACAATATTTCATTTGTGTTAACGCGATAGCTTTCGAAAGACTTAAATATGATCTTGATATTGCTTTTGGGGTAAGTAGGATATGAAATTGTTTTTGGGGTAAGTAGGGTATAGGGAAGGGGGTGAAATTAGGCGGTAACTACCCTTTTTGCAAATTTTTATTTTTTTGTTTTAGTATGTGATGAGTATCTAATATAATTGCAATTATTCTTCGTCCCTATAAATTTTCGGCGCAGCAAACGGTTTAGAGGATATTAGCAAAAAACCGTCACTTAAAAAAACGGATTTTCTTAAATATCTCCGAAAACATTTAATATATTAAAAAAGTAAAAATACCATGAGATAGAAAATAAAATTTCTCACAAAAAATATTTTAAAATTTGTTCAAAAAATTGAAATTTTCAAATTATTTCACAAAAACTGGATATTGGACCCAGTTCACACGATTTTTTTAATGGATTTTGCTAAGTTCCAAAAATGTGTAGTGAAAAAAGTGCTTATAACCTCATTATTTATCGTATAATATAAGAAATAAAAGCGTTAATGTTATTTTAACAATTGGATGTGGAAGTATTGATTCAATTTGTAGCGGTTTTTAGTACAAAGAGAAATCATAAACAAATGGTTATTTGCTAAAGCTTACCACATCTAATGTTTACTACTGAATATACAGTTAAATATCATTAACTATACACAATATAAGTAGTGGTACAGTAGCTAAGAATTTATAATAAAATACCTATGACAAAACCTTATGTTTTCCTTGTGCTGTTTCACTTACAACTGTGGTTGTAGTTTCACATCATTTGGCATGCCTCTACATATACATAAGAAAAAAGACACTGTGGTTTAAATTCAGCAAGCTTAATGGTTTTTCAGTTATGCGTACGAGTATGTGCTACTTACTTTATACTAATATAATGCTACTAAGATAAGTATCATTGTAACTAATGCACTGTATTATACCATAGATAAATTTATCTATGATTATACTCTCGAATACAAAAAAAAATAACACTGTCTACGCCACTGGTAGCGAATATTGATTCCTACGTTCAAGCACTGGCAGAGCACTGGTAAACAACAGCGTGTCACGGCGCAGGTTGAAGTGGTGGGATATCCGATTCTAAAATGAAACGGGCCCTAGTTATTACGTGCCTTGTTTTAGAACATATATCAATACTTAATATTACTTCGTTACAGAAATAATTAAGGACCAAAACAATACATTTTCGATGGAAAACTATATATTAACGTCAGAATAAAACAATAATGGTCATAGCTCTTACATTTTTAAATAATTTTAAATAAGGTAGGCTTATGTGCTTATGTCATGGCTGCAAAATTTAAAAACATCTGCTTAAGGACAACATTTTTTAGAACTTTTTTTACTGACACTTAATGTAAAAATAGCAGCATTAGCGGGGGTATCGCCAAAATTTGGTTTCTTTAAAAAATATCTAGTAAGCCATGAACTTTTTAAAAATCTAAGGGTCCCATTAAATTAGGCTGACATAACCGCAAATTTTTTCCCTTTCGTTACCTCTGCTAGATTCCGAAATCCCCATGTTAAACATTGAAAATTACTCACCGTCTATAATAATAACTTGTGTATTCTTTGTACAAATGTTTATTCTAGTCTGATAATTATTATACTTAATTACATCTGGCCGAATTCAGCTTTTGTTTATTTTTGTGACCTAGCCCAATGAGCGGGATTCTATGTATACGTTTTCTAGAACGTATCATTTCAACTCTGCATAAACAGAATTAAAATATTTATATGCTATGTTACTATGTTCCAAAACAAAATATCATTAGACTGTAGTCGTTGAATTAGATGAGGTGCTTAAAGCAGACTACTTAAGTTAAGGCCACCAAGCCTGTTTTGAAGGTAGTTTGGATAAACACTAGAAGTATATTTGAACAGCTTAATTAAGATGTTATGTAACTCTGATTGCTAACATCTGACTAGCAGTGGTATCTTAAGACTACCAATACAGAATATCTAGAACCAAGGTTTCCTAAAATTGGTTAGACTGCATGAATCCTGTTCAGCACACGAGATGCCGAGTGTCGACAACCACAGATGAAAGTAATCCGCCCATCTTGGTGCTGAAAACAAAAGTGAAATTACGAGTTCCAGAACACCTGTGTGGAGAATCGACCTCCTTTCCGGCAAAATATGTTTTTGCGTTCGATACCGTTTTGAGAACCCGGCATGGGTGAATGGGCCGAAGCATTGGGCTGTCTAAAAGTTACCGCGGAATATAGAAAGTGCCGCTGATAGAGGAACAAGCGACCAGTAGCCAAGGATAAGGCAACATGAGAGCATACCTCTGTGCTGTATTGTGCGTTTCGTCTATAGCCTTGGGTAAGTACCTACTCCAGTAACATAAAATAAGGCAATGGAAGGTCTATAACCAGCAGTGCACATTGTTAGTGGTAATATAATTTTTATAAAAAATTTCGATCTGCTTTGGACTCTATTTTGAACTTTTTATTATGAAACACTTCCTACTTGAAAACGCATATGTTACAGCATTATGGTTAATTGCCATTCTAAACCTGTTCATGTAGCCAACAAAGTAAAAGGTGAATGCACGAATGTGCAAATACTTTTTGTTTCGGCTGGTCAACGTTACCCCGTTCTGATTTGTTAAAATGTAGGTACCTGTTTTACTCGAAGTGAAAAAATTATATTCTGCAGTAATCATAAACCGTGTAATTATTACCGGTAAATTAAAATGACATAACGTTTAAACGTTGCGGTCTGAATATAAGGAAGTTTGGCAAAACACTGTCAGTATGATTTTGAGGAGTGGCGAATGAGAATGTTAATAACTTGCTTAACTTTGTTGTGACAAAACCATTGTTGTCGACCAAATCACTGTTAATATAATATTAATATTTTCAATAAGTTCAAGAATTTGATGCGAAGGGTTGGTATTAATTTATACATTTGCATAAATTACCAATTGTTTCAAATTTATTTGATAAAATCTCTTACAAGCTTCAGCAAATTAAAAGCATTTTCAAGGGGTTTCGCAAAGGGTTCTGGTTTATCAAACTGAAAAAATATGATTTTTGCAAATTTGTCAGTTGGAAATAACATTATGTAAGCAGATCTTAGGGAAACTAGATTTTAAAAGACAAGTTTTATGTCGGCATCAACATAACCACCATGACCTACATTGAAAATTAAGGTAGATTACATTTACTTCCTAGCATAATACAAAATTAATTCATTCGCATACGAAAATTATACATAGGCAATATCACATTATTAAAAAATAGCTGTGTATATTATTTTAACGGGTTAAAAGCACATAATTAAAATTATTGATGTGGTTAAGCAACATGTATAAATAACAGCATTGAAATTTCACTTCACCACTTTTACGTACACCTTATACAATAGGGAATAAAAAGACAAGAGAGTTATTAAATCATAATTTTGTGATTGCGTTATCCCTAACTCACAAGATTTTATAAGTTCCAAGTTTCTAGTGCCAGACTAAATCAAATACGCCGCCAATAAATCTAGTGGTTCCAGATTTCTTTAATTTAAATTCTCGTATAGCCTTGAACTTCTGTCGCTGAATAGTTTTCTAAAGAACAGCTGTTACACGGAAGCAATGAAGCACACCTTTCTATAAACAGAGAGGTGTGAAAGTTATTGACATAAAAATTCTATATCGTCGATTCGGTATTGTTATCAAACAAAATTTAAAACAAATGCATATATAAACACAAAAGAAGAAAGTGCTTTGCTTAATTCGTTTGTACAACCTTACGTAATGTATCGGAGTACAAAGAAATAGTTCGACAATAAATCCTATGAGATAAATTAACAATACGTACGTATAAATCACGTAAATAACAGAACGAACTTGCCAAGGTATTTTTTTTACAACACACACAACACATAATAATATGTTGCATCACTAAACAGTATTAGCTACATTGTACAAATAGGTAGCTTTGAAAATATCCATGCCAAAAGAGGACTGCAAAATGCTTCAAAACATACCAGAATATTAAGCAATCACTTCTGAAACATAAATATTGTATATCATTCATTTTTAGCTCATGCCGGGGTTGTCTTAAGGGAAGCACCCTCATGCCCAGAACAGCACGGAGTTCAGGCATATGCCCATCCAGAATCTTGCAACTTATTCTTTCTGTGCACGAATGGTACATTGACGGTGGAAACCTGTGAGAACGGGCTATTGTTCGACGGAAAAGGTGCTGTGCACAACCACTGCAACTATCACTGGGCAGTGGAATGTGGTTCCAGGAAAGCAGATCGTAAGTTGCCAAGGGTAATTTTGGTATCTAGCATTAATACTCGATTATATTATTATTTACATCTTTCATTTAAGGGACAATAATATTGTGCTTTACTCTTTAGAGTAATTTACATTTATGCTTATATAATAGAGAGCCTTTAGGCATAAAGGAATGCTAAACTTAGTAAGAGAAATACGGTCAAAGTTGTATTGTTGTTGGTTTGTTAGGACCCAGTACTGAAATATTTATAATTGATAAAAACAATGTCTTAGTATTTAGCACCGAAAACACATTCCAAAGTAAGTATAACATTAACTGGTTCACTGCGTACTTCATTCGAGTTATAAAAAGACTCTACACTCTACCTTTATGGGTTTGAGAAAATTCAAACCACACCATCCACTGTGAATTAAGCTTTCAAATCGTGGTTATCTGAATATGAGCATTCGTTCAAAAGCTCGATATTTAGCAGGAAGGCTCGCAGAAAAATATATTTTTTCTGTTTAACTATACCAGTTTTGGTTAAAAGCCCTCGATCAAGTTGATTTTTGTGTCAAGGAGACATTTATATACCTTATTATGACTGTTTACTTAACTTCATCCTCACCTTGCGGGTTAACTGTATCCCAAAAATTGTAGTCCTAGAAATTCTCTTTCTAACGGTGCTTCCTTTTTTTTAATTTTGACTATTCTGGCAAAAATTGTATGACAAACAAAAGCGGATATTCAAGTATTATTTTATTATAGTTTTGTTTAAAATGGGCACCGCCATTGTCCATATAATAAAAGATCGATAGCATTTTTGATGCTATTCGTTAACGACACATTCTGTTCAAATACTGCCTGACATCATGCAATGCGTAATGTGGACGAGTTCCATCTTGATGGATTATCTTTTAGATAACGATGATTATCCTCTTTATTGCCAACTAAGATTATTAATATTATTGACGTTAACATTACACGTAATCTTCCAACAGTGACAATTCTATATAACCCAGGAAGGAAAAAGGGTCCATAATACAATCACCCTAAATGTCAGTTCAAGCTTCAAACGTTTAATATTTTCCAAGATGTAGACTCATATTAAAAATGGACGGCGGTGGGAATAAAGTACTTTATATCCACCACGAATTGGACCTATAGTGACATAATTGTCACTATGACGACTTACTGTACCAAATAGGTAGAAATAAAATTCGTCGAAAGGATAAACTTAAAATAAGAGTTTGCGATCTTTATTCAACCCCTCATTCTCATAAAATTGTAGACGTCAACCATGATCATCTTCATCAATCTATTGAAATAAGCTTACCTATTTTATAAGGGTGGAAATTTTTATTCGTCAAAATTCGCTGAACATTAACGGTTCGTGTAGCAGCAATTTTCGTTTTAATTAATGTAGACTCAAAAGCAGTATGACCCATAATCGGTACGTCTATTCCTTCATTACGTTGTGATGTCTCCAGAAATTTCTTCACTAAGTTCAGGATGTAGGATCTATGAAGGTGTTTGTCTGCGTGCTCTTTATTAAGCCCCTTTACCTGCCCCTATTTTGACGCATTCGTTGTCTTTAAAGAAGAGTGAAATAATTTATACCTTTTCTACAACAAAGTAGCATATGTTTTAAAGTTAAATATAGCAAAATACACTCGCAAAGTACTTACAGATTTCTTACACGAATTATTTTCGTTGCTCATTTCCAGTTTTAACAACCTGCTGTCATGGAAAACATTTTAATTTCATTTTCTCACACATTAAATCACAATTCGAGGGAGAAATTGATAATACTTCAGCCTTTTACGCTACTTATATCTAATCAAAATCTAGAGCGCAACTCTACCTCACTTTATGAGCGAAGTTGCGTAAATAGTTATAGTAAACTTGAAATCAAAACTTAGATAAAGGTTGCGATAAATAGTGCATATAAGCATGTACTGTTCAGAGGCCACCCTACTTTAAGAAACGGGTCTTTTAACACAAACATATGATTTCATAAAATAACAAGTGTTCTATTTCAGTATCTCCAATTAGTACCCCTGGATGCGAATACCAATTTGGAATTTACCCTGACGCTGCCGAATGCTCTACCCACTATATCAAATGCCAGTATGGAGAGCCCTTACCAGAACACTGTGAACCGGGGTTGGTGTATGATGCCAAAACACACGGATGCAACTGGCCTGATTTACTCATAGAAAAATGTAACCCCGAAGGTAAAGCAATAGTACTAGAAGTTTAGGTGGAAAAGAGAAACCGACGGCTTTGTCGGGCTATCAATAAATCAACTTTCTAACTTTTCTTTAACGGGTATTTCAAATGAACAACGAGGTGCGAAAAACTGCCCGGTCGGTTAATTACTGATATAAGTTTTTCAGTGATCTTGTTATTGTTTAGAGTTAATAAAAATCATGGCATGTATGGAATGCAGTGAGTGATAAAAAATTGGTTACATTCGAACTCCCACAACTAATATTGTTAATACTAAGTGATGTTCTTAGGTAATAAAAAATAACGTATTGATGGTAGTAGGACAAACACTTAAGGGTATAACAACCATCACTTAACGAAAATAAAACAAGATAGTCAGCTAAATGCAACAGCACATTCCGAGTCATTCGCAAATAAGTGATGTTTTCTCTAGAGTTGCTTGTTCTTGTTTCCCAAATTTTAAGTTTTTTCGGTTCATATTATGTAGTTTTGTTGTGTAAATTGTGCTACAATACCTCAAAAACAAACGGTTGTCTTATGTAAATTCTGCGATCACATGTAATTAATTCTTCAACAAAAATTATACCTTCATGTATAATTTTGATAGTTTATTATGTCCCTTGTTCATTATTTACTAATAAATTTTTTTATTAAAATGCTATGAAAAATCTTACAAACACTTCTTTCGTTTAAAAGGATTCACCACCGAACTTCACCGATTGCTCTACTAAACCAGACAAAATGCATATCTCTAGGAAACTTTATTTCACAGAATACTTAAGAGATTCAGTACTTTAAATGTAGGACACCTCCAATACAATCAATGAAAGGGGAATTACATAATGCTTTCATCTACAATAAGATCTGAATTTCAAATCGGGATAATTAAATTGCCTTGAAGCGAATATAATACGTTTTAAAAAGAAGATACGCTTATGCTAAGGTAAAAATAACATATACAGGGTCTGCCATCTAAAACTCCCCGGGCTCGTATTTTCTTTATTTTTTTAGGTACAACCTTAAGTTATATGTCAAATTGTAGGTCTTTTTAAACTCTTTAAAAATAGCATATTGGGTGTCCAATTTTTTTTTGTAAATATTTTTTAACCTTACCCCGTATAATAAATATTGCTTGATGTAGAAAACCAAACTAGTCTCATCGCAGGGTTTCGTTTTCTAGCCTCTCTCTCTGTAGAACGAATTTGTACTTTATTTATTAAAAAGTTACTCCAAGTTGTGGGGTTTTATGTGCAGCGATGGCATAAATATACTATACATATATACTATAATAACACTTAAAAAATTCTGAACAACCCCATTAACAAAAATGGCGGCGAATAGTTTTTCTTGTTTTTCACTAAGAAGGAGTAAAAATTACGCATACATGGTAAAGACACAAATTGAAGAAAATAAAAGGCGGCATCCAACTATAAAGCAATACTTATTATGCGGGGTAAGGTAAAAAAATATTTACAAAAATTAACTTTGTTTGCAAAATATGATAGTCTACAAGAAAAATTTTTGGACACCCAATATTCTATTTTTAAAGAGTTTAAAAAGACCTATAATTTCATATAAAACAAGGTTGTACCTAATAAAATAGCGAAAATACGAGCCTGTTTTAGGTGGCGGACCCTGTATATAAAATTAAATCGATTAAGTATAGCCATAAACCATTAATTCTAAATGCGATAGAATATTAAATTTTTGTAATTGTTGACAAATTACTGCAATTTCAATTCAAAATAAGATAATAAATATAGGTATACTAAATTTGATTACCACCGTTTAAAGGTTATTTGAAAATAAAAACATGATGTTTAGGAAAAACATTCACATCTTCTTTCATTCCTAATTTATACTACCGAATTATTTCGGAATAATCTATCAATTTTTCAAAGGTATTCTTTTTAATATTCTTAATCTCTATTGAGAAATTCAAGAGGTGACGAAGTTTATCAATAAAATTCTTTTTGAATAGATTATTAACACAAGGCTTAATTCATTCCATTCATATAACTACACCAATTCAAATGAAGGCAACAGCTCAGATTTCTCTAAAAATGCCGTAAAATTAAATCACTGCAAACATTTACGTTACAGGAACGTTCAATTGATTAAATGTCCACCTAAAAGAGTTACGTTTCTTCTCAAAATTAAAGAAATGTCACATTTTCTACAAAATTGAAAATTTTAAATAGCAAAGGGGGCTCATATTAAACTTCTTCTTTAAAAGCCTTTTCATTGTCTGCAATCTGCATAATCGCGTTTAGTAAATTAAGATCGGGCAATTCATTCTCTGTGGAATAGTTCAAGCGGTGATCTATGCCACTAAAATTTTTATTACTTAACACAAATGCTAAATTTGTAGCATTTAAATAAGTCCACTAATTCAAATGTAAGCAAAACAGTTTCTCTAAAAAAGATTTTTAAAACAAAAGCACTGCAGCAAACATTCCAGGATTCTTCAATAATAGCTAATAACTAATGATTCTCGGCACCATTTGACTCACCTCCTCAATTTACATCTATGTAAGTTAGACATTAGCCAGCGCTGCTGTGTCAGATGGTATGTAAGGATTTTGGAATAAATACAACCATTAGAAATGAAACGCAAAAAATTTGAACAGGGTAAAAATCAGTAGTAGATTAAGAGAGCTAGTGTGTCAAACCTAATATAACTTTTATTTTCATGCGCAGCCGTCGTTGGCTTCAAATGTCCCACCAAAGTACCATCCAACAGTGCAGCTGCAAGATTTTGGCCTTATCCCCGATTTGCAGTACCCGGTGATTGTGGACGTCTCATCACTTGCGTAAATGGCTACCCACGACTTATTTCCTGCGGAGAAGGCAAAGTTTTCGACGAATCAACTTTGACTTGTGAAGAACCTGAACTTGTGCCGCACTGCGCTAATCACCTTAAAAAATAGAACTAAAATTTCGTATTTGTTGAAAAAGTAAAAAATTTGTCACAAATCTGTAAATAGGAAACCCTTTTCTATAAAATATCAGGTTAAATCTCTTTTCGTTATTGAAAATTGTATAGCCACATTTGTCACTGTTTAACATTTGAAATAAATTATTATTAATAACTTTTCTCGTCATACTTATGCTTATTTGAGTAAAAAGAATACATTTATCTTTAATTTTCTGTAACAACTTTTAGCTATATATATATATATATATATATATATATATATATATATATATTTAAATCTTCGGTTTAAGGGGAATTCGACTTTTGTTGAAATTATGTAAACTCTTTTTTCTTTGCCAAGCTTTCGATTTTATTTTAAATCTTCTTCAGGGCTTCTACAACATTTATAACAGTATGTACCTAAAACTACATGTAACTCGCAACCTTACTGAAATTGAGGTTTATAAAAGGGGGCCAATTTTATCTTCCAAATCTTGCATATCTTATATAATTTGATTGAATTTGAAGTTTCATTACAGATTTGATTAATGACAAAATATGAAAGTTGCAACATAGCCACCACATTTTTCATAAATTTATGCCTGCTGATTTACTATGATTTTAATATTTCTTCTGATAATAAATAGGTGTAAATATTACTCAAATTTTGTGTATCCGATTTTTTATTTATTGTGTTAGCACTTTTATTAATTTGGTACATTTCTAAAATCAAACGTTTATTTGTAACATTCTCTTTTTCTAAAATTTTGACTTCTTCCCAATTTATTATGTGATTATTTCTAATTACGTGTTCTCCTAATGAACATCGATCTCTATCTTTTCTAATATCACTTTTATGCAGTGCTATCCTACTGGATAGCCACTGCGATGTCTGTCCCACATAAATTTTTTCACAAGTATCACATTTTAAAGAATAAACAACATTCGATTGATATTGTAATGGAATTTTTTGATTTCAATTTGCTAAATAAATTTGAACCCTTTTTAAAATTTTTTAATGCTATTTTTATACCCTCATTTTGAAAACTTCTAATTAATTTTGTTGCCAAACCTGTAATATTTTGAAGAGATCCAAACCGAGATACTTCTGAATTATGATTACTTTGAGAATCATGGTTTTCTTGCTGCTCCACTCTGTCTAAAACATTCACCGAATTTAAATTTTGTTGATTAATCGCACAATCGTTTTGTAAGTAATCAATAGTAGAAAATAAAATTTTGTTTATCAAAGTTTGCGGGTAAGAATTTTGAAGTAACATAATTTTTAATTTTTGTAAATTCTTATTTATGTAATTTGGATGTGAGATTTTTTTAATTCTGTGTTTCATTTGCCTAATAAAGTTAATTTTAATTTTAATTGAGTGATTTGACAAAAAATTTTTATATCTGCCTGAAGAGGTGGGTTTTTGATACCAATCTAAGACAATCTTATTATTTTGCCGTATTACTTTTGTATCTAGAAACGGTACACCACCATCCACTTCTCTCTCAACTGTAAATTTTATATGTTGGTCGAAAGAATTGAAAACCATTATAATTTCTTCTATGCCAGAGGTTGGAATTACTAAAATTAAATCATCCACAAATTTTTTTATAAATGTTATTTTATATGTCAATTTTGGTATATATGAATTTAGAAGTTCGTCCATTACATACTGTGCAAGTATAGGACTTAATTTTGAACCCATAGCGCATCCAAAAATTTGTTTGTAATATTTGTCCTCATAGTTAAAATAATTGTTATCTAATATGAATGATACCATTTCTATAAAAAGCTCTCTTCTTTTATAATTTGTATTAATTTTTGGACATTGAAAAAATGGGTCAATTTTATTCCATTTTTTATTAGAAAAGATAGAGATCGATGTTCATTAGGAGAACACGTAATTAGAAATAATCACATAATAAATTGGGAAGAAGTCAAAATTTTAGAAAAAAAAAAGAGAATGTTACAAATAAACGTTTGATTTTAGAAATGTACCAAATTAATAAAAGTGCTAACACAATAAATAAAAAATCGGATACACAAAATTTGAGTAATATTTACACCTATTTATTATCAGAAGAAATATTAAAATCATAGTAAATCAGCAGGCATAAATTTATGAAAAATGTGGTGGCTATGTTGCAACTTTCATATTTTGTCATTAATCAAATCTGTAATGAAACTTCAAATTCAATCAAATTATATAAGTTATGCAAGATTTGGAAGATAAAATTGGCCCCCTTTTATAAACCTCAATTTCAGTAAGGTTGCGAGTTACATGTAGTTTTAGGTACATACTGTTATAAATGTTGTAGAAGCCCTGAAGAAGATTTAAAATAAAAATCGAAAGCTTGGCAAAGAAAAAAGAGTTTACATAATTTCAACAAAAGTCGAATTCCCCTTAAACCGAAGATTTAAATATAATTAAATACGACTGCTATTCCCATTTAACGTTATATATATATATATATATATATATATATATATATATATATATATATATATATATATATATATACACCCGTATACTTACATGGGTGCTGCCATCGTAAAATCGGTAATGTCAGATGCCAGATTCATGTCCGCATATCGGAACGAACAATACAACTGAGTATCGTCCACATACAGATGATACGTGTAGTGTTTAAGAAAATTAACAAAATTAGCTGTGTAGATGGCATATAAGAGTTGTCCCAGGATGCTGCCTCGCGATACCCCGGAGGCCCGCATATAGTACCACCCGATCTAACTCTTTGGCTACGATTACTCACATATGACCTAAACAGTTTCATCAAACTAGTGCTGAACCCAATATAATGTAGAACCTATAATGGAATCTCGTGATTATAAGTAACACGAAAGTCTTGTTGTAATCCAATAACACAATTATTGTAGTCTTACCAGCATCGCTTACAGTACAGTATGATACTTAATCTGTTTTTCGATTAACCTATCCAGAACCTTGGATAATGCCGGTAATATACTTACGGAACGCTGGTTTTGAAATTCTGGGTAGCGGGTTCAACTATTGAATATGTCAGTTAAGTATGGAATATGCGGACAACATAAACATATATAAATAAACATATATGCTATACTTTTTTTCTAGACCAAAGCCAACAAGCTTTAACGCTAAGTAATTATTATTAATATTAGGACTTTACTATGGTTTACTTCTATACGTCAAATTGGTCAGGTAACGGGTTATCCGACAATGTGGATCTAAATCTAAGACACTGGTGGTTGGAGAGCACTCGCTGTGTCAGGACCCCAAGCGGACAGTAACCCTCGATCCGCCCTGGTTACAGGTTTACTCTCGCACTTTGGCTCTCTGCAATAAATACAGAGAAAACACGCATGAGCTTTATGTTCTTCTAAGCTGACTTAGATTTAGATTCATTATGATGATGTTTTGTTTACTGCTGCCCCAATTTAGGTCCAGCATGATGGGATGGGTTTCCGCCAGGACACTAATCATTCGCTCATAACGCCTCGTTAAGCCCACTGAATTCAATTTAGTGGATAAGCTCCAAGCTCAATGAGAAAAACCACAAGCTTTACTTGGTAACGCCTCGTTAGGCCCACTGAATTCAATCCAGTGGATCATCTCAAGCTCAATAAGTAAAACCACAAGCTTTACTTGATAACGTCTCATTAGGCCTACTGGTCCCACCCAGTGGATAACCTCCAAGCTTATCAGACAAGCAGAGACAGAACATCACAATTTAAAACAAGCAGCAAAGTAAATACAAGGTGGCCACCAGCAATTGGTATTCTAGTGAATAATTAAACAACGAGCCACAAGCCATGCAATCTCATAAAAGTATGAAGTTCTGTGAAGCCGACTCACCGTCTACTTTAATCCAAAAAGGGTTAATCCAATAAAAGGCACTACAACTATAACTGCTGTCACAAACACTTAATATACAGATATACTACAAGTTCCACAGAGTTATTAATTTCGCCTACGACACTCCCGTCAAAGGTAGTTTAAACAACCGGAGGTTAAGAAGAACTGATTTCTCCCAGTTACTCCAATTCTCAGTTTGGATACAAACATACACCTCCTATCCACCCCTATTATGCTATTTACTCAATCACATGCATTTTTCTCAAGATGCGTCTATTACGCTCAGCCAACACAATTTTAGGTAATAAATGCCTAATATATATTCAACCTGTCACCCAACGAAAGTTACTGTGTCCCAGAGACGCTAGTACTTGTATCTAACATCTCAAATTGTTGGCCATGTGGTKAAGAACACTTTATTGTTAACCAAAATCTGACAAAATACAACTTCCACCATCTGTGGACTGTGTCGCCACCTAACCGCACAGTATGGAATATCAAAATACGCGAAATTAAACATAAGACATGTTGAATTCTACAATTTGGGCATAAAATTTATTTTGCAATCTCAACTAAATCAACAAAAAAGAATTCCATCGGGCTATACGAGTGGCATTTGACCCAAGTGAAAGCAACAAATAGCGCCTTGAAACGATGCCAAATGTATGTAGATACTGAATATGAGACACGTCATAAGATGGTAGATACATAATACCTAAAATTTCTGCATGATTGGCTATGGTATATTATTACAGCAACACTACCGTGATTATGCAATTCAGAGCAGTTGAACTAGTTTAACATTGATGACGTATTCAGCTTTGCAGTTTTTATACCATACTAATTCTGCTTATGATTTTAAGGACTTCTTGGACTTAATAATATTAGGTTGTATGCTAGTTGTGTTTCTTTTTTTAATAAACCGCAATATAAAACTAAACATTCCCCTCATCAATCCAAGATAAAATTAAATGTGAATCGGCACGTTTACGCCAACAGCAGTCTCCGTGAGGTTCAAGCTACATTCTATTTTTGATTCAAAATGTATGGTGTTCCATCATTATTTTGTAACTTGGGCTTGACTTAAACAATGTAGCAATCGGGTAGCTTCGGTTTATCAAAATCTAGTATAACAATAAAATTGCCTGACAGTTGTCAAACCGAGAAAAAGAAAAAACATAGAAACGAAGTACAAAAAAACAGGAAGCGTTTACCTTAAAACGTACCTTTGAACGTCTCTGAAGACTTTCTATCTAAAGGCCTGCGCCCATATAAACAGTAAGAGCCTGACTTCAGAAGGAAATTCCGGCGTCCCGGAAAATTATAAATAACTATTTATCAATAACAGAACCCTCTAGTAGAGGGTTCTTTCTACCCCGGTTCTACCTCCTTATCTTACTACCTTGTGTGTTTACAACTACCTACCCCCTGAATCAAGTAGAGACACACGGACCATTACCACTGTTAGAACAGTAGTTCGCGTAGGAAACCCTACCTTCCGCAAAGGGCCCAAAGACGACAAAGGTCTCGAATCGGAAATAGAAGCACGTACGCTGCCAGTGGCTGCATTACCCAAACATCAATGATTGCCTAAGATAAGGCCAGATTTTCCATTCATCTAATTTAAGCTTAAGTCAAAATTGAATGTGTGTAGATTTCTTTAACAGTTAAATGGTAATACTTGTAAACGTGGTAGTACTACTGCGGGACCCAATTTATCTTTCAACTACAAATTGTTACAATTTATCTTAATGTGTCAAACCGGATTTCGTTAAATAATTATTCGTTATTACCGTTCTAAATTGTTTATTTCAAAATTCGACTTCGCAGTTGTTCGTCTCTTTAATAAACTGCGTGGCGCCCAGGCGCTCCAACGCTTAACCCACGACCCTAGCTGCCGGCGAAGAGCTGCCCCACGTTTTTAGAGCAAGTAGAAAGTAGCAAAAGCGGTTATAAAGTGGCGCCCAAGCGTTGGAGCTTCGAAAATCAGCACATATTGTCTTAGGTATTTAATCAGTATTGCTAAGCCAAGCTCTTTATCTTTGGTATTTTTGACCATTGTAATTTCCCCACGTACGTGCTTCACGTTCGTTTGCGCAGTTGGTTTGTTGTCCCGTGTGGTCTCAGTATATAATTTTTATCTTTGAAATGGATTCATGAAAACCAATTTATCTTCTCGCTGACGAATTGAATTATGAATTAAGAATAAGGGGAGTGATCACAGGTAAGAGATCTTACACAACTTCGTAAAATATTAGCGCGAGCTCTGGATAAAGAAAAAGGCCGCGATTTACAGTTTGTTGATCCTGAGTATAACTATGAGACAGAGGTACAATGTATTGAGCGTGGTATTCAATCACTTAGACAGCTGGAAGTGAAGTTCGATGGTCCAGAAAACGATTCTGCGTTTAAGAGAATTAAAACACGGTTGTTTCACCTAACTTTACGAATAAAACGAACAGTTATACCTGAAGATGACCCAGTACCTGTGCAGACATTTAAAAAAAAGTCATATGCTACTTGTTTGGAGCTAGAAGACGATCTCTACGAACGTGTAAAAACAAATAATCGAACTTCAGAGGAAGTTAACGCAACTCAATCTTTACCATCAGTAGTAGCAGGGCTCTAGCTCTAACGTTTCTTTTAATTTAAGGTCAATTCCGGTATATAAGTGGGGTGTTCATTTCGATGGTGGCGCTAGTTTAAATTATCGGAATTATCGGAAGTCCGCCGTATTAGTAAGCAAGAACTCTTCGCGTCAGCAATAGATCTCTTTGTCGGTAAAGCTCTAATTTGGTTCCGTTCAGTTAAATCCACGATAAATGATTGGGATTACTTAGTTGAGTTGCTTAGGCATGAGTTTCTACAACTGATTATGACGACCAGCTAGGAGTCAAGGAAAGAACGAAAGTATTTCTATCTATATTGCAATGAGGGAAACACTCTTTAGCCGACTTAGTAGACCACCATGCTAAACTACCAAAATTAAGTGATCTACTCTTTCAAAATTCTGATTTCAGATTAATTTTGTTAACTGAATTTKATTTTCTCCATTCAATAATCGAAACATATAAACTTCACAATTAGCTATGAGTTCTTGGCCCTCTTTTGGCTGAATTATTTATGAACAAATTTGAAAAAGATTTATCTCAGCATGCATGTTTTCAGTCTAATGTTATATTTATTGTTTCGTTAAGTAGATGATATTTTTGTCTTTTCCAAAGTAAACAAGTTGATTTAAATATTTTTCTTTTATTTATTCATTGCATCCAGTTTTGAAAACAACAAAATTTATTTCCTATATTTGTTAATTAAACATAGGTCATATCTTTACTTTTTAGTAGTAGTAGGAACTCGCTGAACCCGCCTCGCGCCGGCTCTACTCAGCATAAAAAATCACGTTCGGCGATACCCATTAAACAAAACAGATTTTTTATACCTTTAGCTACCATGCTGCATCTCCATCATAACCTGAATCAAAATTTGACATACATCAAACATCATAAAATCAATAAAATCGATTTTTACCCTTTATTTACCTACTATGGTGCATGCTAACCACGGTCTTAATGCAAATTCAATATGTACGTATCATCATCCATCATATACTTTCAGTATCGCTAATTACTTTCAACGACACCTATGAAGCAAAATCAGTTCTTTTGTACGTTATCGTACCATCATGATCGTGTCATCCGCCCAAGAACCAGAATATAATTTTGGCACCTTTAGGTAACATCGTTGGGAAAATAAAGTACTTTATTCCCACCACAGGTAACATAATATGGCGCATGTCCGTCATAGTATTAACCCAAATTTGGCGTGTACCATCATACTCAGCATCAAAAATCAAGCTCGATACATCCTTGAAAAAATCTAATTTTTGCAACTGTAGTTCATGTCCATCTAAGTTCGTCACAGCCTTAATCAAAACTGTACATGCAGCATCATACCCAGCATCAAAAATGTCACGTACAACATCACTCATGAAGCAATTTATGTATAGAATATTTTGCTGCTAAGMGTCAGCACTCTAGTGACCCTATATCGAAAAAGTTGTATCCGACGCTTATTAGGAGCCAGACACCAAATCGAGCATATAACGGCTCGATAACTTCAAATGGCAATAATATAACAGCAGTATCGAATTTCAATGAAAAAACTTTAAAGCAACATTATTCATTATTTTATTGATTTCCAAACTGGAAAGTTTAATCTCATTATTCATTATTTCATTGAAATTCAATCAAAATAAAAGTTACAAATAATATATCTGTAAAAATGCTTCGTTTCAGAGGTTTAATTAAAATATCGGGTATTATGAATGGATTTTTAATTGAATGTAGAACACACAAACAAATGAAACAATTTATCTAAATAAAAAAAATATTTCACACAATATACAACTCATTGTCATAAAAAAACTTGCAACTGTAAAATATATACGCATAGGTATGTACAATAACACGGAAAAATATATATTAAAACATTAATTTGACATACCACTCCATTGTTCTGCAGTTAAAGATCGCAGACAGGAACTAATAACGTCACAACAGTGCACATAGTTTAACAGCTTTCTTTGATAATGTTGGATAAGAGCCTTTTTTATTATTTTAGATCTTCAGTTCATTTCAACAAACTTAGTCCAAAATAATATCTTCATTCCAGTTGAAGTTCGTCACCATGTAAAGCGATCTTATATAATCCTGAATCTAATATGTTAACCTATCATGATATGACCATATCAGCTTCAAGAAGAAACAAGTAGCAATCAAAAAATCTAAGATTTTCGGCAGGGCAGTTGGTACTACTAAGCAAATAGTATAGTTATCTGCGCATCCACATATAGTTAAAGTCTTGCTTAAAAATCACGATAAGAACGCAGTCTTATTGTTCTGACATATATTACCAAACTAGTATCACAGTGGGACTTTCCAAAATATTGCATACATATGTAGTCTTCTGCATACCGTGGACATGCCTATCTAACGCGATGACGTTATAGAGTTGGAATAGCAAAATATTCAATGTTACGAATAGATTGTGGAATCGATACAAAAAATCAATTTTAAAAATGAAATCTATTCGATTCTGAATCCGTAGTATCCATGCCTAGCCCTTTCATTTGCCAGTGATGGATTATGGGTTTTCAGTATAATTAAATTTAAATAGGTACTAGTATATAAACTTAAAGTTAAAGAAAGAAGCAGTCACTAGGTAGTGCAGCCCCCCAAAATTAAATTTGGACTAATAAGGCTAATGCTAGAATAAAATACTAGGGATTTGAATACCTCTCTTACAGTTTTGTTATTTTAAAATTTTACCAAATAAGATCGTACTGAATGCTGTTCAGGATGTAAATATACAATAACCATTCTGTGTCCAAAGTCCAAATAAACATCATTTAGCGTAGGTACTTACAAACACCTAGCGATGGAGAAACAGTATCAGTAGTAAACTAAAAGTATTTTTACATGCACTATAAAGCTATGCAGAATCAATTATAAATAGCATGACTTACGACTTAGGTACTAAACTAATACCCAATCCCGCAAAGAAAAACTTTGGCTATTTCTTTCAATTAATTACAATACAACAAGTTGAAAAACTCCAACGAATGACTAAAAGCTTTCTCAAAATCCGCGTCATATTCGCAGAATACCAAAAATCTGCTATTCATGGATGATATAGCAGTTGAAAAACAGCAAAGTCATTCTAATCGCCTTAAGGCTATTAACGAACATAGTGTTTTCCCATTTAACATTTAGTCATTTCCGTCCTTCACCGAGATACACGGTAACTGCTACAAGCTGGGTTTCCTATTAGATTAGTGCCGATGCTTGCTTGCCAAACTTAGACCAACAAAATCCTTTAATGCTGCACACAAAGCTATTGAATAACAAAAGCAGTCTTACTCTGTACCTCCCTTTTAACAGAGAAATTGAAAAATATGGACTCCGCTTACTGCCGTTATTTATTATACTCTTACGATTTGTTTTAGAAAGTTAACAAAAGTTATTTTTTATTAATCCAATATACACCCAGTTTGAAAGTTGGGAAATTTGCTGCAACTAAATTTAAATAATGCTGTTTGAAACAAAAAATGATTTGGCGCATTATGCTGCATGCATTTTTACGTTTATTTGGTTTAGTTTAGTACTGGCCTAATGACGCATTACCAAAAAATACAATAAACGGATTCATTAGTGTGTATCCCGGAGCCCGCAGATAGTGGTCGCTAACATAAGACCAGTATAAAAACAAATAAAGCAATAAACGCAGATAATGGATCTTACCTGGCATCACTGCCAGGGACTCAAGGATATCTCGGTGTAATAATACAAAATGATTGACTTACCAAGTTTGTCAAGAGTGGGGGGAGAATTCCTCCGTTCTCGTTTTCTCTTTACAGAACGCCGGCCGGCGCAGTTGTCCAAAACCAGTTAGCTGTGCCACTTCATTCCCCAAACAAAACAGCTCGTAAGTTGTCACGATTTGATATTTTATCAAAGTAAATCAAAGTTTTGTTTCTAGGAAAATGCCTCTCGATTTATATTATGTACCTGGAAGTGCACCTTGCCGTACTGTCCTTCTGGCCGCCAAGGCCCTAGGGGTCGAGGTGAATCTAAAATATTTGGATTTGATGAAGGGGGAACATCTCACACCGGAATTTGTCAAGGTAAGATAAGATTCAGTTATTTTGAGTTTCCAGCAAAAATATATTAATATTAATAATATTAATTTCCTTTCTAATTAAAAAATGCTTTTATATTTATTATTACTTAACACAAAGGAAGAATAACTCAAAAAGTCTGCGATTTAATGTCGTGTAGCCGTGAAAGGGTTTTTAGTAGAACAAAATTTTAACCTGCTATTGTATTAAAACGACGTTTGCTGCATATTTCATCTTCGTTCGCCTTGCGCCTTTCTAGGAAAGTACTTTATCTGGTAGTTACAAATATAATTTAGCTGTACAGTGATACAACTTATCAGTTTTGTAAATTGATGCAATGTAGCGAAATTGCTTTTAGTTCGTAAATTCCTAAAAGAACTTTCGAAGCACTTTTATGTGGAACTTTTTATGAAAGTATCAGATGGAGGTAATCTTTTGTGCCAGGTAGTCTTGAATCGAAACTACCGCACCAGCTTCTACATGATGAATACAAGTAACTGGTTACTTTGCTATTCGACCGTACAGAACTGAGATTAAATGAAGATTAGTATTCGTTCTGTTGCTTAATTTTTTGACATTACAGTTGTAATCCTGCAATTCATTGTATTCATGTGCTATTATAAAGTTAAACGTTTACAAAGTACCTATATTTATACCGATTGTGATAGCGCAATATAAAAGTAAACAGCTTGTTGTTCAAGTAGTTATCTGAACCTTCAAAGTAGTAAAGTGCTATATTAAATATACAAACTTAAGTTGGTCTTTCTTATTTTTACGTATGAAATGTATGCTACGGGATACAGTCAAGATGCCAACAGAATACTACTGCCAATGGTCCTCAGGGACATATAGGTACTTGCAGAAATAATAAAGCGTAGGTTCATATTTTTCTGATATGCCTACGTCGTTTGCTGTTCACTTTTCACGGCTCATATACTGCGAATATCGATTAGACACCTACTTAGATAAAAACAACTTACACGCACCACCTAATAAAGCAAGGTGTGCAATGAAGGACGCATTCTAGGAAATTATTTTTTACTTCAATTGCTTTCATTTTAACTGTGAGTTCACTTAATGGTAATATTCGTTGAACTCACTTTTTTGCTGGCATAGAAAATTAGAAATATAGTAAAAATGAAATCAACTGTTTATGCGAGAGCTCTGAAGATGGGGTATTGTACTAATGCAAAATAAAGTTTGAAGGGTAGTGGAAATGTACAGTACAGGTAAATAATTACGGTTGGATAAGTCATAGTGGGCGATCTACAACACTTATTACTGTCAAATTGCCTAAATTCGAGAGTATGAAAATGTTTATATCAAGGCTCATACAAAATAAAGTGTGTATTGTTGCCTTAGTGACTTAAGCATGCTAACAAATTCTTATATGGTGGTATTCAAAGGTGTAACAATACCTACTTATCTCTACAACTAAACGGTTGAGAAAGTTTGACTTCGTAACTGTTAGAGCTTCACATGTTACAACGACTGTTGGAGCTAAAAAGTATGAAGCTTGAATTTGGACCAAATTTGTGGGCAATCTTATAAAAGAAACAGAAAAAACTGCTTGCTATTGCAACGTGAACTGTTAGAATTTAGCAATTTTGTAAGATGTCCTTGAGCGACGTTATACAACACGCAATAAATTCGACCTCTAAATAAATGTAGGGGAGTGCGTGGTATTGAAATCCAGCTATACGGAACTGATGCGTCCTTAACCTGAATATGCACAATTTTAATTTCTCTTTGTGGCGGTACAAAATCGATTGCTTTCTGTTTGATCGAATGTAATTATTAATAGAAGGCTAATAAATAGCAAGATAGCCTTGCATACCAAACTAAAACTATTTATGTCTGAATATATGTAGGTACCTATAGGTATACTAAACGTAATTTAACATTATGAAGAGCCGTTCAAATGGAATATAGGTAGTATGACGTTTGCATTTGTGGCAGATATTAAAACGTTTTTGTTTGTTTCTGTTTACAACATGTATTGGCAACTTCATACCTATAACCGTTGAGTGAAGAAATTTCTTCACTCAACGCTATAACTTTGGTGCCAGATCAGCATTTGCTCATTTATTGAGATATATCTTTCACTCGATTACTATAGTTTCGCCAGAACTTTAATATTACTGCTACTAGAACGTGAAGTGTCATTGCACAAACAGAACACTCAATCGGACATTAACCTCGATTTTACGCAATCCTTATTGCATCTACATTCCTAAAGTTACCTATCTAATGCCAGTCACAGTGCAGTGTAGACTAAGAATTAAGAAACAGGCGCGTATTTAAGGTTGGGGCAATGAAGGTAATTACCCCCCAAGACGTGGGGGGTGGTTGATGACAAAACGCTTCGACGGAGACGGAACCACGGGACGCATTTGAATCTAAAGCTTCGCCTAGTGTGAGGAAGTCATGTTCATGGGATGTGAAGATAGATGTTTCCCATACATATAATAGATAGATTTGTAAGTAAAAATTGTAAAAGGCTAGACTTTGTTTTGTGATTTTCTTTTGTATCAAAAATTGTTGTTTCAAACTAACAGGTTTTTTTGTGTTACCTAAATAAAAATTCATAAGTAGGTATTTTTATTTGAACCTAATCATTACCCCTCCCAAACAAAATTTCTAGATACGCCACTGCTAAGAAACCTTGCAAAACATGCGCTACTCAAACGAACGTCAACAATAAAATATCTGTATGGCGAAATTTTTTCATATTAAGTAAATATAACAATATCTGTTCATCATTGTTTACACTGATTCTGAAAAGCACTGGGAATCATGCTTTTTTAGGATGTCTTTCTCAAATTTATATTATTTCAGATAAACCCGCAACATTGTGTGCCTACTCTCAATGATAATGGATTTGCTTTGTGGGAGAGTAGGGCTATAATAACCTACTTGGCTGACCAGTATGGCAAAAATGATTCCCTTTATCCAAAGGACCCAAAGAAGAGGGCTCTTGTGAACCAACGTTTATACTTTGACATTGGAACCTTGTATGCCCGTTTCGGAGATTACTATGTAAGTGTTCATTGATGAGATGTAAAAAGTACTAAAGATCATTTTGTGTCGAAACTCTTTAAGTTTTAAGTATTACATACAAAACGATCCTAATGTTTTTTTGCAGTACCCTGTCATATTTGGTGGAGCCAGTTATGATCCTGCCAAGAAAGCTAAAATCGAAGAAGCCTTGAAATTCCTTGACATTTTTCTGGAAGGACAGGAATACGCAGCAGGAAATGAACTGACACTGGCCGACTTATCTCTGGTAGCCACTGTATCGACACTGGATGTTGTTGAATTTGACCTTACACCTTACAAAAATCTTACTAGATGGTATGCCAAAGTTAAGGCTACTGCACCCGACTATGAAGAAGCCAATGGCAAAAACGTACTGATCTTCAAACAGATGGTTGAACATTTGACCAAGAAGTAGAGGCTTCCAAGTGTTGCACTGATAAATGTTAATAAATAAGTTAATATTCAGCACATGTAATAAGCATATAATTTTTCAATACACTAATAATATTCTACAATTTTTGATTGCAAGTACTAAACGGGCAGTGAAACAGTGAATTTGGTATGGAAATTAATTTCACGTGTTGAAACAATATTGTCATTAACTTTTTCATATAAGTCGACCTGTTAATAGGTAGGGGTGGGTTGTACAAAACATAGCTAACCGGGGTTCATGGTTAAGCTATGGTTAACCAAACTATTGCGGCGAGCAGCTATTGTGAAGAATGATCTTGTTTGCAAAATTTGGATTAACATTGGTGAGGTGTATTTTGTATAATTTGTAAATAGTCCATTTTAAAATTCGAACAACTGACGATTAATATTATTGTCCAAAGCAAGTCCATTAATTGGTGTAGATGAGCTTGGTCTTCATTTGTATCTTATTTTGGACGTCCAGATTTGGGATATCTTTTACATGTCGTTAGTTTAAAAAAAAATTTATTGACTTAGACACTATGGATTGGACAATAGGATCGGAGGACGTCTATTATTTTATTAAACTTTTCTCGTCTTTGAAGGATCTGATATTGTCAAAGACTTCGTCGTTTGAAATGATAGGAGGGTTTTCTGGTATGTCCAAGATGGGCGTTCACAATTTTTTATTTAGTACATCTTCATCTGTGATGGGTAAATAATTCAGGCCAAAAGCCGGTCCTTGGGCGGAAAAATGACCACACTCAACAACTCCTAGAAATAAAGACAAAGTGCTACAGCGTGACGTCATCGCCTGTCGTCCTAGGAAACACGTACATTATAAGGGGTTTTGCGCAGTTATTTATGTTTCAAATGATTTAATGTGGTTTTAGCAATTAATATAATAATAAAACTAAACATACAATAAGGACACGGATATACAAAAATTAACAAATAATTTAAATGGTAGTTACGTAGATAGCGAGGTAGGTAGGTAATAAATATTATACGAGTATGCACTTAACTGTTCAAAACACACTAGTAGAGAATATAAATAATTATTAAATGATGATTAATTTTGGAAATCTGGTAAAAAAAGGAGTCTTTACATTACTTACTTCTACAGTTATAATTGACCATATAAATATGTATTTGCCTCTAGGTTATTGGCAATTGCAACAGCCCAAGTAATTGTAGGCCCTGGCGTGTGTTCTACTTTGAAAATGGTTAAGCCATTCTCGTCAAAAATGAAATACCAAGTTTTATTCAAATTAAAAGACCGAAATAATTGTTTAAGTTCCTCAAATGTTGTATAACTTGTAAGTGTCTTATGTGTCAAATATTCTTGTTTGCTTTCTTCAATTGCTTGTTGAAAACGAATTTCATCTAATTCTTAAAATTTTTCGTCTTTGCTTTTCCGGTATATCATTTTTTCGATAAATATTTGGGACAGTTCGGAAACTTACTTGGTACGCTTGTTTCTTTTAATCGTGGCAAAGTTAAAGAAACTGAAACAATCTCACCGGTTTTTGTATCCTGTTGAGAAATTTTATAGATAAAATCCTCCTTTTCAAAGTGGCACACCCACTCGCCACAAAATTTTTACGGGGATATTTTGTACCGCATAGTTTATTCCTTTACAACGTGGAACACAACACTTATTACGGCACAACATATAAAACACTATAGTCATCACACTATTAAAGGTAATTAAAGTATAATACACGCATTAAACAAACCTTTTAAACGTTTAATAATCTATAAAATCGAGCAAATTCATTCACCCAACAGAAACGAACGCATGTCAATTTTTTATCCATATGACTTTTTTTCTGTCCATATGTAACAGGTTTGCCAAATGTTATCGACCAAAAGTACGCCAAGGACCACAATCCTATATTTTAAATAATAATTAATGCTCCGAATGGTCTCAGAGAGGTATTATAAAATATTTCTGATTTTTTATTTTAATATTATATTAAAATAACTGACAGTATCAAGATTTATGTCACATTCTGACAATAACGCTCCACGGAAGGCCGCCTATGTACMGTGACGTGCAGTTCGCCATATTGTTAAGAAATGTTAGGTTATAACTGCTAGGACGACGGAGCGTGACGTCAGCATCAGTTTTCACTGGAGCACTTTGTCTTTGGTATTATAGGAGTTATTGGTTATTGCCACACTGCACTGCCCCTCCACCGATGGCGATTCCTTTTCCCATGCATAACACACATGATTATTTATAGGTACAGGCAAAAAGTACAGTTAGATGTGAAGTATTAACAAAAAGCATTAAAATAGCTATTCTGTTTCGATTCCAAAAGGCCCGTGAATTGCACAAAAATGGTGAGGGGGGGGGGGGTCACTTTGACGTCCTTTTAGACCAGTGATGGTAACCTTTAAAACTGCAATTCCCTCTATATAATATAAAATCTCCCTACAATTTCCCGCTCTAACTTGAAATTTTCCCTCTTTTTCCCCTACAATGCAGTTTTACTTGTATTTTCAATTTTTCATTGCACATGTTTAAGTTTTTCACTATATATTAATTTCTAAAATAAATAAATGGCAAAGCCCTCAAACATTTTGCTTAACGCAAATCCACCCGCAAACTGTGATTGGGTATCTAAGTAATCTATTTAACACTATATTTAACTTTTTTTAAATAATATCATCATGCGGCATTCTAAAAATTTAACACTTAAACTAGAACTTTCCAATAGCCAGCAACAATGTTAAACTTAAAACTTAATATTAAACAGTCTGTCAAACCTTGATTGCAAATTGCATATCTTGTTCTTGTCTAGTCAGTGTAATACTGTTCCTCAATCTAGGGACTTAACATATTTCAAGCTTCAAACGCTATGTAACAGCATCCGTCAAGTTACAGTTAAACAACTGCTATTCGCGCATTGGCAATAAATTCAAGTTTTAAACAAATGTAATGCCATGTATCAAAAAATGTTAAATTCATAATTTCCCTACATTATATAGTTTTTTTAAATTTCCCTCCCGTTTCCCTCACAGTTTAAAATCAGCAAGATTTTTCCCTACATGTAGGGAAATTTCCCTCAAGTTACCATCACTGTCTTAGACCCCAGTGTAATCCATTGGGAGGGTGAACTTTTTGAGTAGGTAACATACTAGGCGTTCACAGACATAAATTATTATAGTGAGAATGAAGAAATTTTGCTAAAAATCTTTTATGTGAAAATTTTGAAAAGCTTATCTCCGAAATTATTGGTCTCACAATAACGGTGCTGATCTCAAATTGTTGAAAATTTTATCAACTTTAAAAGGCATTAATGCACAAAATATAAAACACTATAGTTCATCACACTATTAAAGATAATTAAAGTATAATACACGCATTAAACAAACCTTTTAAACGTTTAATAATCTATAAAATCGAGCAAATTCATTCTCCCAACAGAAACGAACGCGTGTCAATTTTTGATCCATATGTAACAGGTTTGCCAAATGTCACCGACCAAAAGTGCGCCAAGGACCACAATCACTGGTCTCTAAATAACTGGATGTCGCTTACATACCAAAATGCATGTAAATTATTTGTGATTGATTTACGCCACTTTAGCGCCTAGTCGCTGGTCCTTGTACTAAAATTTTGACAAAGGTTCGCTTCTGCGGAAAATATAACACTGATCTCTAATTAATTATTTAGAGATCAGTGAAATATAATGTAAATATATAAATGTAACATTAATGATTGACGGTTAGAATCGTGAACTCGTCATCTGTCTGCAGATTTCCAAAAGATGATCGTTGTAGTGTTTGAGTAAGAAACATGTACAGTACAAACTGGATGTTACGTTTACTCATAACCATATTATATAGTTAAGGATCTAACCTAAAATTTGAACGCGCCGTTAAATTAGGCTTTTTAAGATTACGTCATCCAATATGGCGTCCAGGGGGCAAAAAGCGCACGCATGGGACGCGCCTGCGAAACCCTGGAAACGGACGCGTGGCTGATAGAGTTGGGTGCTTCATGACCAAGTCGTTCAAATTGAATGACGCATGCCTTGATTTGGCTCACAGCTAATGAATCAGCGTCGTTCGTGCGTCGTACATGGTTAACGGCTGACAGCACACGAAGAGAAAACAGCATGACAGCATATTTATATGCTGTGGCGAGACAGGAGACACCGCTGTCACTTTCAATTCACGATCCTTATGAACGACTTGAATGATCCGAATCTACGCGATTGATTAAACGATTTGAATTTAATCGAATGTCCCAGCTCTAGCGACTGACGTTGGCATTAAGTAATGGGGTTTCTATGACAGCGCGCTAGAAGCTGCATCGTTTTGAAATTTGCCCCCTGGCAGTCGCTCAAAAGTCACGTGTTCTAAAAAGCCTAATTCAAATCATTCAATCAATCGCGTAGATTCGGATCATTCAAGTCGTTCATAAGGATCGTGAATTGAAAGTGACAGTGGTGTCTCCTGTCTCGCCACAGCATATAAATATGCTGTCATGCTGTTTTCTCGTCGTGTGTTGTCGTCAGCCGTTAACCATGTACGACGCACGAACGACGCTGATTCATTAGCTGTGAGCCAAATCAAGGCATGAGTCATTCAATTTGAACGACTTGGTCATGAAGGACCCAACTCTATCAGCACGCGTCCGTTTCCAGGGTTTCGCAGGCGCGTCCCATGCGTGCGCTTTTTGCCCCCTGGACGCCATATTGGATGACGTAATCTTAAAAAGCCTAATGGAGTACCGGCGGCATGGTTGCTACTTATCACAGTTTTGAATGACTTATGCGACATCCAGTCATTTAGAGACCAGTGACCAAAATCCTATATTTTAAATAATAATTAATGCTCCGAATGGTCTCCGAGAGAACATTTTAGATTATAAAATATTTCTGATTTTTTATTTTAATATTATATTAAAATAACTGACAGTATCAAGATTTATGTCACATTCTGGCAATAACGCTCCACGAAAGGCCGCCTATGTACCGTGACGTGCAGTTAAGAAATGTTAGGTTATAACCGCTAGGACGACGGAGCGTGACGTCAGCATCAGTTTTCACTGGAGCACTTTGTCTTTGGTATTATAGGAGTTATTGCCACACTGCACTGCCCCTCCCCCGATGGCGATTCCTTTTCCCATACATAACACACATGATTATTTATAGGTACAGGCAAAAAGTACAGTTAGATGTGAAGTATTAACAAAAAGCATTAAAATAGTTATTCTGTTTTGATTCCAAAAGGCCCGTTATTGCACTAAATGGTAGGGGGGGGGTCACTTTGACGTCCTCTTAGACCCCAGTGTAATCCATTGGGAGGGTGAAGTTTTTGAATAACATACTAGGCGTTCACAGACATAAATTATTATAATGAGAATGAAGAAATTTTGCTAAAAATCTTTGATGTGAAAATTTTGAAAAGCTTATCTCCGAAATTATTGGTCTCACAATAACAGTGCTGATCTCAAATTGTTGAAAATTTTATCAACTTTAAAAAAGGAATAAGACTTGTTGCTGAAATACTATACCTTCCGAGTCAAAATCGAGAAAGGACGAAAATGAGGAGGTTTTCTTGATTTTTGAGAATTACGTTTTAACATTCCCTTTGCATTATAAACATCAACTAAAAAAAAGTAAAATGCTTACCTCATTTTATGTATAGTTCACCTCCTTTTTATGTCTAATTTGACTAGTGTTGTCAATCTTTTAAATCCCTGTGTGCTGTTGAAGGTGTTGGTTGTAACCAAAACAAAGAGTATATAATCAAATTTAATATTGTTTACGTGAAATTAATGAAAAAACTTGTTTTAGTCTTCAGCTAACTTTTCCAAATATAACAGTTTTACATACCTAGAACTGTTTGCTTATTTTCTCGTTTATTCCTAATACCAAAGACGATTTTAAAATCGTCTTTGCTAATACGAAACAGATAGGTATAGTAAATACAATTTCTTAACTGCGACCAAGTGTATGAGATAGGTATACACTTTGACTGCGGCAAAGTCACCAGCTCAATCCTCATTAATTATTGCTGGGCAGTTTTGTCATCAAATATGAAATATAAAATTTTGCCGGTGTGTCGGTGTTGCTCATGGTGTTGCTGACGTGCTGCTATGCTGCGCTGATGTACCATGTCATGCCTATAGAAAAACTTGTCATGCCAGTGTTGGTAATCTGTATCCGTAGATGTGAAAACGCCCATTATTCTATGTATACAACATAGAACTTTAATTACAAAAATAATTGACAGGACACAAAAAATAATAAGTTTATTATTATGATTTGATTTAAATAAATTTAATACTTTATTTAAACTAAAATCGTTAACGGTGTTTTATTTGTAGAGTCCCTAGTAGAGCTGGGCAAAGAACCGATACTTACTCAAAGTATCGATACCTTTGGCGGTATCGAGTATCGATACCATATTCAAAAGTATCGAAGTCCAAAAGTATCAAAATGTATCGAAATATCAAAAGTATTCAAAATTATCTGAAGTATTCAAAAGTATCGAAGTCCGAAAGTATTCAAAAGTATCGAAGAATTGAAAGTGTTGAAAAGTATTGATATCCGAAAGTATTGAAAAGTATCGTAGTATGGGTAGTATTCAAAATCACATGAAGTACTGTAAGTATAAAATATAGTGCAAATATCGAAGCATTGATCTGGCCCCAGCAGAGTATCGATACTTACTCAAAGTATCGTTACCTCTGTCGGTATCGAGTATCGATGTCACTTTGTCGTGGTATTCAAGTATTAAAAGTATTCAAAGCACTGATCTCTAAATAACTGGATGTCGCTTACATACCAAAATGCATGTAAATTATTTGTGATAGATTTAAGCCACCTTAGCGCCTAGGCGCTGGTCCTTGTACTAAAATTTTGACAAAGGTTCGCTTCTGCGGTAAATATGACGTTAATGATTGACGGTTAAAATCGTGAACTCATCATCTGTCTGCAGATTTCCAAAAGATGATCGTTGTAGTGTTTGAGTAAGAAACATGTACCGTACAAACTGGATGTTATGTTTACTCATAACCATATTATATAGTTAAGGATCTAACCTAAAATTTGAACGCGCCGTTAAATTGATAGTACGAGTACCAGCGGCATGGTGGCGCAAAGGGTTTCTACTTATCACAGTTTTGAATGACTTATGCGACATCCAGTTATTTAGAGATCAGTGATTCAAAGGTATTGAAAGTATCAAATGTGTTAGTAATCGAGTATAGCACTAATTTAAAATATGAGGAGCTTAATACTTCATAGCTATTGCAGCATCCAAGGTATCGGCGTTGTTAATAGTAATGATAATATTAAAAATTGAAACAATGCAAAGTTGGAAAAGTACGTATCAAAAAAATTGAAGCGTCCAAAATATTGACAGCATCAAATATATTGAAGGTATCGAATATCGATACTTGTCTAATGATATCGCCCAGTCCTATTCGATACTTCCGATAATTTAGGTACTTCGATACTTTCGATACTTTTGATACTTTCAATATTTCGATACTTTTGAGTAGTATCGATACCGCACCGGTATTGAATATCGATACTTGTCTAATGGTATCGCCCAGCGCTAGTCCCTAGCCTAGATAAATCTAGGGACTTTATTCATTTATGCTCGACAGTGCCATCTATGAACGTAATATTTATAATATTTTTTTTGTGTATTGTTGGTTGCAGAAATAACGTGTTGCGTTCAGTATTTTCGTATACAATATGCATATATAATACCCTTGTGTATACATATATAATAATAATATGTATACACAAGGATAATACCTATACTAGGATAACTAGGTACCTATTTTTTTTAATCAAAATTGCTATAAAATAGGTCGTATCACCACCCAGTATTTAAATCAGAACAAAAATTATTCTAGTGAACTGAACACACGAATGGATCAAAACAAGAAATAATAACGTTTTTATTGATTTGCTATATTATATAGGTAATATCCGCTATGCTGTGTTATTACATATCAATCACTACAATACCTATTGACGTTTAAGATCCCAGGAAAAATAATTTAGATACCTACCTATTTTGAATTGTATTCTGAACAAGATATAATGCAGCAGTATTGAAAATAAGATAAGACGAGGCTCAACATAATTATGATTATTTTACAAAAATCAAAAAAGTGAGTAAAAATTTGGAAGCGTAATAAGTATTTGGCATGTAGTATGGTGCGATAAATTGTAATATATTTAGCAATCAATACTGCTCTGTGCTCTGTTGAAACTCGCATGTTCGTGTAACCGGTTAAACCGAAATGAAGAAAAGTTGAAGAATAAGCAACCGCAACCAGGCGTATGTATTTTTAAGCGTGCTTTCATTGAAGTTATACTGGTGGCCTAGTCTCAGGGATTTTTTCATTTTATTTTTAAATCACGTGCACTGCCTACGTCAAACGGATACCAGATACGGATGACAACCTACTAGTGACAGTAGATAACCAAGTTGTGACGATCCGGGGAATATAGTCTCCTTGCGACCTCAATCACCTTGGGAAGCTGTAAGCATGTGTGGTTTTCCGGCTGCTGTAGAAAACTTGATGAATTTTCGGTTGCAGGCCGTCCAAACTAAAAGTCATGGCCACCATCACATCGAAAACTAACATGCTGAATAGGGTTTCCAAATTACTTAACAGAAGGACGTTCGCAACTACAAAAGCAGCTTCAGCACAGCAGATGACAGTAAGGGATGCCCTAAACTCTGCTCTGGATGAAGAATTGGCTAGGGATGAACGAGTATTTCTAATGGGTGAGGAAAAATTATATAGTTTTGAGCCACCTAAGTAATGGAAATTTGTGTTTCGAAGGGCAGATTATTGAATGAGATTGGAAGTAGAATGCTGGGAATGGGCTTGACCATGAAAGCTGAAAAATTGGTTTTGATTAATTCTTCTCATTTTCATGTGAAAGTACCATAATAGTTCTTTTATCATTATGTATATTGATTCTAAACATTTGTCATGATCATTGTGATGTGATGCTTCTACAAACAGGTACAATTGTTTATCTGTTGATTTTAGAGTATTGTTGGTTTATAATTTAAATGCGGCTCATTACCACTACATAGGCTATCTGTTTTGTTATCACTTATGTTGGTACTTGTATTATATAGGTGAGGAGGTGGCTCAGTATGATGGTGCCTACAAAGTAAGCCGAGGCCTTTGGAAGAAGTATGGAGATAAACGTGTTATCGACACACCCATTACTGAAATGGGTTTTGCTGGTATGGCGACTGGTGCGGCCATGGCAGGATTACGACCAGTTTGTGAATTTATGACATTTAACTTTGCTATGCAAGCTATAGATCAAATCATCAATTCGGCTGCAAAAACATTTTACATGTCAGCAGGTAAGACTGAATTCATATCAGATTGACATAAAACTAGTTATAACTGAAAAATATATATTTTATTCATTTTTAGTCAGTAAGTAAGGTATCATTTTTGGTTATAAGCATCAGACGCTTGCATTAAAATGCTCCATACTTACAGTTGAATTGAAAAGTAATTAATGTTATATATTTATAATTATTTGCTTAATGTATAATAACTATGGTGTTTACAAGTAAAGTTGACTGCTAAAAGATGAAATAAATAATTAAAAAATTAACATACAAACAAAATCTGAGCTTTGACTTGTTAATCAACGCAATCATTGAGTATACATATAATATGCTTACCAAATAGGCATTATCACAGACACCTATACTGATTAATACTATCTCAAATAGTAGTGCACACAATTGAACCACGAGACATTAAAAGCAATTAATTGGGAGTTTTGAGTTGCAATGCAAAAGAATATCAAATCAAACTTTACCTTTTCCACCACATAAATGAATTAGATGAAAGGTAAAGGGGAATAAAGAATACAGCAACAAACAATAAAACTGATGACTGCATTTCACCTCATAAGTTTCAGCTGTATCCGAAAACTATTTAATGTTAGATGTATGTGTCCTAAAAAATTTCACCCCTAAGTTTTTTTGTTTGTTAAAAACTGACACATGCATAGGCGCCGACTTTGAAAAATTCAGTGTGGGGCTGAGATCACGAAGGGAGAGTTGTGTTATGGAGAATATAAAAATTACTGTTGGCAAATTTATATAAAATAAATATACTTGTATATACATTTATAGCAAGCAAAAAATCCATTTAGTTTAAAACATAAAAACATAGGTATGTACATGTTGTCAAAATACAAAAACAAAATATATTTTTGTCAAAACAAATAAACAAAAACATAATTCACAAAACATAAACACAAACATATTGTATTAAAACAAGACAAAAATATAAATCAAATACTAATTAAAATAAAAACAAATGCTCTTCATATATTCTAACTTTACTGAATAAAAAATGTATTTTTTCTTTAACTGTTCTGCTCTATAAATTCGTTGGCAATGTGATTTAAGTTTAAATTATTCTTTTATTTCTTATATGTTGTTAACACAGCTAAGTGGCTTATGCGACTTTGATTCATGCTTGATCGCAAATACGTTTTTAGCATTCCTAGGCTGGAGAAGGACCTTTCAGCTTTACAAGTGGATGTTGGAATTATTAATATTTTTACTAAATTTAAAAATTCAGAGAGCAAGCAAATTTTTGTTTAATATGATTAACTACATCTTGAAATGACTCAATTTCAATTGTACATTTTTTTGTTATATAAATAAACATATCATAATGTAGTTTTAGATGGGTGTGGTCAAAATCATTTTTATAGAATGCTTTGTCTGTACTGGCATATTTCCCTAGGTAAAAAATCTTCTATGTCTGTTAAAGATTCCACATTTCGGTTGTGAAAAGGTTCCTTAAGACTTGCAAAAGTTATATCAATAATCTCGCAAAATAAATGCTTATATTTCTCATCAGCAGTCGAAGTTTTCTGGGTTACGAGGGTTCATCAAGTTGCAAATGATTTGCTCTTTGCACTATATCATTCCATAATTTCTCGAAACAATTATCCCATTAAAATTGTAAAGTTGATTGTTTGTTCCGGATTTTATTTATGACTAGGTGGTAATTTTAAGGATTTGCCTTGTAGGTTTTTATTATTCAAGTTCTCAATTTCTTCAAAGAGCATTATCAACATTTTGCATTGAAACATGGTTTCAATAGCAGATAGTGCTGCTTTTGCCCCATTTTCCGTTTTGTGTGAGTCATTTAGTTATCGAAAATAGCCCATAGCGTTCTGGTCACCAGGAATATTATTCACAGACACCAACGTGTAGGGCAAAATTGTCTTAAATTTTTTCCACTGGTTTGTATTTCAGAATCTACGTCTGCAGCTTGAAAGTCTTTAAACGAATTTAACCTTTTAGGAGACCTAACAAAATCTCTTTTACAAAAATGGATGTAAGGGAATTTGTTGAATGGATTCAAAGGTGCATTCATTGTGAAACATCCTGAATCAATTAGGTAGCTTGGAAACAAGCTGATTGAACGTATGTGCTTTGTCTCACTTGATTTATCAGATAACTCTGACGATCGTTTCGACCTAGAACGGTCATTGTCAAAGAAATAACAGCGTTATACTAAATTCAGATGTGCAGAATTTTGTTTGTATCCCCTTTTTTTTACAGAGGTTGTAAAATACAGTTGTAAAATCTCTCGCCTGGGTTTGAAGGTTGACTTTATAATTTCGGCAATATCAAAGGCGTACTGGACGTGGGAATTTCTATTTGTGTATTTGCCAAATGTTTTTTTCTGATGCTGAGCTTTTTTAATTTCCAAAAGTTCTAAAAGGTTCAGTTTTTTACCTTTCCTTTCGCAATGCAAAATTTTGACGTCGTTTTCATCTAAGTGATGGTTATTTCTTATGCAATGGTCAGCAAAACCTGTTGTGCTTTTGTTTGAATTTATATTCGAAACATGTTCTTTAATTCTGTTTTTAATAGCTCTACCTGATTGTCCTATGTATATCATGTCACATTGCATGCATTTTATTTGGTAAATGCCGTTTTTGTTCAATTTATTGGATTTTGGCTTATTGTTAACTAGAAGACCTCCCAAATTGCACTTATTAACCTCTACTGCTTTTATTCCGAGTTTATTCAGTCTATTTGTAACACAAACACTAACTCCTTTGACATAATTTGGGAGGTCTTCTAGTTAACAATAAGCCAAAATCCAATAAATTGAACAAAAACGGCAATTACATGATATACATAGGACAATAGGTAGAGCTATTAAAAACAGAATTAAAGAACATGTTTCGAATATAAATTCAAACAAAAGCACAACAGGTTTTGCTGACCATTGCATAAGAAATAACCATCACTTAGATGAAAACGACGTCAAAATTTTGCATTGCGAAAGGAAAGGTAAAAAACTGAACCTTTTAGAACTTTTGGAAATTAAAAAAGCTCAGCATCAGAAAAAAACATTTGGCAAATACACAAATAGAAATTCCTACGTCCAAGTACGCCTTTGATATTGCTGAAATTATAAAGTTGACCTTCAAACACAGGCGAGAGATTTTACAATTGTATTTTACAACCCCTGTAAAAAAGGGGATACAAACAAAATTCTGCACATCTGAGTTTAGTATAACGCTGTTATCTCTTTGACAATGACCGTTCTAGGTCGAAACGATCGTCAGAGTTATCTGATAAATCAAGGGAAAAAAAAGCACATACGTTCATTCAGCTTGTTTCCAAGCTACCTAATTGGGTAAGGGAATTTTGCACAACCAAATTTAATCTGTGTGCCCTGCAATGTATAAACATCACATAATTTTGACTTGCAAACATTTATCGAAAAGCGTGTTGATATATCTTTTGTTAGGTGTTGTAATGAATTGGCATTTGTTTTGCTAGTTACATAAAGCCCATAAAATATTCTTTTATTTTAAAATTTTGTTGGTCTACAATTCGAAAACATACAGCGAATTGTTCTTTTACTGAACAGTCTGATGTTTCATCCAACATAATAGAAAAATATCCACCATCCTTAATTGTTTTAATTAAACGGCTCTGCAAATTATTCCATGAGGCTCAGCATTTCATTACATATATCATGTCTATAAATTATAACCAGATTTGTTAAGCCAAGATTTCACAATAGAATTGTCGTCAGATCTTGATTTCAACAGTTGTGTAAAATTATTCCAGTCATCAGTAAAAGAGCAGCTCTTGCATTTTTTATGTTTTTTAGCTTTGCCTGAGGTTGTCTGTGTACTTACGTTAACTTTTTTCTGAACAGATGTTGTAATTAAAATTGAGTTTTAATTTAATTTACTACTTTCAAATCCTTGGTAAACTGCCGAACAACACACTTTACAAAAAATTTGTTTAATTTTTATACCATATCCAAGAATACTTTTCACACCATTTCTGTTGAAATGCGCATTTTATTGCTTGAGAAGTGTTTTTTGGCTTTGGCTTGTTGATGATGCTTGATGCCGAGAAACGGGCAACAGGGCTGTGATGCTGTTTCACTCGCACTAGGTTTTTTTGAGGCACACTTTATCACATATTTGTCCATGCTGTTGGAAGTCACAAGCTGAAATCAAGTTGCTTCAATGTCGACGATTCCCATTATATTAATTGCACTTAAATATACCTTGAAATGTAAATAGCACCTGGCCACCAGGCATATCCTCACCCTATAATCACAAAATAAACGAATCGCACCCATATGCCGATTGCTATACAGTCTGAAATCACAGATCAACAAAACATTGATACTGCTGGCACTGCTTTTACTGCTACTATCAGAATGTTGTGCCTACATTAAACATAATGGACACATGCGTTGTGGCATTAACATACAGTTTAGGAGATACAAAACTATTTAATTTAAGTGCGGAAAAAATCAAGTTTCCAAGTACAAAGAAATTTGAGTACGGCTTTCAATTGATTATATTTTTAGGCGTCCATGTGCAAAATTTGGCTGTGGTACTTTGTGTCATTTAGGAGATACAATATTTACTTAAAGGCGGCAGAAACCATCTTAATGTTCCGAATGTAATGAAATTTGATAGACTATACTATCAGGTATTTGTGTGCAAAATCTGTTGTGGTCTTATGTGCTGTTTAGGAAGTACCAAATTATTTAAATTAAGGGTGGCAAAAACGATTGATAGTTTGAGTATTTCAACTTTATTGATGGATTTTAAGTTTACTTGGCCCTAAGTAAATTTTGTAGTTTACATCAGTGACAAGATTACTATACTTATAAAAGAACAGTTTGTCTTGGTTAACAATAATGATAGGTGCATGTAACAGGTTACTACCCAATATACTTACAAATGATACAAAGTGTCAGAGATTAGAGCTGTACAAAATACGTTTCAAAAGTATTCTGAAAGTATTTTTACACCCAGTTCCATAGGTTTGACAATTTATAAACAAAATTTTGGAATTAGTAAAAAATTTGTGGATTCCAAAAATGTCATTAGCTTATTTTTGCAAGTTTTGGTGATATTAATTAAAAAACCATCTCCACTGTGGTCTCTTAAGAGGTGGAGTTCCATTGCGAAGCAGTTTACAGAAAATTTTTATGGAAACTTCATACTATTTTTGGATCTAGAATACATAGTAGCAATAACAATAGTGCCCACATGTTCAGGGAGACCCTGTATTTCACCCTGTATGTCTTGTACCTTGTTCCCTGCAATCAGTGCAATCTCAACAAAAATCTGTGACACTCTATATTATATACTATAACATTTATTGGTTGTCAGTAAAAATTAAAACATAACGTACATAATTTGATAGAATTGTTACAGATTGTATATAGGTACCTTTCAGTATTTAAGGTACTTCAAAAGTACTATATTTTTAATACCTTATATATAATACTTTATGTATTTATATACGTTTTGGTATTCAAAATACTAAATACTGTTCTGCTAAGTGCTTAATTATTGTATAATATACAGCACGTCCACAAATGACATCGACATGCTTCACAGGTAATAGAAAATGCAATTATAGGAGCCTGTTTTTAATAAAAAAAATATCCTGAAACTTTTGGTTTTTATATACAGGGTGTTAAATTAAAAAAGGAGTTTTAAAACTTTTCTTCATTTTTGATGGTGGTCATAACAGCTTAAGGTATAATAAAAATAAATAAAGCACCAGTGGCTTGTGCTAGGGTAATTATCAGTTTTGGAATATCCAATCAATTCTAAAAAAATGCCTATTTCAAGTTTCATAATGCGACTTCCCGGCCCCTGGCACATCATGTGTTGACAGCAAAACTTAAGAAATCCATTATTTTATTAAATCACAAATGTTTAGTAGGTAATTTCAACTCATTATTTGTAGTGTTAAATTGTGCTACCAAAGCAATTGCATTCTTGTGATTTCACGAAATTTCTCTTGTTTTGCGGACAAAGCATCAATAATTGACCAGATTGCCTGGAGACGCTTTAGGCTAAACTTGAATGAGACAAGCTTTTTTAGATAGACCTGTTCACTAAATTTCAGATTACGAAGAATTAAATAGTATTGTTATCGCTAGTAAACACCTTGAAAACCAAATTTCATTTGCATTTCTCATTTTCAAACTATGACTATTCAAAGCCGACTGCAACTTAATAAATTAGTAAGGAGTAAAGAGTAATTAGTAAACTAGTGTCGGCTTTGCCCTATTTCAAAGAGAATAGCTTTCCAATACAGTCTCATGCTCACCATGCACCATGCAAGATATGATTCAAGCAGGTTATGTGTATTTTAAATAAAAGACAAATGTTAAAGAAATTTTTGTGATTAAATAGGTATATATTGATACTTTTATGGAAATAGAGGCAGTGATCTCATGTCAGTAATTAGCGACATTTGACGACATGAATAAGCCTAATCTGGCAATCGTGCAGTGTATTTGTAACCTGCAATACTGATCGATTTCTAAGTTTGAAATTTCTTTGTTCTCGCAGCATCCCAGTGAACGAGCCTCAGACTGAGTATGTTTTTGCTTTGTTTCGTCGTTGTTTTGATGTCTGATTTGATATAACTTTTGTTGCCTTTTTTGATTAAATCAAATGTTTGGACATTTTTTATAAAAAAATGTGTTAAACATTTTTAGTATAATTTGAGAACATAAATTCTTGATCATTTTCAATGTGCTATGATTTCTTTGGTAATTTGGTTTTTTCTTATATGCAGGACGTGTTAATGTACCAATTGTGTTCAGAGGACCTAACGGTGCTGCAGCCGGTGTGGCAGCCCAACATTCCCAGTGCTATGCTGCATGGTATTCACACTGCCCTGGCTTAAAAGTCATATCACCCTACAATTCGGAAGACTGTAAGGGTCTGTTAAAATCAGCAATAAGGGATCCTGATCCAGTTGTGTTTTTGGAAAATGAACTTATGTACGGTGTATCGTATCCTATGCCTGATGAGGCATTATCTCCAGATTTTTTGTTGCCAATTGGGAAGGCGAAAATCGAACGACCGGGTAAGTTTTCTGTTACATAAATTGTTGGGTTAAAAAAGTAGTGATAATCGGTGGTTAATGAAACAGGCAAGGCCAGTGTAATCGACTCCATTATTAATCTCTTTTAATACTTTTTTGAAAAATTAATGTAAGTTTTTATTACAACAAAAACAGTTTATTTAACATGTTCAGTTGTACTCCATTTCAATTTTATTTAAATCTTAATAGCAATTAAATTTTTTTAATAAACGTGGCAAACCTATTTACATGTGTCAATTATGCTGGTTATAAATGAGCTGTGATGAGTTTATGATTATTGGACAATTATTACTTTCGGAATAGTTTTTAATTCAATTCGATAGCATTTTTTTCTATTTTGTCTACTCATATTTGACCTATGCAAAAGATATTCAATAAGTCGTTGTTAACAGGTTACCAAGCTTATCTTGGTCAGGAGTCATAACACGATTTCTACTTTGTTCAGCTCTTCTAATATGTTTTCCTATAGGAATTGTTCAACTATACATGATTCGTTATATGGAATACACAGAATCGGTCACATATTTGTATTTGGCAGTAACTCCAACTTTCTTCTTTCCAAATTTCTAAATTTGTGTTAAATTTTAACAGTTAATACAGAGAAAAAAACTATCAAAAAGATCTGTTATTTCGAGCAAAAATCCATTCGAACTAAGAGTTATGAAAGGCTATTTAACATAAGTTTTAGGAATCCAGTAGCATTATAAGCATGAAATAAAACCCGGTTTGCTGTTAAAATGCCAGTATTCAAAAGTCTTTTGACAATCTGATTAAATATATTTCAGTTTATTTAAATGAAGGTTTAATTTGGTGAAAATAATAATAATAATAAATCATAATAATCAAATAAACCCAAAAGCTCAGTCTAAAAAAGGATGGTATATTATGTACAGTGTTCATAGCAAAGCATCACTTTACTGATGTGTTGCAGTKACTGGTTATTATCTAAGCATTGATATAATCGACTCAAAAGCATTATTTTCGATTTATGCCCCGGTCATTATTTTAGCCAGAGAGCAAAAAGAAGTAGGTACTCAAATTTGATTAATTTAAAATATTAGATTAATGCGATCACGGTTTATAATCCAAAATTTGCTAATGTCCAAGTTTAATGGAGTATTATCGATGTGCTCATTATCAGTTTCAAATGACGACATTATGCAATTTAAGCATTTAAACTATGCATATCTGATTAAAGTTAAAAACATATATTACTTTTATGTTACATAAAAATCAATTGAAGTACAACTTACATAATAAGATTAATTGATCATAAGGAACACCTACATTTGTAATAATTTATATTCTGCATTTAATTGCTAATCCCTGCAGATTTCAGTAGTGAAGTATATTCTTAAAAATTTAAAACATACGTTTTTGGCGATATTAAGCCTTATTTTGCATTTCAATGACAGCCAGCAAGATGAATATAATACATGAAAGGATTTTAGCAGCTTGACGACAATAACAAATGGTGGGTTTAAAATTACGCAGAGATTTGAGTAAAATTAGATGTACAAGTAAAAATTGTTAGATATAAAATGACTAATTATTTAATGCTGGGGGTGTTTGGCCAACTGACGCATAATGCTGGGGCTTATAACTTGTATTTTTAAATTGAACTAAGATTAACTAAATCGGCAGCTTAAATCATTACACTCTTAGGTATTGTTTCACGACCAGGTTGTTTCCTCATTCTGAGTTCAGAATTTTATCTACTAACTTATATTTCTAAAGCTTCTAGTGTGAAAAGTTAAAACTAAACTAAAAGCGCATTGGTTGATTTATTAGTGTTCGATACGTGCGAATTCCATATCATAAAAAGTGGCCCTATTAGTAGATGCGTAAGGGGAAGTTTATCTTTCTTTAGTACTTTGTTTGACATTATTATACATTATGTGGATCAGGGATCTTTATTCTTCCAAATAAATGTATCAACTCATCTTTTGTTAAACGTGATAGAGATGCAACTGAATGTGCTAGATATCATCTAACTGAGATCATCAATAATTGAATTAGGAATAAATGAGCTTTGTATGATCAGTGTATATAAAAAACAAAAAAAATTGGGTCTTCACAGAAGATGTTTTAAGTCACCTTGCAGAAAATCAACGAAGATTATGCGTGGAATAAATACTTCGTTAATTACTTAGATACATAAACCGATAAAGGCACATTTTTATTTATGTTGAATTATTGACTAACAGAAATTCTTGCTTTGCCCCCCCTTAGACCAAAAGCTGGGTATGTCCATGAGCCTGCATAATATATAATTTAATTGACAATCATTTTGATACTCTTATATTATTTTTTCTGTAAGGTGTTAATAATATAAATAATAGAACATTAAGGATTTGCTTTTGATTTATAAAAAATGTTTAAATCACCCATTTGTCATTGTTGTAAAGGTGAAAATGCATGTTTGTCAAAATTGTTTCATACAGGAAGTGTGTGGTATATTTGACAAGAAACAGAACTCAAACAATTTTAGTTTTTCAAACTTATTTTTGCATTAATAAGGCTTAAACATATTGTATAGTAGATTTTTCATATAACTTGTGGTTGCCAAGTGACTGCTTGTGAAGTACATGGAATTTCGTCCATAGGAATTTTTAAAGGAAATTTAATGTAATTTTTCGTGGTGGATTCAAATTTTAAGTTTGAATGTTTATTCATAGAAAAGCACAGTAAATGAATTTTTAGATATATTTTTATGCAGCTTAACCATTATAATTTTGTTAAATATCTCCAAATATAATTAAATTGTATAAATTACATTAGTTGTGTTGTACATGAAACATTCATTAGAGATTGCCAAGCCAATTTATAGTTGTAAATTAATTCGCAAGTAGAGGTAAATCTTTTGGGATCGATTATTTAAACCCTGTCACATTTTCCTAAATACCTCTTATGATGAATGTGACAGAAACAGTATCATAGATTTAACAAATATGTCATTTTCTTAAACCCTGTTTGGGTCCATATTTTTTGGAAAGGTAATGATTTTTTATGTGTATTCAGTTCATTCTTAAAAAAATAGTTGATAAGCAACATGATCGGTGTCTATTATAATTTATTGTATTTTCCAGGCAAACACATAACTATCGCAGCTCATTCAAAAGCAGTAGAAACTTCTCTGCAAGCAGCAAAGGAACTCTCAGGTGTAGGGATTGAAGCTGAAGTCATAAACTTAAGAACACTGAGACCGTTAGACTTCAACACGATAGCAGCATCAATAGCGAAGACACATCACTTCATTTCAGTAGAACAAGGCTGGCCGCAAGGGGGTATAGGAGCCGAACTGTTATCACGAATAATGGAATCCGAAACTTTCTTCCACCTTGATCAGCCTGCGATAAGAGTGACAGGAGTTGATGTACCAATGCCATATGCAAAGAGCCTTGAAATTGCTGCACTGCCACAAGCGAAAGATGTGGTTTTCGTTGCGAAAAAGCTGCTCAAAGTGAAATAATGAGAGTCAGCTGAGTTTTATTTAATTTGTATATAGTTTTAAATGTGTTTACACATTTGTCATTTTATTTATATCTCCCTGTATCTGCCATCTGTCTGTTATTGTTATAAGTTGCAAGGATAAAAGGTCCACGTTCGAAACTAAATTTAGGGACAATAAAGCGAAATTTCGATGCAGTGTTATACTTCTGTTTTGAATAATAGTGCTCCAAAATAAGCTGATCCAAACAATATTTATAAAATAATGCAATTCAAAAAAATAATTAAATGATCAGTGACAGTAAGGAAATAATTCACTTATTTAAAAAAAAATTAAGGGGTAAATTAAAGATATTCATAGCATGGTGGATGTGAGTGTAATGAAATGGTGGATTTATAACAGGCTTGGTAGGTTTAAAAGTATATCAGATAGAATAACTATTTGATATTTTTTAGTACACAGGAGGGGCGTTAAATTTTTTATCAGAAATCAGACCGTGCTAATAAAGTTCTAATATATAAGCATGCTTCTTGGTAGTGGGCTGAGGCACTCATATCTTCGTATCTTCCTGTCAGTTCCAAGTATCGCTTACGTATATGGTCTGTTATGTAAAAATTACAACAATTAATAATGGGGTTCCATAAAAGTTATACCCTTGAATATAGAAATAGAATCATCAAGGCACATACCTTCGAGTATTTACTATATTTAAAGATTACTATGCCTAAGTGTGCTGTAGGTTATTTCAGAACCAAACACAATGAACATGGCATGAGTTTTGAGATTTCCAGAAAATACTTCGCTGTGAACGTGTGGATTAATAAATATAAAAAAGATGTTAAAAAACTGTAGGTTGCACCAGTGGCGGCTGGTCAATAAGTGCCAACATGCTATGGCACTACCAGCAAAACTGTAGAAAAATATTTTTTAACAATAAAAACTTGAATTATAATGGAACTTGGAGTGGTTGAATTTGTGGGAACATCGGCGGAATAACGGTTACCGCTTGCGCTCAGCACTGGCATTAGATCCAACTTCACTTCGTGCCAGCTCTGAATTGGTACGGAATCATGGCAGTTTTTGGATCTCCGCGGAGAGCAAGAGGATGCGAGGAGTACGCAGGTTTAAGTGGACGTTCGTGCCAGTGAATCGATTGGCACGGATCAGCGTCGCCAGCTGACCTGACCTTAATCACCGTACCAACCACAAATATTATCGTATATAAGAAAATATGGACGATGCTAATTGAAAAGGAACCAAGTGCCAAATTGCAAATATCGGGATAATGGTTCCATACTATAGTTTAGGATGTATTTTGCATGTATAAAAGGTACCAAGTGCCTACGGGTGCGTAGCGACATCTATTGACTAAACTCCCAAGCGACATCGATCAGAAAAGCAGTTTCCTTTAATAGAAAAAGATCCAACTCATGGTACTGTCTATGGAAAATGATTAAAGAGTTACTTGGTTTCTTTTCAATTGGCATCATCCATCATTATTCTACAGAAAATATAATAAAAAAGTAGTATAATTTAACATTCTTTATTTAAACAATTTATAAAGGTCGAGAAGTCATCACATGTCATGTGGTGATGAGGTTAACGAGCGGTAAACATGTCAGAGTAGTGTTGTCAATATTGTAATGATTCGTTACTCAGTAATCGTTACTTCACAAGAATCGAAGTAATTGATTACCAATTGTGAACAGTAGTCGTTACACGATTACTACGATTACTTCTCGTATACCGATATTCTGCAGTGCCGCAGCACAGCACAGTCATGCGGTAGCGAGTAACGACTACCTACGACGAATAACGAGTAAGGAAAGAGTCTGTTCGGATTCGATAGGTAACGACTGAAGTAAGATACGTGGATCGATTGTAGATAAAGTAGAAGGTAGTTAAAGGCGGGGAAAAGTAGGTTTTTAGTCTTTTAGCTTACAAAATAAAGATTCGAAAGGTCGCGTTGAGAAATAAGTTTAAAAATATTATGGTCCAGGGGAATGTTATTAATTTTGTTTTTCCATCAGCATTTAATAATTATTTGTTCTGCTTCTGTTACAGTAAAAGTGAAACCGTCTGACAAAATCTTGCTACCTACACTAAAAATAATTATTAATATAATAAATATTGTTAGTGCCATACTAAACGCATATAATAATTTAGTTTGTGGTATCCTTAATGTTTGTTTTTTCTTTTAAAACAAGAATACCATTAACGAAAAATACTCCAGTTATTACTGACGCATTTGCTTAATGTGTATATATTTGATGACACTTTTTTATCTCCTTAACACCAAAATTAATCTTGTTGACGACAAAATAATAGTTATAATAAGAATAATGTAGGAAATCCCATGTCAATTACCTACTGATGTAATAACGCTGTTTCTATAATTACATCGAAAGAAAAAAAAACAATGAGTGAACCATTTTATGTGCATATTTTTGCATATATATACCTACCTTTCATTTTTAATCTAACAATATTATTTACATTTGACGTTGTACTTCTTTGGTTATTTTTGCACAAAAAAGGTGTACCTACTAAAATTTACGTACTAAAACTTTATCTAGTCTGAACAGACATCCCGATTTCACTACATATCATACATAAAATGTATTTCTCATTGCTTTTATTTTTAATTATATATAATTACATAAAAACTTCATAACTTTTATGCGCCTTCGTTTTAAAGTAGGTATATGTACCTACTTATTAAATTTCAAACGCAGCTGCAATAATCGTACGTGTTCGCGTGGAATACAGTACCTTCCGTAACCGCGGTTACTTTACGAATAACGATTAATAGTGCAAGACTGTAACGTACTCCTCCTGTATTCTGGAATGGCAACATGAATGTGTTACCGCTGAGTAATCGTTAACGAGTACGAAGTAACGATTACTAGTTATACAAGTAACGAGTAATCGCGATTACATAAAAGTAATCGGATTTGACATCACTATGTCAGAGAAATCAGTATGATTTTGACATTTGACTTGACATAGCAATCTATCAACACAACACAATCATTGAGTGCCTTCGAAATGCTGTCGGCTGAGAAACAATTCCTAAATAATATTGAAAATATTAATAAGCGAGTGATTGGCAATTATTCAAGCAGAAAAGTGCGCTGAATGGATTTTGTCTATCAGGTTCAGGTAATATAAAAACTACATAGTGACTTAAGACACATAATTGACGAACACGTTGACAATGCAGTGTAGGTTTCTAACGTGGTACCTAACTTGTTTTGGATGAAAACGTGTAAAGCACCGTTCACAGAACGACGAAATGTCGCTGGCGACATACCCCCACTTACCGCATGGGCGACAGCGCGACAGTCGCTACTAACAGAAAAAGCCCGCACCCCGCACAATTCCTTGAAATCAAGGTACCGCTAAATTACTAAATATCAAAGATGATATAACTTACGAAGTGTATTACATTGCTAACAATAGTAAAGGTTAAAGCAAATAACAACTGTCGGTTATATATATAGCGTTATAGCGGTGGAGCAAAAAGAAATATGCAAAAAGTTGTAAAAAATAAAAGTAAGTACCTTATGTTAGGTATTTGAGTAGGTACACAGCAATATAGAAATTTTGTGATTTTATACAGAATTTGGGTACGACCAATCTTACAACAAAACATACGTGATATATGCTGCTGGTGCTGGGTAACAATTTGATTTGTGAAATGCGACTTGATGATGAATTAAAATATAATCTTTATTCGAACGAGAACACAGGCTTTTAAGAAAGTGCTTGATTTAGTCGGTCTTCTCATTGAGAACGTGGAGAACCAATATCTCCTGCAATAGGACTAGCCCGGACTTAGCTGCATCATTGAAATTTTGCGCACCTCCTGAATACGAATCTGAAGTTTTTAAAAAATGATTGTTTATACGTCTAACTGCTTTACAACACTAGTTCTTGCTTATAATGTGTATTGTAGTGTTGCATGCTTCGGTTCAGGCCTCCTACGCCAGTGTGATATGGCCTTTTTTGCCAAACGATTTTCGCCGCTTTTAGGGATATAGAAATAGTTATTACCAAACAAATTACCCTTTTGAGCAATTCTAATTTCATAACAATTTAAATTAACACTAAATTTAACTCCCGTGTGGTGTACTAGAGGGCAACTGTGCCTTTGCGACATAGCTAATTTGAATTCAAATGAAACCGCCCTATTCCTAACCTCAAAGAACTAGCGACACTTTACTGTAGTTCGCAAATTCAAACTTCACGGGCGACAGCCGTTAATCGCCAGCGACAGAGGGGAATATGCAACGCTATTGGTCGGCGAAGTGTCGCCAGCGACACGTCGACGTTCTGTGAATGCGGCTTAATACGAAAATGATAGGTGAGTTACGTACATGTTTTATAAATTGGTTATTTAAACTACCATATTATAATTTATATCTTTAGTTTTATAATCGTTTGTAAGATATCGAATTTTTGGCACTACCTTGCGATACAGTCACGAGCCGCCACTGGGTTGCACAGTTGCAGGAAGCCACCATCGTTATGATTGAATATTGAACAAACTGTTTAAAATGGGTGAGTTAAAATTTTGAATTTCATTTAAAACTGTCATTTAAAATTTTATAGATCTCTAAAATTTCTAAAAAGTTTAATTTTGGAGATTGGTCGCAAAACTGCAAAATTTTTACATTATCCAGAATGGTAGAGTGTTATTAAATAATAAATGGTTCGCCAAGGAGGAAATTGTCATAACTAAATCAGTGTTCCTATATTTTTGAAATTGAGGTGTTCCTTTGCTTTAATCATTAAAGATCTCCCAGTTTGTCCCACATAAATTGCAGTACAATCATTGCACAAAAAACTAAACACCAGAAAGATTTAAGGGTTGAATTTTATTCTTGTTATGGACCAACTGAAATCCTAAGCTACCTACGGTTGAAAAATATGAATTCTGTAAAATAAAAATAATTTGGAAATATTTCCTGAAACATGACCAATAAAAATAAGTTAAAGCCACTTTTTTATTTTTGATCTGAAACAATAGTATTAAAATAAAACCTAAATTTTGTTAAGTATTTATGATATAATTTTTCTATTAAATAATTGGAAAGTTATTATTAAAAGCAATTTGTGAAATAACGCCAAGTTCTTTTTCCAAAACCATATAGGAAAGAAGTACCTATGTTAAAAAGTCTATAAAGAATGAAAGACAGCTAATTTATGTTGGTATAGATGGAAGGATTGGTAGAAAATAATATTAGTAGGTATACGTTTTGAAAGCAAAGTGTAGATATAATTCGTTATGTTTAATTAACAACTCTAGGAAATAGATGCTGTTGTCTGAAATCTTTTTCATGACTGAAATTTATAGATGGATGCAATGAATTATTAAAAGAAAGAAGTTTTAGAGATTTACAAAAATTTAAGTAACCGATGTTACAGTTTTAAACGAAATTCAAAATTATAACTCCCCATTTTAAATAATTTTTTCAATATTCCATCATTATATTGATGACTTGCATGCTACATTTTAGAAGTCTAGATAGTTGTTTTCATCTTTTTTGACTTCTATCAAAATTAATTTCTGTTGTTTCCCCGTAGTTAGAATTTTTCATGATATTTGTGTAAGGCACTGACGATGGCCAATTAAGGCCGAAAGCGCTCTGCCCTGTATAATTTATTAAATAAAATAGAGAAGACTCCAATATTTTCATAATTTATATTACAGTATTTTGAAAAGCACGGCCAATGTCTAAACTGGGTAATCACTGACAAATTTTAGACCGATTCAACCACTTCTGTCTATATACAAAAGTGCAGCATCAAAAAGTTATAGCGCTTCAAAGTTGTGTTACATGACTAGCTTTTTGCCAATAATTTTCAAACTCGTGGTGAAAACGATTTGAAATTCTGGATATCTATTGTGAATATCAAAAGACAGATTATAAAGTATGATTTTCTTATTACTAAAACAAGGTAAACCAAGACATTTAATCACTTGTTAATCCAATATTTTTTTCGCTTTTTATTTCACAAATTATTAAAAATAACAAACTTAATTTAATCATGAATAACAACATTTCTTGAAATGGCAGATGTGCGCGAGCCCCGCGGCAATGTCACCTGATTCTTTTGTGAAAAGCGATTTTCTCTAGCAAAGTATATGTAATTAAGTGACAAATTAAAAGCTTTGATGCAATTGTTGGGGTCTCGATGGAGTGGTGGACTACAGAAAACTCCGTAAATGTAACGATGATTTATTCAAACTTCAAACTAAATAAATAAATTGTACTAGTAAAATGAAAGTAGTCTGAACGTATGTATAACGTGAAGTCTTGAGCTACGTAACCGCGTGTTCGGTATCATCATTTGCCATGTTTTTCCGTTCTTCGTTTGGCTCCTTCCGCTCTGATACACAGACGTGCTCTACTGGCTGGAGTGAAACCTGCTGGACACGGGCCGGTATTGCAGGTAACCATATTACAGATCGGCTTCTGCTGAGGAAAATCAACAGATGGTGCGCTCTGTTTGACCGAAACATTCCTCCCGCCTTGTCGAAACCGGTCTTCAATAGAACCTCATCTTTTCCATCAGTAATGGGCATATCTTCGAAAATGCTCTTTTAACAATACCAGTCGAGGATCGAATGGTGGCGACTCTTGCTGTGGCGTCACGTCCAGGATGAAGCTGTGTTCTATTCGTCCCAATTTCCAGTACATGGGAGTAGTTTGATCTTTTAGGAGAACTAGTGCTCCTTCTTGGAGTTCCTCATTGTACTTCTACCACTTCGTCCGCTGCTGAAACTCCGATATATATTCGTTATTCCAGTGTAGCCAGAAGTGTTGACAAAGCTATCGCAGGTGTTGATAGTGAAACAAACGCCCTTCGGGTAAGTGCATAACGTCTGAATCAGCTGTGGATATGGCTCGTCTGCCTATCAAGAAGTGTGAGGAGGTCAGACGAAAGGGAGCAGAGTGGTCTGGAGTTAAGGATCGCCTCTATTTGTACTAGAACGAATAAGTCTTTCTTCTTCTTCTTCTCGTTTTAACGGTTTGAGGTACCGAAAATGTGAGTTTATCTTCAGTTTAGGCCGAGTGTTTTCCTATTATTCCGTGAACAAAAGTTCAGAACAGTAGATCCAGAATCGTGATTGTGCTTATGCTGGAATACTCGCTTACCATTCGAATGTTACTTGCAAAACTCGAATCTTCCACTATTTAGAACTTCCGACGTTCGTCGACAAATCTCTTGCTCCTCATTTAAATCGTCGCAACCAGAGTGATGAAAGAAAGATCCTCTTGTGTCACTGGACGATGATGGTGCCGAAGCATCCAACACGACACGTAATTTTGTTGTCGAGCTGTCCTCTCGGAGGACGCCGTGATGAGGCATGTAATAACTAATACGAAATTTTGTCAGACATTTGAGCGATGTTTAGCTTCGTCATGTGCACTCATTTCTCATATTCAGATAGAAATTCCGCGTATTGCGTTTTTAATTTCTGATTTGCCTGCAGTTTTCGCTCTAAACTAAATAAGCATATTTCTGTGAGTATTCTTGAGCAACCCGGTGAAGCTGGTGAACCTTTCAATGGCACTCACACGATGAACCTGCCATCCTCGTCGCGAGATGTGGTACGCACGTAATTTTCTTCGAAAGCGCGCTCTTCCGAAGAAATGACTTATTTACTGTTTGTTTATTCCTCAATTTCCCAAAATGTGCTAATTGTCTTTGAAGTTGGACAAGATGGCACTGAGTAATGCGAGGCGCTGAACCGTGTATCCTATCGCCCAGTGTCCAGCCAAGTTTAGTTTTTTTTTTTTTTTTGAAGTGTGGGACCCATTTTCGTTAACGCGTTTCGCCCAACGCCCAGCAAATCCCAGAAAATATCGGAACCGATAAGTATGTCGATATCGCCTGGGAGTATGAAACGAGCTTAATGTTATACGGTACATTGAGTTTCGCTAAGCTGACTTATTTGGTAAGCAACCAGTGATTCGCTTCATCAAAAGGCACGAGATACGCACTCAATCCTGTATTTAGGCTTTTGATTTTAATGTCGCATTTGTCATTTATTGGGTAAACGACACTATAAAATCATTGGGGGTATGTATTTAAATACGTTCCAGTTGAATTTTTGCAGACATTGCCACATTTCTCGCGAGATGTACGGGCGACTATTGACATGTATAGAAAAAAAAACAAAAGGAGCCTGACGATTGCGGGAGTTTTTTTTATAGGGTAATAAAGATATAACTTAGTGGAAAATAGTTTTTAATATTATACAAAATGAAATTGAGTACAGTTGTATAAATTTATCAAAATAATGTCAAAATTATTGTATAACCAATTTGATAGTTTAGGAGACCTGGAACGGAAGATGTTGATCGTGAAGTGACTCTTGCAATATAAATACACAATAATGCGTAATATAAATTACAACGAATTTACGTATATGTAAAATTAGACATATCTTTATCCACTTAACGTGACGGTCGTGTTCATTTGGAAGGTCCAGGTTTGGCAGGGGTTGCTTGGAGCTCCGAAGACTACTCTTTACTACTCGATTTTAGCGCTAAAGGTTTATCGTCGACGTCGTCTTCTTCATCAGACTCAGCATAGCTAAGCTAGGAGTATTTTTTATGCATGTTTTCTCTTGACAAACCTTGCCAAGAGCAGATCATTTCAGCCCTGCTTTTTCACAGCAGTGTTATATCTCGTTCAGAAGATTAATAATTCAAGAGATTCGGCTAGCTTATTAGCTAATTGTTTATTTCCATGTATGTTTCGGCATGGCCACCGTTTCGGTTTCCGTTGGTTGTGTCTCTGGTTACGTTAAGACTACACGTCTGGTTTATACGGCAACTGTTCACATATGTCACAAGCAGCAGCTCCCTGTCCCGCTCCCTTTTTGGCACCTGTATGGGAGGAATTTCAGCAGGGCAAGTGGCGCTGGTTCCCTGGTTCAGGTCATCGGTGTCAGTCCCTGGTCTGGGGCTGTGGCCAGTACCTTCATCAACTGACATCGATTGAGCTGGTTGACAAACCTTCTTTGTTTTTCATAGTGGAATGCTTCAGCTTTCAGACAAACTGATTGGATCTGTAGGAACATACTTCAAACATGGTATATTTTTGTCTGGGAGGACTGAGAATGTGGTGGAATGTATTCTCTCCCCTGGCCACATTCTCATCWGTATTGTGCCACACAAACGGCATGAATGCACCTTTAACAGCGCGTTGTGACAGGWAGGTATTGCGCGAGGTGGATAGCAGAGCTTTAAACTTATATTTCGTTGCCATAGTACAGGAAAATCCCATCACGTCTTGAAGGTTTACAAGATACTTGGACCCAAATTTCTGGTACAAGTAGATACCAAGGCTTGTCTGAATTTAGGATATGAAAGACGGGCTGCACTGCATCTATGATAACATGAGCGAATCCAGTACATTTCTTTTCCCATTGATCGAAGGAGACAGGCTTGTTTTGAAGCACAACGTTTGCAGAAGCAATTTCATAGTTTCAGACACACATTTACCTGAATCTTTCAAGAAGTCATCTTATGGGGGATAGTGAGTGGTGTTAAACGTTTGAGAACGATTGTCTTCCAAGGTTATATATGTGATGTAACTTTTACAACTGTCGTTCTTCGGCAGGATCGCTCTTCTTTTCGTCTACCAATTATCGTACAAAATTTCCTCTGCAGTGTCTCTGAAACTCAAGATTGTAAACCAGATTTTTCCCTATATCGCTTTTTCAGATGAACTTTGACAGTTTTGATATTAAGTTTGTAGTCACCTGTAAAGTGATCTGCGATGGGGTCATTGAGGAAAATTGGAATTCCTCTGTGGTTTTTGCCAAGTACGCATAGATACGGTCGGTCCATCCCGTCTAGCAGCCTAGGATGCTCTGGACGCCCTATTTTACCTGCACTTGATCGGGCTGTGGAGAATAATTTATGGCCGCAGTGGTACTTCCATTCTGCAGCAACCAAGTCACTTATACATGAAAAATACTGTATATGTTATCCATATGCACCACTTATGTACAGCTGTGTCTAGATACCAATTTTTATAGTTTGCTGTACACACAACATTCCATCGAGAAAGAGGTATTTTTGCTGCGCCCTGAGAAAACAAATATTCCCCAGGAGCTGCATCTTCTTCACATAATATGTTTTTACTGTTTGTTCAGGTGAAGATCACGTTTTTCTCACTTCTAATAGAGTCTGAATACCGCGTTTTTTCACTGCTACTGTCCCTTTCTCAAGTACACCGCGATACATGAAACAAACCTGCCTAACAAGTGTTTGAAATTTTCTAAGAAGAATAAATTCTGATGAGAAATAAAGTTTTTTGGTCAGGGTCGAACATCGTAAAGATGAGACCCGAGTTATTTTCCAGGTGCGGCGCACTAAATAAATCAAATACCACGTGAAAACCAACTGGGAAAAGCACAGGTCCCTCACAGCTTACGAAAAGCGCAAAAACTAGAAAAATACTAACAACGGCGAAATTGCGAGCTAGCTAAGCTATGGTTGAGTATGATGAGGAAGAAATCAATGGCGACCCTTTACTGCTAATATCAAAAAGAACACGACCCTTGCTTCGAGGTAAGCCTAATATTACATACCTACCCCTTCATTTTATATATACATAATTTTCCTCCGAGTTATGTCTTTCTTATCCTTTGCAAAAGTCCTGCAATTATCACGCTCCTTTTCTTGCAAAATTCGATTCCTTAATTTTTCGTTGTTTCCTCACAACAATGGAACTATTAGTCTTACAGGATTCTGCTTTAGCTTAAATTAAAGCAAAATAGCTGCTCTACAAATTCATTACCATGACTTTTTCTTGTTGGATGAGAATTTTACCAGACATCTTGTTCGGAGGACGGCTAAAAATGCAATTTAGAATTTTTCGATAGCACGAAATGCCTAGTAAAAGTACTTTAAAAGTGTTTACAGGGCGACTTTTTCTGAATGACAAACCTTTTAGAAGTTATAGACCAAAAACTGAAAAAAGACCGAAAATTTTGAAATTTTCCTGCACCACACAGTTAGTAGTCTTTCGAGGCTGTAAACTTGTATAAACCATTGTTATCTACACTAACACCCCAAAAAATTAGCACCAAGCAATTTTTTGCGACCTACGGTGTTTTAAATGACTGATGGCATACAAAGGAACGACTACCTATAATTCAGCCAGTTACTGCCGCACACTATACAGCATACAAGTGGCCGGGGCTTGTGCTTGAGACATGTGTTTTTTCTGCTAACAATAGTCGCCCACAAGCATTTAAACATCCCGGCATATATTCGACACCAGTGGCTATACTATTCATCAATTCCAATAACCCCACCAACAATAAGCGGAGAGCCGAAATTGTTACCCCCAATAGTTGGATGGCACTGAAACGCAGGTCGGTTGAATGGTCCTGAGTCTAAATGATTGTTTATCTTCAGTCTGTTGTTGCTGAACSCAATACACGAATATAAATATGCCACCTTCATTTGAATATATTGAACTTGGCAACAGTACTTACTTATATTGTCGCAGGTACAAGATGGTGAAGAGAGGGTCATCGAGTTCTCTCAAGGTACTCTCTAAACCAGAAAGGAACTATTGTGTGACGAGGAGTTGCTGGCAGTAGTGAAAGCGGTTGGACACTTTCATAAATACTTGTATGTCCAACACTTCAAAATCGGAACCGATCACGCTGCACGTCTCCACCAATACGATTTCTAAGTCAAACACCGGCCAGGAAGAGCACACCAAAATGCTGATGCGCTGTCCAGACGGCCATGTCGAAGTGACTGTAAGCATTGCAGCAGGAAAGAAGGCTCCAAAATTAGAGTCGTAGAGAGATTAAACCTCAGAATGGATGGACCACCGCTGAAATGAGAACAGAACAACCGAAGGACCCATATATTAGTCCTATTCTGGAATGCACACCCCAGTGGCAAGCCATTTCGGATAAAAGCCCCACTCTAAAAGCGTTGTGAGCTCAAGGGGACTCCTTTAGCGTAGAAAATGGCCTACTAAAACGAGCTTGGAAGAGTGCAGATGGCAGAACAGTCACGATGCAGTTGGTCCTACCCAAGTCTCAGGTAATGAAGTACTGCGAGAAATCCATGATGGGACGTGCATAAAACTTTGGGGAAGGTACGAGAACGCTTCTATTGGACACACAGTCGGGCCGATGTTGAGGCCTGGTGTCGAAGATGTGAAACTTGTGCTGCCAGTAGTCGAGGGACCATGAAGCAGTACAATGTCGGTGCGCCGTTTGAAAGAATTGCCATGGACATCGCGGGACCGTTTCCAATTACTAAATCAGGGAACAAATACATCATGGTGGTAATCGACTATTTCACAAAGTGCCCAGAGGTACATACATGCGCTACCCAACCAGGAAGCAGTAACCGTTGCCTGAACGCTGGTAGAAGATTGGTTCTGTCGTTATGAACTTCCACTGGAAATGCATTCGGATCAGGGAAGGAATTTTCAATCGGTGGTGTTCCAAGGCGTATGCGAGCTCTTGGGTATACGAAAAACGAGAACGACGCCTCTGCATCCTCAGTCGGATGGAATGACCGAACGGTTTAAGCAAACCGTAGAAAAGCATTTATTGAAAGTAGTTGACCAGCATTAGAAAGACTGGGACCGTCATTTATCTTTGTTTTGTCGGCGTATAGAGCGGCGGTACACGAATCAACAAACCAAACTTCAGCCAAGACTCTGTTTGTTCGGGAACTACGACTGCCCTGTGATTTCGCCTTCGGAACGCCTGAACGAGAACAAAAGGATGTACAGAATTACGTGGATGAACTCCAGGAGGCCCTATTCAAGGTCGGAGACCTTGTGTAGTTGTTTAATCCCCACCCGAAGAAAGGTCGTTCGAAGCTACGGTCATCAAGAAGATTAACGACGTGGTATACCGAATTCAGCGGCAGCCCAGGGGAAAACAAGATGGTGCATCTGGATCGCCTGGCACCCTACGCTGGAAGTAATCTGGAGACGTAGAAGATTCTTCAGAACGATCTATTAGAGGGGGGGGGGGGMGTAGTGTAACGCGATCTAGTACATGCKTCTCGGCACTGGAGRGTGAAGGAGCATTCYCATCGTGACGGGGGGGGGGAGTAGTATCAAATACATTTCTTAATTACGGAAATTAGTGAATAAAGGAAGTGTTCATTAGTAATCGTAGTTTTCTTTAAATCGTCGAGGCTCACGTTTCAGTAAGAGCGTAACAGTATCTATAAAACTAAAACATTTCTTGAGCTACCGGCAAAGGATAGCCTAATGTTGTACCCTTCCAAATACAAAAATAATAGTTGTTGTAATTGAAACTGAAATTAATCAATTAGTGCAATGATTATAGTACGAGCTATTCAACCCATTAAAATTGTTCTCAAATTCGTTGGAATAGTTACAAGCATCCCGCTTGCAAATGTCACTGAAACATAAACATATGCGCATAGCCGTAAATTCACTGCCAGCAAATTAGCATATCAACCCGTAGTGACCTTTCTTGAGTGTACGGGAAGGTAACTGATGTTACGCCACCCATAATATAACCCGTATAACTACTTGGGGTTGATGGTGTTAGCTATGTAATCAGTGGTGCCAGGTGTGGGGCAAGGTGGATGGAAGGTATTGTACTGGTAAAACGTTTCTTGAACTACCGGGGAATAGCCTGAAGTTGCCCCCCCCCCCCCCCCCCGAATTGCTAGTACCGAAAAGGCCTTCTGATATGTCTTCGGTCTTCTTGTAGCATTTGTAGTTTCGTTATTAGATGTTGTTCCTAGATTTGGTTCAGTAAATAAATATTGAACGGTATATAAGCCCCTTCGTCAGCAGTCCCGGGAACATCATCCTGGCCATCTGAATAATTTTTTTATTTCAGGCCCCACATCGCTAAATCGAAATACATGCCTATCTTCACGTTCATTTCACCGCAAAACTCCAATAATTGGCTCGGATGACGTTTCTACAAGATATCTGTCCCACTCTCGTACAAGGTAAGTTCGCGGACACACGCTTTCAGCCACATCGGTTTAMCATTCCAGTAATCTCGCACCCAAACTAACACTTTCGTAGTAAATTGAATTTGGTTTTACACTATTGATATCTATCCTAACATCCCAAAAAATCGGAACTGGCGTGCAAACTTTTGCGACTTAACGCGATTTKTGTGTCCACTGTGACTGGTTTATTAGGAATATGAACGAAAAGCGTCCCAAGATACTATTACCATCACGTGATTTGTAATGAAGAATCGAGTTATTTGTTATACGTCTTTATTTAAAATGTTGCATGGTACACGTTTACAAATTTAACACTAGGATACAGAGGACTGGCACATGTCAACCGGTCCACCTGTCACAAATTTTCTGCCATATGCGATATTACAGACACTTATTAATAATATCCGTTTAATTAACCTAACCAACTGGCCGAAATCGAGAGGACTGCTTTTTGTACTGGAAAAAGCTAAAAGCTACCCTTACGCAACCTCCTTACGGTTTCGTCCTATGAAAAAACAATTTTTAAAACCGACCCCGTGGCTTCCCCTTCCAATTGTTTCCAAACCTCTCACACTTTATCTGTATTAAAATATCCTCCTCTCTGTACAAATGATAAATATATGTACACATCTATTATCTGTTTTATCACAAGGCTTCAGTATATGGGTACAGAATTTTTTTATATATTTAAGTATTCGGTTAAGAGCTAACAATGTGGCATAAAATGAAGATGCATAAAATGATGTCAACACTGTACTCCAAACGTTTTGTCATTTCGACTGCGAAAAAATTGATTTAAAAATATTTGTTTTATGCAAATATAAGGAGCTTAGATTCTTTATATGGACAACTTGAGATCAAAATGAAGTAGGTACTATGTTTTCAGGTCATTAGAAAGTAAAAGGGTGTACTTTTTTCTGTCATATTATTATTTTCGKAAGATAGATATATATTGTATACCTATGCATTTACCTTTAGCTTTAATTTGTTTCAAATACAGCCTCTCGGAATTTCTAATAAATGATGTTATATGCAACCACTTTTTGTATTTCTAGTTTTGGATAGAATAACTAGTTGAATATAATTGTAGATATGTACTATTTGATTTTAGCTAGAAATTACAAACGTTTGTTTAGAATATTAAGTACACAGTGGAACTGGGTATAGAATGTTTCTGAAAACGTGGTTTACGAATCAAATCGGCATGTATTTGAAGACATTATGTTGGTAATTCTGAAACAGAAATGGAATATTTATCATTTAGAACAATATCTTTTGAATTTCAAAAATAGTGGATAAGTAATTTTACACCAAGACAAGTTTTATTTAATGTTAACAATCAGTTATTTTAGGTGTCACAACTTGATATTAACGCTTTGTGCAGCTATCAGCAAGCTCATTAGACTCAAGCTCTGCCTTTTTGAGAAAACATTAGCATTAGTCACTGCTTAACTACAAATTCGATGACTATCGATATTTATCTGAAAGCGAAGGCACTCTAATGAAGTACATTATTATACTTCAGAAAAAAGTTAAGTCACTCTAATTATTTCTAATTTGTGCAAATTATAAGTGATTTCTGCAATGAAGTCACTAAATTAGGCAGCACTTGTAATAGCTAAAAGACAATAAAATGCAAACTATCGAGTACWACTTTTACTTCCCAACCAGTTGAAAACATTATATATTTTTATTTGTGTAGGTATACATATTTATTTGTGATTATTAGTTCTATTTGTTAAAAATGACAAAAGTTTCTTTGAAAATTCAAAATGTCAATCAAAGTAATTTTGTTGCAGCTTCGTTACTTTAACTATACAACATCGAAAGTGTTATGCAATCTGTGCATCTATTATTGTACAAACGGCAAATTGTGGTAGTCACACAATCCAAAACACCCAATTTAAGCATTATGTTCAGTGAACGTTGTGCACATCTAGCGGCCTTACACTAATCACCAAATCATATAACTTTTTTTAACTACACCCCTTAAATTTATTGTCTGTCGAACGAAGGTACGTGTCCGGAAATTTTGCCCCGTTGATTGTCGGTTTTTAAACCCAGATTATTAGCTCTTACTCGACGTGCTAAGTTGAAGAGCAACATGAGAAAAAAATTGCCCCATACAGGGACATAAAATTTGTTACTCTCTCAATTTACGTACATACTAGATTTCGTTTCGGTTAAATTGCTAAAAATTACATTTATTGTACTTTTAATATATAATATAACGCTGATATTGTTCTAAGGGGCAGTTTTCACACTATAATTAATCGTATTTAAGCGTCTTCAAATATCCTAAATAACATACAACGCTATATATTTCGTGTCTTAACGACGACCAGCAAGTGACACTTAACATTTAACAATATATGATGAAGGTCGGTTCATTAACCTCCTTTAACTATTAACATTAAAATTTTACATGTTCGTTTCTAAGACTAGGATGATTCAAGGATAGTATGTATGAAAATATAGAATGTTCTGTTAAGCGTAAAGTTATAATGATAGGGTTTGCGATCAGGTGATATTTTCTGGTCTTTATATGTACGACCAGAATCCAAGTGCCAAAAATAATTAAAGCTCGTACCTAAGCTTCATCTTTGAGGAGAATTATACTTATATAGTTGTACGTGATTTCTGCCATCCTTTCCAAACATTTTAACGTATAGGCCGTGCAAATCTGGGCTTCTTCAAAGGAATACATCCTCGATTTTATCCAAACCACCGCGTGGCCGCAACATTTTGCATTACACCCCTGTGTTATTGGAAATGTAGGAAACGGGGTTGTTCTGGGTGGGTGCCGTCCTTTTGGACGAGTTATTATTGTAAAAATGAGACGATTTCCTCATGCTCGTAGATGAAGACATCATCGCAACATTCTCATAGTACCTCAGCCTACCGCAGCATTTCCTGCTCTTGATAATAGCAACAAATCCCTTGCGGTACTTTTTGTTAAAGAAGGCGTATAGCAAAGGGTTGACGCAAGAGTTTGCCGCACCCATCCACTGCGCAATCGGGGTAACGATCTGCAAAATATCTTCCTCCCAGTGCTGTAAAGCCCCTCCAAACTTAATCCTCGCAAAAATCAAGTATAACGGTGCCCAAGAGATGACGAATATGATCACGACAATCACCAGCATTTTGACGACCTTCATCTTAGATTTTTGTTGCATACGTTCCATTTGGGCATCCTTGGTGTCCGTTGGAATATTTCTCTTCCAAACCTTGATCCATATCAGGATGTAGCATGTTGTTATCATGCATAGTGGTAGAAGATAGCACAAGATCATGTTGCAAATTAAAAAGTAAAGAGAGCCATTGATGTAGTCTGGCCAGACCTCCAGGCAAAGGAGGACATTCGGGGCGTCCTTCCAGACATTGACAAGGTCGAAGAAGAGAGCCCATGGAAGGGTTGCGATCAGAGCGACGCCCCATATAACGAGGATGATCGATCTTGCGCGACGTTTCGTGATTTGACACTTCAGTGGCCACCAGATTGCGAGGAATCTGCAAAAAGAATAGATTTGCTTATTTATTGGTTACAACAACTTTATTACTTTATTTAAAAAATCCAAATTTATATAGTGGTATCAATAGCATCTCATATTCGTTTAAGAACGAACTATTTTAAAGTATGTCGCTTCACAAGAATACAGCACCCATTGGAAATACTATTTTTTAGAAAATACATCATGTGCAATCGAAGCCAGTTGCTATTCTCCAGTTTGAGAAAAAGCCTCCTTATCAAAATATAAAAGTCGCAATTTTGACGGCACGGCGTACGATGGCTCGTTTGAAAACTTACATTCAGAAATAGACAATTCGAAACCTATTGTCAACGGAAAAAGATTGTGTTGAACTAAATGTGTCCTCGACGGATAAAAAACTTACTTTTGTTAGTAGTATGCAATAAATCATTTCCCTTTTTCGCGCTGTATTCGTTTGTTCACAAATAGTAAGCGGCTTGATGACTCTTAATTGAATCCAAGTTATAATAAGTAATGGTCCTTCATAAAAAAACGAGATAAGTGAGCGGGTGATGGTTTTTGTCGTCGTACTGCGGGTGCAACATACTGAAGCCTCACCTGACTGTCACTTATTGTGTCCATTGTCTTATCCATGCGGTATTTTGCGACTTGTAACCGTTTTTGAGGAAACAACGGTGCCCGTATTATTCACAGGTAACAGTAATAGCGTGTTATTTTTGCAGTGCAATAAACGACGATTATATGTCAGTGGGGTCAAGCATCAAATGTTCATCAAATTATACGAACTAATTTTAGTTTAGTGTTTGAAAGAGAAAATTTTTCAAAAGAAAAAAATTTTGATATGCCATAAAACTTATACATATAGTCTTAAAATGTATGTCTATGCTGTGGTGTCTGCACAGCAAACAACTGCAAATAGATCTATTTCGCTATCATCATACCTCATCAGTGCAGTTTAGGTCTAGTGCAGACAGCACGGCATAGAACTGGTTTTGCCTATATACCAMAGGGTTGGTATGATGTAAGTAGAAATTTAGATGACAATGCCATCTGTCAGCATTACACTGACATGATGACAAAGCCACCTAGCTGCCTTAACGGGTACTACTTGCTAAAGGAAGTGACCTATAGCTTGACAAGTTGGCATGCACCTACATACGTCACTTGACAGCAGGCTCCCACGGCACTTTTTGCAAGCGGGCAAGAACTGACAGATGGCATCGCCATCTAAATTTCTGCTTAATGATATAGTATAATTTTTTTAATGCTAATCATCAGATGTGTTCCATGGCTGTTTAACTTCAGAGAAAAGTTGTAAAAGCACCAGTTGAAAATTGGGAAAGCACAGTGGGTAGTAGTTTTATTAGTAAATCCTTATTCCTTCTTCAGCTTTATCACACTTATTTCTCTTGAAGGTAAATCTTGATTACTTATCTTTCTTGAAGGATTATTCGGTTCCACACTACGATGTTCATTTAATCTTTTTTCAGGCAAAGGTAAACTATAATATAAACAACTTACTATATCACTTTTCCTACAAGAAGGATTTCGAAAACTCTAAGCGGGCATAGTTTTACCCTTAGTACACTCCCAGTTATTAGCTTTACTACAAAAATTTTCATTTTCATACGTTGAATATAATAAAAAGCTCAGATATCCTTGCTTAACTATTTATTAGATACTTCAACCTTTAGTGAATAGAAAATGGTGATAACATGATTGCATTCCTTATGCTAAAATAATTTATTCCGCTTTGCCAGGCTGGCTTAAACGTCTTTAGCAAACACAACAAAATGTAATAAACTTGCATCGCATGTGGTAGACAGAGTGCAGAAGCTCCCGCAATATTTGCATATAGCGTGTGCGATGTTCACAGATGCTTTTAAGGCAATAGTCCCCGCGTGTACGCCGATATTTTGCTTTCCAGTGACTCCGCGAAATTGGCTTTTAGGCTTACGGGAATCCGCCTTGTGTTGACTTGTTTGGAAGGTAAATACATTTTCCACATTCAATTAAGGTTGCTTTGCTCTTTGCAAAACGTCTTTTCTTATTAGGCAAACAGAAATCGTTTGTTCAGAGGTTATTATGTAATGAACGCATTATATCTGAAAGTCGTGTGACAAGGGCTCGATAGCAAGACCTCTTGTGAATTTATTACGAAACCTGTCAAAATTAATAATGCTCTCGGCTGCGGACTAATCTGATTGCATCCTTGGCACAGAAAATTGATGTGTTTGAGATCTCGTATCTCACGCCCCGTGCAAGAACAAAAAAGACACGTACCAGGGTCTTGACATTGGCCCAGAACGTTTGTTCTTTACAGGGGCGTATCTCGCGAGTCGCTAAAATATAAAGAGAAGATGGTTATTAAAGATACGCAGCTACCTCGTCTTTTGTCACATTTTCCAGGATAATTGGAGCAATTCTCGTTGGGGTGTGGTGGTAAAACGAAATATCTGTGCTTGATTTGTAAGGTCGCTGTAAGCGTTACCCTGGCGACGCCACTGCTTCTTCGAGAGCAAAGAGGCCGAACATCTTGACATTGGCCCAGAACCTTTTGATTTGCACCACGCAATAATTCCCGGTTCCAATGCACGTGACAAGTGAGGTGAACCAGGATTACAAAGCGGGGTAGTGCGGGCAGATATAAAAGGCTTGGTATTTTAGAAAACACCACCTTAGTACGCCTTTGTTTGTAGATTGGTAGTTTCCGCAACCGTTTTGTCAGCTATGTTCGCTTTGGTAAGAAAAAAGATGATAACTTAGTATAATTTAAGTTTTTAAAGATTACTAAGAAAACTGTGTTAAATGGTTTATCATAATCGATATTAGTTAAGCTGAATACGGAAGCCATTTTTCAAGTGAACGTAATTAGTGGAAATTGCAAATTGAGGTTTGTTTTTCTGAATGTACTATAAATAAATGAAAATTTTATGACGGTAAGTATAATGCAAAAAGTGTTACTCTAAAATTTTACAGTTTAAATGGTCAGGAATGTGGAAAAAAACACTTCACAGAAAGTAAATACAAATATTAACGTCCAGCATAAAATATTTTTTATCGAGTAGTTTGTCCTGACAGTAAGTCATTTAATTTTACGTTTAGGGGTAACGAAAAATCTTATCTTGCCTTGTAATTTATTAATACTAGCCTACTTGCTTTTAAAATAGGTTTATATTACTAGAAGCTATTCGCACAGTTTGGCAAATATGCATTAGAAGATAATTCTGAATTCTGTTTTAAAATTATACATATCCAAGTGCTAGTTTAAAACAAAATAAACCTAGATGATAAGTTGACCTGCTGCCATATTTTTTAAATAAATAATTTTAATATAAATAATTTTTCTATTAAATTTCGTACAGTGTTTAAGACACTAATATTCGGGTATCATAGAGTAACGGTAAATTAATTAAAAGACCATGCATCAGTATCAAGTTTCACAGCAGAAATATCGTCAGAATAAACTTATTCTAAAATTATTTGAATCAGTTAAGGCATCCTATCTCTCTATAATTTGATGTTTATGATTAATACGTATGACACATGCAGATAATAGCTTAATAATTAATTAAGTATCTGTATGGTCATAGACATAGAAATGCAGCTATATATTAAAAAAATGAACACCAGAAACCAACTATTAAGTACTTTGAAACCTTGTTCAATTTAAAACTTCGCATTTCTTTTGGCAAATGTGGATCCCGGTAGTTTACCTACTCTTTGCTGAGCTGTGTTTAGTCGATGGAATGGAACGACAAAAGATTAATTATTTCTTGTGTTGTCGTGGTTTTATTTTATTATTATTTTATTTTTATTTTTTTATTTCAAAACGTACACATTTTCTTACATTAGGGTTTTGTCTGCTGTAATAGAAATAGTAGGGTGTGCATTTTTGGGTTTGGAGTTTTTTTTTATTTCGGTGAGGCGGGTTTGWATCCCTCGAATGCCACTTGGCCACGTCCATGTTAGATAATACTTTTGTGCGATAGTACTCTTATACTATCGTTTCTTTTTAGAAATTTTAACTCTGAATTATCTTTAATTCAAAATTAAAAACTGTGTTTTTAACTGTAATTAATTAAATTAGAGCGTCTTACTTTACCTTAATAACAAAATAATAAAAAACTTGCCCTGTCAATACATACATAAGGCATTTTTACGAATATAACCTCGATTTGTAACTTCATTCAACATTTTGCGAGTATTTCAAAAATTCTAAGTAAATAATTTAATTCTGAAGCCTATCGTAAACATATAATAGTTTGAAGTTAACAAAGCTGGTTATGAGTTTAGTGAGCAATAAACTGTTAGATAAACAAATACATAAAGATTAAAATCAAATTCTTAATACTTGCAATTTAAATATTTTCTGTTCTAGGCAAAAAAGTCAAGTTTTAATGTAAGCTAGTGACCATATGAATTTAATGAAATGGCTTTTTTGAATAAGGTTTCGGATTTCATGAAATCGCGCAGTCAAAGACTTACATTTTTAAATTCAAGTAAATGTACCTTCACTATTAAACATATATGCAGACAACAAAAAATTAATAAATATTTTGGATTTAGTAAACCTGTAATTTACTGAATGAAATGAGAAAAAAGTATTTAAGTAAGTAAGTAATAAAAACAGTTTGTAAAATACTTGTATATTTTCAAAAGTAGTAAATGGAATCTGAGTTAGAAGAATTTGTGGTAGAATTAGAGGTTTCCTATGGATTTCAAAAGCAAACAACGTTGAAAGCTAATGTTGTTAGAAGTGGGTAAACCGCAAATGTGGTATTTTGTTTGGATTTTGTGAATTAAATTAAAAAGGAAAAACTTAACTGATCCTAAAAGAGTATAACTAATATAGTTAAACAATGACAACTGTAATAAGAAAAGTAACATTTATTTTTATAAGGTACTGATGCTACTTGCAAAATATGAGCAGAATTTAGAATAATATCTGAAATAAACCACATATTAAAATTTTTATATATGGGTGGCTAGAAATGATTTAACAATACACACACAATGCTTTTGAGCTGGTGGACTTGCTGTTCCGAAACTTGTTCTTGATCACTATTTCTATTATTAAATTATTATTATTATTATTATCATTATTATTATTAAGTAATGATATTTTACATATTTATTTAATTATAAAGCTCGGCACTGAGTATAGATAGTTTGATATACTAGCAATATTTAATACAAAACAATAATTCTAAATTTAATTCTTATCAAATTAGCAGGTGTTTTATCAATAGAAAATATCATTAGCAATCATTATCTTTAAAACGATCAGATGCAGGAATATTTTTCTTTCGCTGGATGTATTTGACAATTTGGATTTTTATATCAAAGTTATTTAGTAAAAAAGGAAAATTAAATCAAACATTTTTGTTTTTAACAACAGATTCTCCTCTCCGCACTTATCGCTTGTGCGTCAGCCGCCCCAGGATACCTGGCAGCTCCAGTGGCCACATCTTACTCCAGTCAGAGCACAGTGGTAGCCCACCCCGCACCAGTTGTACCGGTGGTGAAAGCAGCCCCCGTAGTGGTAAAGGCTGCTCCGATCGTCGCTGCAGCCCCCGTTGTACCGGTAGTAAAAACCGTACCTGTAGTTCGGGCTGCTCACGTGGTGCATACCGCTCCCATATTGCCCGTGATAAAAACAGCACCAATCATCGCCACGCCCGTCGTTCATGCTGCACCGGTGGTGCTTCATTAGGACATGAGTATTATTTAAGTTATCTAATGTTTCTGTTTTGATTCTTTGGCGTATTATGTAAATAAATTTTTAATTTAAAGGTAAAGCTTATTTTATTATTTTAAGGTGTTTATTTCCCCCATATAATTAGATTCGTTATTACAAAAAAGATTTTAAGGTCGATTCGATGATAATTTCCTCATGATATTTGCGCCTCCCAGCAGCCAAATGAAGTAATTTAACTGCCTTGTTGAAAACGTGACATGATGCGTACAACTGGAGCCTTCTACAGTCTTACGAGACTGAAATTGTATCACCTCTACTGCCTTACTAGTAACCGAGCAATATCGGCAGAGATTTACGGGATATTATGCAGTTTGTTAAAGAAATTAAGGATTTGCTGTGAAATTTTAGAAATATTTAGCAATCTTCTTTTAGGATAATAATAATAATAATAATAATAATAATAATAGGACTTTATTTAAACATACTATTGGGCGAAGTCTAGCGTAGCTATTCCACTCAACCCAAAATAAAATATAAACTTAGTACAATATGAAAAATAAACAAACCAAAAACATAAAAAACTATAGTACCATGCTTTGACCAAAAGTACAAGCTAACGAATTAACCTATACATCATCTGTTTTTTGAAACTTTCCACAGAGCATATTTTAGTAAACAAATGTTCATTATAACATTTTATAGCATTATAAGTAAAAGACCGCGTGTATAAGGAGGTTCGGAAGCTAGGCATTGATAAATGGTGGACATATTTAAGAAATAAATCAGTGTAATGCAAGCTGCGATGACTATGAAACTTATCACGCAAATATTTTGGCGAAGAGGATCGAAAGACACGAAACAACAAAGTTGCAAGGTGATAATAAAAAAGTTGATCAATTTTCAACCATTTAAGTTGCTGTATGTACTTACTGATATGAGCATACTTCTTCAGTCCAAATATGAATCTGCAGCAGTTATTCTGCACCTTCTGAAGCCTGTATTTATTAATGGCAGCAACCAGCAAGACAAGGAAAATATACCGTAAAACAGTAAAGTAAGTGAGGGATTACCAGAGATTCGCATATTTTTTTTCTAAGTTTAAAGTTGAGGATGAGATGATTAGAGTACAACAGCTTTAAAGCAACATAACATTTTTTAATAACAGAAGATACGTGATTTTTAAAACGAAGGTCATTATCTATACTTAAACCAAGACTTTTGATCCTTTCATATACAGGCAGTTGATTATGGTCCACATATACATTAATATCATCCTTCACAAAACATTTTTGTGACGATTTTGACGCAAAGTATACTACAGAACACTTATTGCTGTTCAACTTTAAGTTAATGTTATTAGAACATTTACTAATGCTGCCTAGGTCCTCATTCATTTCTAAGCATGCCCTCTCTATGTTCTGTGGGTTGAAATGGTGTAAAAGGTAAGTATCGTCAGCGTATGCGACGCAAGTTGAAAATTTGGGCTTTGAAAGTAAATCAGCGGTGTAAATTAAAAACAGAATTGGTCCCAGGATAGATCCTTGAGGGACTCCCGACGTCACTCTGCCGACATCAGACATTTCGCCACCCAACAAGACTCGCTGGCACCTATTGAGCAAATAAGATCGGAAGAAATTAACAGAAACCTCATCAAAACCGTAGTAAGTCAATTTACTGCAAAGCAACACATGATCCAGTGTATCAAAAGCTTTCGAAAAATCCAATGAGACCAAAAGACTTGCCCTACCAGCATAGAGGGATCCAATACACTCGTCCACCAAATTAGTCAACGCAGTTGTTGTACTGTAATGAGTACGAAAACCTGACTGGTTTTCGGGTATAATTTTAGCTTCAGAAACATAATCATATATTTGTTTATGAAGAAACTTTTCACATACCTTAGACAACACAGGCAAGATGCTGATTGGTCTCAAATCGGATACAGATTTAATTTCATCAGTTTTAGGCAAAGGTCGTATTAAAGCGAGCTTCCAATCATCGGGATAATAACTGTGCTCGAAACAACAATTGATAATGTGAGCAACATAGTTACAAATAACAGGGCAACAGAATTTCAACATCTTAGAAGAAACGCCGTCGTGTCCAACTGCATTTGATTTCAAAGCAAGAATAACATTAGCAACATCTTCAGGGGAAATTAATTTAATATAAAATTTAGTATTTTCATTAAAAAGTTTACTATCAAATTGTTTTACTTCATTGGGACAGTTATTGGATGGGGAAAATACCGACATAAAGTAGTTATTTATTTCATTAGCAGAGTATGATGATACGTCACAGGACTTCCCACCTGGCTTGACATGTAAGTAATTTAGAGCTTTCCACAAATGTTTACTGGAAGTTTAATGCTGACTTGGTTTAAGTACGCAGTCTTTTCCTTTCTGATAGCGCTAACCGTCATGTTACGAAACTGCTTATACTGAACCCAATCCTGCAATTTTCCCGTTTGTTTGTACTTACTTAGTAACTTATTACGTTCTCGCATCATGATCTTAATTGTTGGCGTAAGCCAAGGTGCATATGGCTTCGAGATGTAAGCAGGATGTTAGTATTTCTGATATACCCGTACATTCGCAGTAGGCACTTCCTTTTAAGAATATGCTATAAACAGCTTTACAAGCCAGCTAAGAATAGTAAAAATTCCGGTAAGATTGTAAGAATAGTATTCATCTCATCTCAGTATAAATATTAATTTCAGCTATTATTGTGCATTAGGTAACCTGGATTTGAAGGTCAACTTTATAATTTCGGTAGTATCAAAGGTGTACTTATTGGATGTCAGAGCTTTCTTTGGCGTATAAGCCAAATGTTTTTTCTGATGTTGTGCTTTTTAAATTTCCAAGTGTTCCAAAGATTTAGCGTTTTACCTTTTTTCACAACGTCAGGATTTTATGTTCTGTCTTTATTCACTTTATATTAGCAACGTCTTCTTTAATTATAATTTTACTAGCTGTACCTGATTGTTCCATGTACATGTTTGTATAATGTTACACTGTACGCATTCTACATATGCAGGATGTTTCACGAATGATAATGACCCTGACGAAATTMAMAATGCAACCCAAAATATATTTGCAGAGGTAACATTGATAATTGTTCATCGTCTTAAAAAATATAAAACGAACAGAGCTGTATAAATTCGTAAATTTTGATATAAACTTCAATCATTTGCTTTTAAGTAAATTCGGTACCTATTGTAAAACAAATTTTATTTTTGAAAAATGTTTATTATCCTGTCTGTCAGCATTACACTGACATGATGACAAAGCCACCTAGCTGCCTTAACGGGTACTACTTCCTAAAGGAAGTGACCTGTAGCGTCATTTATTGTTATCACATGCGTCTGTGTCGTTACGGACGTTTTGTAACAACAGTATGATGCGAGGATTAGTTATACAGCGTTAAAAATTCGCGAACTAGTTGTTAAAAAGTATAATGAAAGTAAATCGATGTCTCAAATTTCTTCTGATGAAATATCAAAATATAACGTCTTAATGCGTACATGTAATACGGTCAGAAAGTTCCTGACTGCATCTACCCAAAAACAGCAGAACTTTGAATTAATCGGTTTCAGCCCACAATGCAAAAAAAGACTTGATTGAATGAATAAAATAATTAATAATCACAAGAACTTAGGTAATAGCAGGCCAGAAATGAGATAGGTATTAGCCAAAATCTTTTTTAAAATAATAAATAATAATAATAATAAATAACCTTTGCCAAGTGATAAATGCTATACATGACGTTTTGCACTTTTATCTAGTAGCAAATATTAAAAAAGTATTAAAAAAACATTACTTTTACCTGAATAACAGAGTATATTACAAAAATGAAGGGTATCAAAGCTGGCTAGATTTTGTGACATAAAATGTGCCCAAACTTTGTTTTACAGTTTAGCGATATTTCCTGTAATAAATTAACTATAAAAAAGAAGACTTCAACAGTTCAATTTAAATGTATTAAAAGGCAATATTGCGTCACTACAACTATGAACATTTAGAACTCTTTCAATTCTATAGAGCCGCTGATTAGTATCATTAGTATTTATTGAACGAAAACAAGTAGGTAAGATGATTTGCGCCCAGTTGTTTACACCGCTGCTCTTTCGCAAACAGTTTTTCAATCGCCGAGAACCTAAGGAGCAAGATAACTGCAAACTCGAAGGAAAACATAAACCCAATTACCGAATACCTCAGTAGAAGAGTTGAAGTTCAATAGCGAAAGGTTGCTTGTTTTCTGGCTACAGAAATCTTATTAGGAACTTTGGAGTAAACTTCAGTTTTAAACTGTTAACAGCTGTAATACTAAGTGGAATCGTTGGGAAATGACATTTTACGCCTTCTGACTTTGCCGGATGGTGTTTTGCTGTTATAATGGTTTGAGTATGTATGTATTAGTAAAATTCACTTGCTTTATCGTGTAGCTAAATAATTTCTTCATTACCTTACTTTAAAGCAGCGGTTACCGATATCGGTTAAAATACCACATTTGTTTGACGTTCCTTTACTCTCGTTTTGCCAAAAAATCCTATTTTAAAAAAGTTGTAAGAATGCAGAACAATTGTGTATTACAAGGTAGGTAAATAATTATACAAAGAATATATTTCAAACCCTTCAAAAATTTTAATATGCAACGGGTTATGCATACGCTTGAATGTCACTTTTCTTTGAGCTACAAGCTATACGAGTACTTCTAATTATGTGACCAACCATTTGAACATGCATTAATACTGTAAAATATAACTGACCAGTATCCTTGATAGTTATTCTTTAATCTTGTAGATATTTCTCGATGATAAACACTTTATAACGCTGTCAGTGTAATTTTTGTAGCATATTTGAATTAAAGAATTAAGATTAAGGACAATATTTCGGTTTATTCAGGGTTATTCCGACTGAGGAGCAGTATGCGTGGAAAGTTAGCATATCTTGTCATATTCAGCAAATTAGATTTATAGACAGGACAGAGAAGTGTCCTATAATTCACAACAATAACTTAATAACATGAATTTTAACATTCATTTTATGTAGTAATGTAAGAATATCTGAAAATAGAGTATATCCCGCACTCCATGAAAAACAATAACGTTTCTAACCGCGGTAATTATCTAATCTAATTGTTGTTTTAGACATCTGCTATACTGGCTCTTATCAGCTAATTTTAATGGGTAGTATATGTAAAAAAGTTTTTGAAGTCTTACACCGCAATTTTAGGCTTATTTTGTGAAAATTGGTATAGGTCATCTAGCGGTGGCTTTATGAACTACGACATGTTACGCTCAGTAAGCACAGGAAAAGCCCGCGGAAAACAGCCTGGTAAAATAAGATTATATTGAATGATTAATCTTCGTCACATTCATTTTAGCTTAAAGTTAACTACTTCCTCTGCAATTTATTTAAATACAAGTGCCGTGTCAAAAAAGAGTGTGTTAAAGATACAGTCACAGGGGACTTTTCCTGAAATTAGAATGCACACATACAGACCGGTTTGGGAAAAGTCGTTCTAGTTGCACTGACTAAGATGGCAATTGTATCAAATTAAATGTATTGTGGAAATATTTGCCTGATTAATTTTTGACATAATCGAGTTTGTACACTAGTGGATCTTTAACATGTTCTTCATGTAAAACTTTAAGATGGTAATTTCTACAGTTTTCAGTTTCAAAACTATTARGCGGTAACAACTAACGAACTAGCGCTAAGGTAKTAGGGTGACTATCTGAGAAAGATTTAAAGTCATGTTCAATGTAGCCCAGGTTACGTATTTGACGAAATTAAATACTGACATACCATGGATGGGTAGGCTTATTTTCATTAAAATGCTACATAACACGGCTTAAGATATTATAATATATTTAAGGTTTTTAATGATGGAGTACTGGCGTAGTTGCAAAAAATGCAAAACCCACAAGAATTTGGCGGTATCCCTGAGTTCGTAGATTGTAGGTGAAAACCCGTAAGCATATTCCGGGTATAACCATTAGTAGTGACCATCCTAACTAATGGATTAGCTCAAATAATGACATACATGGCCTCACTTGTATAATTTCATATCTTACCTTCAACCATCAATCTGCAAGCAACTTTTTGAATATTTTCTGCAGTTTATTGTTGACTCCAAAATTTAACTTCAAAGTAACTTGGCCCACTTGTCTATACATGGCCACCATTCGCTCTTGTATAATTTTAGGACCATTGCCTTCTTTTGATAAAAATTTTATAACACTCCGATGCTCCAGTTTAATTTCACTTATTTTTTAACACAAACTTCTTCGCTGAACTGTTATAAATTACAAAGCCATAAAAATTACATGCAAACCTGACAGCAAAGGCTTGTCTTCGTGTGTCTTTTGTTTCATGTATGGTACATTTCTTTATAAATTGCCTACGTACCTTAGTAGTTCTTTAAGTATAAACAAATAAACAGTTTCACAATCAGTATGATGGTTTCTTTATCATATAGTCCAGATTTATTTTCATCGTTTTGGACCCTTAACGAAGACTTGGTTTCCAACTTAGTTTCCAAAGGTGCAGGTCAGATCATGGCGAGAATAAAGTATGGTGTGTCAAGTATGTAGCTGACGAATTTTGTGGATTCGATCTACCGCGCATAACGTCACCTTGGAGCAAAATGTAAAACTGACGTTTGTCTGAGGCGAACATGATTATTAATTGTTGGGTTTCTGTGCAGTTTTGATTAACATTTTTGTTAGTTAGTAATGACTTTGTTTGTATGGTGTCAACGGGTGCAGTCAAGTACCAGGATAATAAAAGAGTTTGTTTTACACCATTAACTACCAGCTAAGAGAATTGAGATTGAATACCGCACAGAAACCCAACAGTTTATAACAGAGACGTCATGCGCGGTAAAATCACAAAATGCGTCAGCTGCTTGACACACTATACTTTCTTCTCGCCAAGTCAGATCTACGTTTTTCTCGTAATTACGAGAAATGGATTAATGGATACTTATTGATTGGTGGCTAATTTCGGTAGTTAACATAGCTAACTTACCTATCCAATGAGACTGCTATCAGACTGTAGACGGAAGCTGCGACCGAGACGCCTTGTATGTAGGGCACTGTCTTGCACATCCACCAGCCAAGGACCCAAGCTGCAAAAGAGGAAGGCTTCAGATTCAAGGACGCAACATATGTGTTTCCGAATTAATATAACGGGAAGAGCCAATTCTCCCGACTGTCACATGCAGCACAGCTTTACATGATAAATTATCATCGCTTTTGCATCAGATATTAAAGGTCGAACGCTGTACCCGACCGGAGGCTGTAAGTGGGTTACGGAGACAATTCTGCACGGCCGTTATACTTCCAAGGTCTGTAGAGTGACATATGCGACCCCGGTCAGTTCTGATTATAGTTATACGTCTGTGTGCATAGAGATAAGGGATGATGTATGGAAGGCTACGGGGTGAAAGTGTTAAGGGATTAATAAAACCTTCATTCCGAATTGGTGTAACAAATAATTAAACATAAACCTTTTTTTATTTGGAAGTTCGCGTGAAACAAGAAAGAACGCTTTGTACGCAAGTCAGCAGGCAAGTAGTGCCACTCCAGTATTTTAGCTTACTGTATGCAATTTTAAAGTTAATGGTAGCCTCCTGTCGTTTCGTGACTATCGTTCATCTGCATCGTGATTATATATTTGAGCCTTAAATTTAAGCATAACATGTATACAGTGCATAATACAACATAACTCTTTACATTACCCTAACGATCTTATCAGATAGAAAGCGACTAACACGCCACCATGCTTTGATGCTTTAGTCGTTTTTACACACACGAAGCTTTTTTGATTTATATTTCGCTTTATCTGATTTATCGTCTTGTCAGCCCCACATCATAAATGCTGATAATTCCACTACTGGAGTGGTCAAATGTTTACACTTGTTACTAATCATAAAATTTCGAAGGTTATACCACAGTTTTCGGCTAATTATCTACCTAGGTGGGCCTTGTTCTTGCCCAATTATCAGTACAAAATTTTGTAAAATCAAATCAAATTCTTGCTATTTGCAAGAAGTTAGAGTTAGATTAAATTTTTTTTGGAATAGGGTCGACATTTTGCCCGCTCTTGTAAGGGGCATCATCAGGAAAGGAATATGAAATATGGTATAATAAACTTAACTCGAAAAAAATGTCCGACCTGAACCAAATACCAAGGAGTTAAGAGAACAAAACGATAGAGTAACATTGTACAGGGCGTTACGAGGGGGGTGAAAAAGCTGGAACGACAGAGGGGGAAAATTGTGAAAATGGATATAGCCGTTGTGTGATTGGGTTCCATATAATAGAGGGGTGGGAACCATCTTCGCGGCTCAAATTATTTGTATGTTTAGAAATTTTCTATGGCTTCTCGGAATTTTCGGGTTGCAAAAATGAGACTTTCGCTAGGACTGACAAATTGTCAAACAAAATAATGTGACCAGTTTCATGCTGATGTTCGGCTACTGCTGAATGGTTTTATGCAGCGTTTGTGTTCGTTAAGCCTTGTTTTAATAGATTTGGCTGTTTCGCCGATGTATACGGCACCGCACGAACAAAGGATGATGTAAATACCTCTAGAAGATAAAAGATATTYATTGTCCTTCGGGGATGAAAGAATCTGGGACATTTTCGAAGGAGGCTGGCAGATAGTATGGACGAGTTGTTTCTTAAGAATTTTACCGATTCTGTCTGTGACACCTYCAACATAAGGAAGTAAAGCAATGAGTCTATAATTTGGGGGTTAGAAAGTTAGTTTGGACTTGGGGTAAAGATCACGATTAATTGCAGATTGTATCTCACGGTTATTATACCAGTTATAGGCCTGATGCGTAAGTGTTGCATTTCATCTTCGAAGTTTGCCTGGTTCAAAAATTGCCACTGCATGGTTAGCAGGAGAATTTAGTACATACATTTTTGTGACGTATGATGATGAGAAGACGCAAGTACCGATCTGTGTGGGTGGCTTTGCAATGGACGGAGTGGCCCAAACTACAAGGACATCATGAAATGGAATGGAATTATTGCTTTCCATTTCAATCGCGAATTTTATAGCAGAATGTTGGGAGTTAAAGTTATCTAAGAAGGTTGTATAAGGTGTCCGAGCCGTGAGGCTATATAATGAAAGTGTCGTCGAGATTCACAAGCCAGATTTTAGGTTTCATGTCTGATGACCCTAACGCTATTTATTGAAATGCTTCCATGAGTATGTTTGCCACTATTGGCGACAATGGGGAACCCATAGGTGTACCAGACATTTGTCGGTAGGATTGACCATGAAATGTGAAATACGTTGAAGTGAGACATTTTTCTACCAATTCTGCGAATATATCAGGTTTATTGTCCCGGGATGGATGTTCGTTACGGATTCTGGAACTGGAATGTTTATAAACAAGGACATGCCGTTGAAACTGACCAGAATGTCCCGTGGGTCGAGAGTGAGCTCCGATAAAATGTTCACAAAGTGTTTGGAATTAAAAACATGTGAAGATGTTTTCACCATGTAGTCCTAACAATATTCCAAGGTAAAATTCCTTTTTATGAAGTCTTGGAAGACCTATAGACGAGGGGGAAACGCCCGTTACAACGTTTCGTTCTCTTTCCTTCTTAAAATTTGGTTCGGCTCGGACGTGTTTCTCGCGTTAGGTTTTTATCATATTCCATATTCTTGTCCTGACGATGCATGAGCAAGATCTCGCGAAACGTCGATCCTATTCCAAAAACAGACGCGGTCTAATCCAAAAAGACTAAGATTTAGATCTTATTTATTTTAAATTATTTCGCTTACCCGATAAACGGACAAGCATGGATTWGGAAAATTAGACTATATATTATTTTTACATGMTGAATTTTCCATTAAATTTCGAGAAAGTTAGATCTGAAACCTTGGAAAATCGAAATCTAGCTGAAGTTACTAAGGAACTACTAAGAAACGTTAGTCCTGAACAGGTAGATAATTCCTTTATTTTCTATAGAATTAGAAATGAGCTTTTGGTTGAAGCATATTCTGTTGTTTAATAATAGACTGATAATTTTTACATTTTTAATACAAAAATATTAAATGAAATGCCAAGTCCTATATGGGAATTGTCACAACAAAGGGTTTAGCCAGGTCGTATGTACATTGGCTGGATATGGTTAAAAAAAGTTATGCAAAAAAACCGCTGCAAATTGAGTCAATACTTCCACATCCAATTGTCAAAATGACATTTACGTTTTTATTTCTTATACTATACGATTATTAATCACGTTTTGAGCATTTTTTCTCTCTACATATTTTTTCTAAGACAAACAGTCCTCGTGATATTAGCAAAAATATATAAATTTTAAAATCGGTTTTTTCCAAATAACTCGAAAATTATTAACTTAACAAAAAATTACAACAGTGCTTTCTGATCAGAAATTTGATTTTCCATATAATTCCAAAATTTAAAAAAATCGTACGAGCAGGATCCGAAATTATAAGAAATTTTATTTCCTATCTTTCGGTATTTTCATTTTTTCAATATATTAAATATATTCGCAGATATTTAGGAAAAACTGTTTTCTTTAAGTAACGCTTTCTTGCTAATATCTTCTAAACAGTTTGTTGCTGCACCGAAAATTTATAAGAACGAATAATACTCGCAGTTATACTACTAATCACATACTAAAGCGAAAAAAAAATTAAAAAAATAAAATTTGCAAAAAGGGTAGTTACCTCCTTTTCGCCCCCTTCCCGATACCCTACTTACCCCATAAACAATAGGTCGCTTTGGGTAGTTGAGATTTATACGTGTACCAAATTTCAAGTTCATATATTAAGTTTTTCGGAAGTTATCGTGTCCACAAACAAAACCACAGACACACTGACACAGACAAGAATTTTTTTTGCTCAAATTCTGTTTTCGACCATTTTAAAGCGAATGAGCAAATAAAAATTTTTTAAAATTTTTTCGCGATACAATACTTCCCATCCGTTGGATGTGGAAGTAAAATTGTTATAGATTTCAAACTTCTTCAAGTCAAGCAGAATTTGAAGTGTAGGATATTCCTTTTTTATTACATGGACCTTTTATAAATAAATATTTATTAGGTGGATGCTTGCTCTAAATGGGTAAAAAAAATTCCGATTACACTGAAAATTGAAGCGTTGCGTTCTAGTTTCGCTTGGTATATTTTGCAGCATTTGTTGGTAACAGATAATTACACCAATTCTACATTCAATATTTTTCAAAAACCAACAAAAATAAAAAGCCCTAGCAGATTAACAGAGGAGTTCCACCAATTATACCAAACCATAATTAAGCATATAACAGCACCACTTTTTAATAAATAATATTAATAATAATATATTATTTATTAATTTTTTGTGTGCTCCAGTACCACAATATGACCTACTAATTTCTCTTTTGCTGAGATTATGTTCAACCGCAAATTATGCACTAGGTTTGATAATCTTTTATCTCTAAAGATTGTACAAACAAGTACAATTAAAACAGCGAAGCAATTTTAAGGGTATAAGGCGCGATGAATTTAAAACTTCAAAAATATTATTGATCCAGAATCATTAATAAAACTTTATGAAATTATTATTTCTAAAAGAACTGGTACACAAACATATTTAGTTAGTAATTAGTACCAGAGTTGAACGACGTAACTTGAAAGCCGCATCTAAATAAGATTAGAATGAGTGGTGGCAGGAATTGTTGGTTTTGTTTAATCCCCTAGTATGAATTAGGATGAAGGAAAAGTAGTAATACTAGAGTATGAAACAGAATACAATTTAAACTACAATAAAGCAAGAGCAAAACGTAGGATTAAATTCGTTGATCACTTGTATTATAATTAATTATCAATTTTGTTAATTTAGTTTACACATATAATTTACCTATTTATTTATGTAAAATTTTTAAGATGAGAGGAGTGTAATGTATATAGTTATACCAATAGTATGTGGGAAAGTTACCTGTAGAGGAATCGAAAAAAGGAATGAATGCAGTCGGTGGAACAAAGAAGTTGCAAAGAACTTAACGTCTCTTTTCATAATTTTAACGGAGATACATTAGAATCAGCCTATCAGCTATAACTCTAGAAACCTCCGTTTTGGTGTCTATTGACTTCTCAATGTATCTAATAAATGTCCAGTAGAGTAATTTTAAGTAACCTGCAATAATAGCGGAATATTTTCCAATCGTTTAATGAGAGCGACTTGTATCATTCCATTCTTATATTTGATAAACACTGTGCAGAAACAGCATCCGACCGTAAAGAAAGATACTTCTAGAACATATCGTTGCCCCTTCAATGTAGCCGTCATCAATTATAAATTTTTGCTCCTTGTCAGTTTTTCCGGTCAGAACTATACTTTAAGTATCAGTAATCCATGAATCGAACAAATAGCTTCTTCTACCCGAACTAGAGGTTACATATAGCGAAAGTTTTCAGGAATTAGTGTGTACTATCGGGTACATGAATGATAACTTACGTATTCCCTCTTCAGTGAGAACAAGGGCTTTAAAGGTTAGTATCGTCTATGTATTGATTTGATGATCGTCTTCAATTTGTGATAGAAAAACTGATAWCTATTCCTCTTGCAWTTTTATCATGGATTTCAGCTTGGAATGAACAAATGAAAGAGCGGAAGTAAGAGCATGTATACTAACAAAACGGTTTAATTAATGATTGACATCTCTTTCTGCGCCATCCATTCCAAAATCTTATACTCTGTATTATAAACTTCTTTAGACCTTTCAATAACAATTTTGGTTCAGCTTTGGTGATCTATTACCTTTATTAGCAGATAAACTTTTTCATTATTGTTTATTCTACTCATTTTGAATGCAAAACTAAACTAAACGAATGAACGAGATGGCAAACAAGCGTGTCAACTAGAATAAAGTCTATCTTTATCATAGGAGTAGATGCAGAAAAGTTTCAGGGGACTATGTTGAAAAATAAATTCGATTTGCTCTTCTCATTCATAAACTAGCCTCGTAGGTTACATACACCCGAGGTGGCTAACACTTTTTTAACTGTTCTCTGAGTATACATCTTATTCTTTCCCGTACATACAGTTCAAATCCAATATTTGACAACACAGTGGCTGGGATTTTCATTTGCAGAGCTGCATTCTCGGGAGAAAGTCGAGAAAGTAATTAAAAGTACTTCCAAGAAAATTAAAGTCAATAACGGAGGTAGACTAAAAGGTATGTACCATCAGTACGAGATGACATCCCTACCAGCGCGCAAGGGAATCACTACGATCACTTCTAACAATAAGACTTATCCTTATTAAAGCTAAAATAATGCTTTTCCTTCCGTGAAAAATAATATGATTTTCTACCCAACACGTGCTACATTCTCCTCTAATACAATTGATAAATCGATTTTGTACCAACCCACATTTTCTAGTTTTAAAACTTCAAAACAAGCGCCAGTCTTCTTTAATATCCTAGATGCAATTTAAAAACTAATTCAATACACGAACTTGTGGATTGCACTGCACACTATAAAACGTGGTGGGTCTTATTTAATGCCAAATCAATAGTAAACTATCCCGTTTTATACTAGAAACTAAATTTACCGATATTGAATGTGAAATTGACCTAAGTAGACTTTTTGTTTCTAACATCGCGTGTCCGCAGTTTTCAGAATGGGCGGCAAAGGCGCATCTTGGTTCAGTTCACGTAAAGCGGCTAAAAGCGGCAAGTCGAGCAAGAATCATTTAAACGAAAAGTTTTAATGAAATCGCCTGTTTTCCCAAAGGGATACAGCATAAACTCCGCAGCAATAAGCGCATGCATAAAGAGACTAAGGAAAACTATTTTCATTTAGGAAGACGCAAAGCAATTGAAGTCTGAAATAAAAAATAAAATCGAAGCACGTGATATTAATATTAGATAAGGCTGTTAAAAACTTTTATCTTATTCTATTGACAAAACGTTTTATTAGCTAGAAACTTGTTTGTGGTTGAAAACGTGATCGTTGGGCCATGGGCGTCATTTTTAGACGTGTAATGTTCAAGGTGTTTAGTTGATACCGATACATGTAATTATAAAACGTGACAAGTACTTTTTATAAACAAACCCCATTCATTAAAACATGAAGTGTTGATAGATGAGCAAGCTTGTTTGGTATAGCCTTCAGATGTTAAGTGATGAATGAATTAATATTTTACATATATTTAGTATTATTCTGCAAACATAAAACTTGAAGGAACTTTTTGTTGTAGGACAGAATAAAGCGATTTTCCGAGAAATTTAAATTGAAAAAATCTTTATCGTCCTCAGTTCAGATTTTTACAGTCGCTTTGTCCAATCGATTACACGCTCATTTGGCGCTCAGGCAATTAAAGGGAGGCTAAACGATTAAACGGCCGGTAACTTGTCGACACTAATAAAGTTGGGAGAACAGCAAGACCGCACGGCACAAAGTTCCTACCCCCGAATACTGCTACGTAACGATTAAGACGTATCAGGCCCTATTATCTTTAATTAATGGAATTTTAGAGCCCGCCAACATGTAGTCATTATGATTACTGCATGGTGTGTTAATTTACTAGCTAAGGGCGACCACTTAACGCGTTAGCTAATTGGTAGGTAGTTGAAGGTTGTGTACGGCACGCCAATTATGTAAGTTTGCGGTATTTTAGGTAATAAACAACAATCGTGGTCATACGTGTGATGTGTGTGTAATATATATTTCTACTTAGTCTGTGGAAGCATGTAAATAAAATAAGTTACCTATACTTAAATGCTGTGGAGAGATATATATATATATATATTGGAGATGAGGATCCACCTATTTTTACAAAACAGCACCACCAAAGAGTGCAGTTCTCAAGCATAATAATAAGAAAATTATGTCTATACCATGTCGCCTGTGTCAGAGCAATCTGTGGACAACTGTTTCGGTTTATAGAGCCTCCTCAGCACAGATCTGATTGCCGTTAATTGCCAGTAGATGGCATGGTGTTATCCACGTTATAATTCTAGCTTAAATTTAATTGTTAAATTAGACAAAAACACAAACTCGGTTGAAATACGCTGGCAATAATACCTGTAGTAATAAATATTTAAAATATCATCAAAGATGTATCTTTTATTGTGGTAAGAGAACATTGAAGTATAAAAAACATTCTTGTTAAATGTGCCGGCTTTATATTATTCGAAAGTTTCAATCTTTGATAGCGAGACAGATGCCAGAATCCTAAACTTGGGCATTAAGTTTGATCAGGACATGGGTTAGTTCAGTTTAAACGTATTCAGTTTAAGGAAAATAAGAGTTTGGAGTTTGATCATTTGCTAACATTTACTGTTACTACTTGTGAAAGACGTCTTCAATTGTATACGTGGTGATGGCAATTTTACGATGTTACATTAAAATCGGTGTGAATTATGCAGCTGCATAAAGTAACATCAGACTGGCACATAATATTTGACGATTTTAATGCATTCTTTATCTGAAAATAAACAAGTTTGCGGTTTCTTTTAACTTTCTCTAGTTTTAAACTCGATCTTAAATTATTAAAGAATGTGTACAACTTGACTCTCCATCATTTTCAACAAGGAATTAAAAAAGGATAATAATACACAATAATCTTTAGAAAAATGATGAAGAAGTCGGAGAGTATTATATCTGAATTTGATTAAGCATATTTTACGTCAAACTAACTAAAAGGCATTTTCTAAGAAATAAACGTGAAGTTGAAACCTCATAATAATTGTCTAAGTACTTTGGGCAAACTAATACTAATTGCAAATAATCAGGCAGATGCAGATTATTCCATCTTCACTCAAGACATGCTTCTACCCATGCTTAACGATCAAAAGTAGTAAAACTGATTATACAATACAATTGTCATACAAAAATGTACGAAGAGACTATCATAGAAATAATCAGTAACTGTATAAACAAACAAAAAAAACTTCTAACTGACTACCCATGTGATATACGTATACAAAATTCATCAGGCTAACTGGATCTGCCACAGACACTTATGAAAATTTTATTTTCCTTTTAATTTAATTTATTTTTTGGTAGTAAATAAAGATCATATCAGTTCAAAATAACTTCTGATGCAGAAATATGGAGGCAAGCCTATTAGTATTTGTTGTGCAACCACGATAGTTTTTGATTTAGAGTATCCCAATTAGTACCACTAAACATAGCAATGGTTCGCGGAGCAAATATGTAGACACTCTTTGATAAAACAGTCTTTTCACTGTTTCCTAGTCGTTCGCAGTGCTGTTCACAAGAATAAATATTTACTAACTTTTACACCATTTTAACTATATCTGGTAATTCATTGCAGTATTGACAATGTACCTTGAAAATAGTTACATAGTTTATTAGTACACTTAATAAATCACAAGTACAGCACTAAGTCGAAGTAAGCACTTTGGAATGCTGTAATAATTAAGCCGATTGTCTACCAAATCATTACAGCTATATTTACAATGCCTTACCCAAATGTGCACTTTTTAGACTACACGAAAGGAATGGATATAATTTTGATTCCATGCCTTTTTGTAACCACTATTTATAAAATGAACAAAACAAACATTACTTGTACAGTTTCTGTATTTGAAAAATGTCTCTATTAATTTACTTCAAAACTGAACCCAAGTAAGCAAGATAGTCAATGTCGAAAGTTTCTTTCAAGGAACGTCGGTCTAAAAATACGTTCCCACTTCTCCGTATGAAACAATAACACCCTTAATCAAATTCCTCGCGGGGCGAAAATATCGTCCTCGGGAAGTTTTCCCACCCGGCTCGTTATTTTTTTTCATCGAGCGATCCCAACCTGTTGTTCCAGTTTGCCCGTCCCGAATACCTTCTCGAAGCTATCGACCGCGCAAATGCAAATGAAAAACTGCCGGTTTTCCTTACGCGAGTTCGGATGGATTTCCTTGCTCTTCACGACTTCTATTTTGAGATATGGGTCAGTGAAACGGGGCAGGAATTTTTGCTGATCGGAATGCCCATTGACTATTGGGTCCACCTGGAACTAAAGGTATTTAGGATCGATTGTGAGTCCAATCAACTGCTAAGGGAATAGGGTTATCGGGTCGGGTTAGGCAAGCCGTACAAATCGGTCTTAACGGAAAGGGGGCACCGACGGAATGGGCATGTTATGTAAAAATATGCTCAATACATCGATAAGAATGGGTTTATAGCAGGGTTGGCAAAAAACATGTTTTTTTTTTAAATTAAACAAAACAAACAGTTTTTTTAATTTAATCATGTTTAAATTGTTTTAAACATGTTTTTTTCTTACTTAGTTAAAAATTGTTTAAAACGTTTTAAACATGCACTCTCATGCAAATTACTATGTGTATTAGTGAAAACAAATACGAGTAGATGACTCAAAGCGTAGCAGTTGTCTAAAAATCCCTAGGTGAATACGATTGCCCGTTGACTTTTCTCATTTGTATTCGATGTGTACGGCGTTTACGCGACAATTTTAGTTATTATGAGCCGGTTTTTCTTTTCTATTTTAAGCGAAAATCAACTCTGTTCTTAAAATCCAGACCAATCACATACTGATTACTAGGTAGATTTTAACTAATATCGGCTTTAACAAAGAGAATAGAAACCGACCTTGTATGTTTAAAGTTTAAAGTTCAACAATTACAATGACCAGTAGGAGAAATAATGCAGGGTGGAATTACTTCGACAAAATTAAGGTGCAAAATAGTACAATACGCGCTCGATGCAAGAAGTGCAAAAAGGATATGCTTGCACTAGTAAAAATATTTTATTTCTTGTTTATTGTTTTTTATATTCCAAAGTTCTGATAACTACTTGTTCTATTATGCTAAATATATAATTATCTAGTAAGTGTTGAATGAACGTCTTACTTATTGTTTTGTTGTATTGGATCAGAAATACAAATTTTTATGTTATGATAAGGTTAAGATTTTTATTTGTTGTTTTAAAATGTTGGTAATTTATAGCTACAGAAAAAAATGTTAAGTTTATTATTAATTTCTATAACTGTTGTATCGATAAAAAACTGGGCCTGGTTTTGAATTCAATTCATTTTTATGCAAATGTAAGATGACATTATGCAGATATGTCATTACTAATAATCCTGTTTATCTATTTGTGGAGGGTAAACGAGCCTAATAGTAATAATTAATGAATCACATACAATAGTAGTTAAAAAACACTGTTTAAAACATTAGCAAAAAACACTGTTTAAAACAAATGATTTAAACATTTGTTTAAAACAAGGTTTTAAACAGAAGCGTTGTTTTAAACAAGTTTAAAACATTGTGTTTTAAACATTTTGTTTTAATCATGCCAACCCTGGTTTATACTATACAAAATACTAGGTGCCATCTTGCAGTTTCAGTACATTAAGGTATCATTTAAAAGTAATTCAGATAGCAGAATAATTATAGCCCATGGTGATTACTGCACGTTGATATGAAACTTTTGGTAAAAACTTTCTCAATAATTTCATCTGCTTAGCACTGTTTTAGTTTTTAATATTTTAATAAGTATAAGCACATCCCGTGAAATACGAGTATACGTTGTTTGAATATTGTACAAGGTACACTTAAAGTAACCGACGACGTATGAAGCGCGCAAAATAGAACCTTAAGGGAATAAGAATTATGATTGAGGGCATGGCAAGGAAAGAATCGAGTCTTTATTGAGAGGAGTTCCATATTGTTATAGTATAGAACCGTACGGAACCGTATGTAACTCCTTGGTCTGTTTTTAAGATGATTATTACTTTAGCTGCTGCACAAATAAATATGTCAATTCTTTTTTTAGATTTATAAAAATAAAAACGATTTCTAAATTTGAAATTTTACTACTTTTTAATTAGATGAAGATGAAGACTAAACTGAGTGAGGGGGGGGAGACTTTTATGACTTATTTCTCTGGAGAATAATAATTGTATAAGTACCCCAGGATAAAGTGATATCAACCGAAGAGACTACGACCAAAGAAAWTTTTGTTTTAACAAATAATTTTATCCCACATATAACATTATCTTTGTAAAGCGGAAACCGTATTTTTTGATAAAACGTTTGACTACTACAGCAAATAGCGGTGTACCAAAACTAGACGCACGAACGTATCAATATGGTATATTGGTATACTTTTGAAGAAAACGGAGGATTGAAGCATATTATGAAAAGAAACATAAAAGTGTTTTGAAAAACTTGGCTTGTAGTTACAGAGGAAGAACATTCCACTAATCTCTTTTAATTATAATGTATAATAGCAATATTTTTCTGTTTAATATAATATAATAATAAATTAATTATTTGGTTCGAGAAAAAAGATAAATTCAGTTAGTATAATTATCGATTAAATCAGTTTGCCGCCTTACAGGAAAGTGAACACAACTGTCGCTTGGACGTATACTTGTCACCTGTCGATTATTGAATTATTTGATATATTTTAATATGAGAAAACGTGTGGGAGTGATAATTTTTAATATATTATGTATTGTTATGTGGGATAATCAACCTTAAGGTTGCAGAAAACTCACATATCGAAGCTGTGGGCTGATACGGTTTCCTATAACTTTTAGGTTATGTATCGTATTTGTAAGGTCGTGGCTGCAGTAAGCCTGTTTAATAATTCAACTATGATGGACTGAAAGATGTTTTTAGCTTACCGCAATAGTAAAATTCACAAACTAAATGGTAGTAACGTTAGCTGCACTACACAATGCTTCCACAGTGCATCAGTGCAAGAGTGTAGACTGTAAAGGTTACCACAAGCCTACTGTTGTTATTTTCTACCTATGAAAGAAAATAGAACCGTAAATTGTTGGAAAATGTTTATAAAGCCATCAATTTCGTGACTGTAACCAATCTGCAACCTCCAGTACTATCGTGCTCACTGATGTTAAGTGATCGCCGCCCGCGTTGCAAGTATCATTTATAGAAACCCTGTATTTGATAGCTTGAAAGAACTAGAGGTAAAGACCATGGAAGCAAAGACAAAAAACGCTTAATTTCAAAATGTTTTTTTTTGTCATTTTCGGCTATTACGCTTAACGGGCCAGTATAATTTGCAAATATTGAAGACGAATAACAATTCATAAGAAGGTTTTCATACGTGGAAGCACTATGTTTATAATAATGAATACAATAAAACGGAGGTTCGAACAGTTGCATGTACCTGTTTGACGCTAATACTTAGGACATAGGTGGACTGGTGGGCAGTTTAGGTAGAATATTACTGCGACCTTTACTCACAGTGGATAGTTTCAGCACTTTTAGGAAACTCAGGTAGTTTAGTGTCCAGCTCAGTAGTACCGGGATTCTATGTTAACTGCGTAGAAAATATAGGTAAAGCACTATGGTGTAGATTTTGAGTAGAAAATGTACGACGAGTTTATTATGAGTAAATTGTGTTCGCACGCCAAAATTGAACACAAAAAATTGATTCGAATTTCCCTGTCCAAGGAAATTAAAATACTGGATAAAAGTCGTGTTGAGGAATTGATCAAAATATTATTGGAAATTGAAAAGTTTTTTAACTTGTATGGGAAACTCCTACCATGGAAGCAGTTCGGTTGGTTACAGACCTACCGAATCACTTATATGAGTTATCAGACATAAATCGCTTAGGCTTTGAGCTGTGATATGAACAGAGCTTTCAGTCTGACAAGCTCGTCCGGAAGCTCTGAATCCGATTTGACCCAGTGCGGCTATCGACTCGAACATTAATACGAGAACGCGTTCCACCAGGAATCGCGGCGCGCGCTCTGCCTTTTGCTCACCTGTTTCAACTTACCTATTACACACACCCACCCCTCGCCGGTACATATTGACCAGGTCAGCGGCCGACATCGCCGTAGCCTACTTTTGGGGGAGTCGTTTAATTTTTATAAGGGTCAGCGGGTGTTTGGTCGCCGTCGGAGGGATGATTTGAATTTGAAGGATCGGTGATGGTGATTCGTAACGCTGTAGGATTCTCCGTTATATTTTTTTAACATTGCATATCTTCAAAATTGGTAGGATTTAAAATTAAGGTGAATTTTAAAAATGTAGTTTGTTTTCAGTATTACGCAAGCCTATCAGCGTTATAAAAATATTGGGTTTGCTCGGGCAATTGATTCAGGCTATCATTTTAATGCATACTTTACTTGCAGTCAATACACAAAGTCGTTGATGTGTTTTTAACTGTCAGGTTGGTATATATAGTATATCCATACTCTATATTCATATTGTTTAAAAAAAGTAGATGTTTTTCTCTTTTACTACATACATAATGTGTATAGTAGAAGCGTGTTACATCTGTTTATATTCTGCGCTAATGCAAAAGTGGTGTAAAATCAACATGTCACCCATATATTTAACTGGTCTAGAAACAAGATGATGCTAAATTCAATAACCGTTGAAAAATTTATTGATGACTTTCAGTCAGGAGGTTTTATACTATAAAGGCAACTTAACAGTCGCACATAATTGCCTATCATGCAGAAAAGCCCTCTATTGGCTTATTTCACGTAAACATTAAACAGGAAATTCCATACCTATTAAACTATGGACAAAATAATGTGCAAACATTTTGGTGGTGATTTGTAATCTAATAGTGTCTTTTAGAATAAGTTTTGGTGAAAAGCTTATTTTATCTGCATATATAACGTTACCAAATAATAACCTTGGCTTTGACGATAGTATACCACAGTGGGTATAAGCACTTTTTTCATATTTACTTGTAAGACATATGAACAAGTTGAAATACAGCAATTTGATTCGGTGATGTAAAAGATGGCGTTTGAATTAACGGATATTGGCAGTGACATTTTAAAAAATATAAAAGGTATGTACTTATTAAAAAAATAATGTTTGTTCACAACTAGGATCACAACAAATAACTTTTTAGTAACTACCTCCGGAAAAAAATAACTGTTTATTATATTTTGTTATCTATACATATATTTAAAATGATACCAAACGACACGAAGTTCTTCAAACAAGATTAAATAATACTTAAAATAATCAAGTGAAAATATCAGTTTAGGCATTTAACTAGCAAACCTATTCTAGCCTAATAATTCACTCTGCATAAGTATTTTGCTAATATTTCCAAAAATTTAGTAAACAAAAATATTGAAAAAGTGTTTGAAAAGCGACTGTTGTGATTGAAAGTACTTTTACTGGTTGTAAAGAATGCTAAATTTCAGTAGGTGCTAGTGCTACAAGATTACATAAAAGCGTTTGATTAACTATAAAAGTAAACAGAAAACTAAGAGACTCTGGTGTCTAACTATAGATCACACAGGTATAACGAAATAATGAAGAATCTATATATGTCACATTGGTTTGCAAAAAGAAACCGTAACATACGTTCAAATTTCAATGTTTAGCACGTTCAGAATATTTCACTGATTAAATTGTTATGCAGGATGTTGCAGTATTTTCTAATTTTAGCCGCACCTATATACCCTCACTTGACCCCACAATTTCGCCAGGCGTGATCTGTTACAGCATCAAAATTTGTTCCACTTTTGAGATTTAATAAAATTTCCGCAGCCTGCGATTGCATTAGGGCCAGGCCAGTATTAAAAAAGCAAGCTGCGAAACCAAACGTGTTACGAATCTTCCATGCGAACCAGGGCAGACAATTTTGCCAAATTGTATTCCCTCAAGGCCGCCGTGCCCTACTTAAATTACAGCTATTTGTGCATACAAGGTTTGTGAGAATTAGTCAAATCGCTTCGTTGATTGGCACTGAATAGGATCTAAATATAGAGGGAAAGGTATTACTGAAAAGTTTATGTGTTTTGCGTGCGCTGCTGATGAGATCTAAATATTTCTTCAAAATATATATTTATACCCAATTTTTAGCAAATGGAGAAGACCAACAGTTTTGTATACCACAACAGATCTTTTAATATTTGCCGCGAGAGTGATGTTAGGTATAACATAATTATCGAATGTCTTGGTTTGAAGGCTTCTGTGGTTGTTATCGATGACATGTTGTTTTTCGGGTTGCTTCCCACTTTGCTTATTTGACCTTGACGTTTCGACACGTCTTAGTCAGAAGTAGCTCTGAAACTGAAGTGTCCTAATCCGTTCCGGTATTTATACTCCTCCGGTTCACTGATTATCGAATACTTTTCTCTTGAAAAGGACTTTAATAATATTTTGTACCATAATCCATTATTCTAACATAATTTTCAACTTTTCATTAATTTGAATTTCCGTTATGAAAATAGTTCGTATATTAAACTTGTACTGTAGAACACAGAAATCTGAACTTATTTTCTGTGTTAAGCTGTTGAGTACGAAATATGCAGTTATTACCATACTTCACTAAGATACAGGGTGTTCAGTTAAGGCTGGTCAGCGCCTGTATCTTGGAAATTAATCGTGCTAAAATCTCGCAGTAGAATTTCTTTAAAATATCATGAAGTACGTAACTTTGCCGCTAGGTGGCGCATTCAATATGACATATCAAAGAATCGTTTCTTTCTCGAAAAGGTTAGAATACAATGTTGGTCTAAAATAAACTCCTTATAATCTACGCTTATTTTTTAATAAATTTTGTTTCGATTTTTTTCTAGTKGSTATGACAACAGCAGGGATAGAAGATTCAAATCTTMAAAACGGCATAACTCAAGTATGGTTTAACKKAATTTAACGAATGTTAGTTAGTTTTAAAATAACTTGCGAAGATTTTTTCGGTAGTCAATAAAATAAAAACTCATATAAGAAATAAATAATTTGTACCAATACCATTATTTCATTGATGCTGACAACTCAAAGTAACAGAGGGGAGTGTTACATTAGAGAAATTACTACACCCATGATCAGTGAAATGCCATCTAATAGTTTGTACAAATCTGACAAAGAAAATGTGGAGATTTTCTTCGAGCAATAACGTTTGTTTTCTTTTGTTATAAACATTTTACTTCGTTAACGACATAATTTTACTGTTAGTGTAATACTATGAGCATAATGTTAGAAAACGTGGTATAAAACCGTTGATTTGGTCATATATACATATTTTGATGTATTATAGTTAGTTATAGTTTCTGTTTTTTTAGAATGATAGTTGTGAGAATTATTTTTGGATGTTTCTATTTAGGATATATCTTTTTAGTTTGAAATGTCATACTTTTCCAAAATAGTAAAGTAAAATTAATATGTACTACGCAAAACAATAAAATATATTAACAGAGTCGCAATATACTTTAATATTGTAACATAATTTTTAGGAAAATGCGATAATTTTGGCATTACTGTACCATAGTTTAGCTTCTCACTGGCCCTTAACACTGACAAATGTGTTTTTGAGTGACTGGAATATGCCTTATAAATAGGTGTATTTTATTTCAGAAAATCAATTTATTGTAAATTGTAAATACCTAATTGAATCTGCCTCAGTAAGGCCTGCCCCACTTACGTATAAAGAGCATTTAGAGTCGCGATGAGTTGATATCCCTTTCACACAATAACAACTCAAATGTTTTTCATCAAACGTCACATAATATACGATTCTGTTTGTTGAATGAAACCATAAAGTTCTAAATGGAGCCGACCAAAAGGGAGAATAATAGCAAGCATACGGGTTGCTGCAGAACAATGCCCTCGCTATCGAGAGGCACTCAGAGTCCGGACTGTTATTAGCGACACTTGTTTTCCTGGGACACACGTGACAATTGGACTTTCCATTTTCAGCACGAGATAAATGGACCGGAAATGTTTGGTCGGCAGACCGAAATGTAACACAATCAAGATGTCTTTGACTTCTGAAATTAAGGAAAAGGAGAACGCCTGTTTCTTGGTACAGGTTGAGTTTAGATCGTGTGCGGAATCGAATGTTTTAGAGGGTTAGTCAAAAGTATGGAATAAAACCATGGGCGTTGCCAGTTCACAAACCAGAGGGGGGACAAGCAAAAAGAAAACAACTGGGGAGTAGAAAACTGCGTTTGCAATTATAATAATGAAAACGAAGATAATGCACGAATTTTATATATCGGTATGTTAATAGACATATCTCAACAAAAGATCGATATAAATTTATTTAATATTGAAGGAAGGTTGCGGTCGTACACTTATTATATAGGCAGTAAGGGAATATCGACCTGGTGGATATATTAAATCGTTAATGAATACTTTTTTAACTTTGCCAAGCTTTCGACACTTATTTTACGTCTTCTTCAGGGCGTCTACAATCATCAAATACAATAATGGAACATTAAACTACACTAGAATTACTTACAGTAACTTGAGGTTTTAAAATAAAGCAATAGTCTTAATCATATGTGAATCTTTTATGTTGAAAATTTTGTATATTTGTTTATAGTACCTGACAATGTCAAATTGACAATCGACACTCCAAGGCTATTGTAATTAAAATTTTGTGGATTTCACCTTTATTTTCTTTAGAATTGATGTAATAATAGGATATTTATTTTAATGATAAATCTGGAGATAGTAGGTAGGTATATATATTACTTAAATTATTTGTATCGGATTTTTTGTTTAAAACATTAACACTTTTATTACATTGGTATATTTCTAAAATTAATCTCTTATTCATATTTTATATATATATTAATATTTTAGCCAGTTAAAATCTAAAATACCATTAAAATTTCAATGTGGAGTAGTATATTGTCTAAAATGTGTTACTTGCGATGGAAATTATGTAGGTCAAACTTCGCAGTGGTTAACCAGTAGAATATCATTACACAAAAGCGATATAAATACAAAACGGAAAAGATGTGCATTAGTGGAACATGTATTACAAAACAATCATAAAATTGACTGGGAAAATGTAAACATATTAGAAAAGGAGCAAAATATGAATAAGAGATTAATTTTAGAAATGTATCAAATTACTAAAAGTGTTAATGTATTAAACAAAAAATCCGATACAAATAATTTAAGTAATATATATACCTACCTACTATCTCCAGATTTATCATTAAAATAAATATCCTATTATTACATCAATTCTAAAGAAAATAAAGGTGAAACCCACAAAATTTTAATTACAATAGTCTTGGAGTGTCGATTGTAATTTTGACATTGTCAGGTACTATAAACAAATATACAAAATTTTCAACATAAAAGATTCACATATGATTAAGACTATTGCTTTATTTTAAAACCTCAAGTTACTGTAAGTAATTCTAGTGTAGTTTAATGCTCCATTATTGTATCTGATGATTGTAGACGCCCTGAAGAAGACGTAAAATAAATGTCGAAAGCTTGGCAAAGTTAAAAGAGTATTCATTAACGATTTAATATATCCACCAGGTCGACATTCCCTTACTGCCTATATTATAAATTTATTTATATATTCTATATATGAAGGTATCCATATATTATTGCAATCCGGACAAACGATACTTTAATAAGGATGTTATGTGATTTGGCACTAAAGTGCCGTTTTAGCTGTTAAAATTTTGGGAGTTTCAGAGATAAGAGTGATTAAAGACTTGCTTTGAAAGTACATTATACGAAGTCTGTCTTTTTTTTCAACACCCGATGAGTTATAAAAATGCATCCCATTTATAAAAAAACATTTTCTTATTAAAAGTTGAACAAAGCCTTACTCTATATATAACTATAAAACAGTTAAGCACATGGAGCTTTTCGTTAACGGCATCAAACCGCTATCTGCTCAACCATGAAGCAAAGGACAACGATGACAAGGTTTACTGTGAAACATTACGTTGCCTGCGACGAACAATTTACGAGTAGAATAAACGAAGAGGTATGCTTTCGTTCGGCATTGTTTTGATCCACAATGCATGGCCGCACTGTACCAACGGGACGATCTTTTCAAACAATTCTATTGTGAAGTTTTCGACCATCCGTCGTAACCTACCAGTAATTTTTATATCTTTCGAGAATTTAAGGCAATTTTGGACGGACAACGCTTCGTCACCAAAGAAGGGTTCCAATGTCAAAATGTATTTGACCGTGTTGGCAAGACATTTACTTGAAGAGGGCCTGTGTAAGACAAATGCGTCAATTGCCCCGGTGATTTTGCAGTCAGACGTAACAAAATATTTTTTTATATAATTCACTGCAGGTCAAAGTTCTTAGCCAACCAAACAAAGTTAGGGCTCTAATATTGATTGATATTACTTACATAAATGCAACTAAAAATTCGCCGCGGAAAGCTAAATAAATTCAAATTCTTGAAATGAAGACGATGGTAAGAAATAAAATACTAAAAAAATAAATACGTTAAAAAGTTACAAAATAAAATAAGAACAATAAGGAAATGACATGGTAGATAATTTCTAAAAAGACTAATCTAAAAAGGATAGATTAGAAGATTAATTTTAAATGAAACATAAAACCATCAAAAGAAGTAGAGGTTTCTACCTACAAATTTACTCCAAAGTAATATCTAGATGGTTCTGGATTTTGATGCTGTATTTGAGAATTATTTGGATATTATTTTGATATAGGTATTATTATCAAACATACCTTATAAATTCACCAAGATGTACTACAACCTTATTTAAAATAAGAGAAGCTATGTAATACATGCATACACTTACATTTTAGGTAAATACTTAACTGCCTTCAGTTTTTCAATTGTTCGTTTTTCTTGTCCATTGCGAAAATTTGAATATGTAGGTTCTCCTGTTTCCGAGATCCTACATATTCAAATGCCGTTAAATCTTTTTATACCTAGAAGACACAACCTTTATGAACCAATAATATTCACTGGTAGTTTTGTTACTATACCCTTATATTTTATCAAATACAAATGTTTTTGTCGTCCTAACAAGTTTAATGGTTATTTTTGCTCTCTGAGTCTTTGACTAGTACTTGGAATTTTTAAATATACAAATATGTGATATTTTTATAAATTGGAAATACAGTCGAATAATGAATAAGTTTAGCATGCAAATTTTTTAAAATTTTATTGCATGAAAGAGTTTTGTATATCAGTACATCAGCCCCATTTTGTGTGTTTAAAATTTTAAGTATCTAAAACATATTAAAATGTGTTTTGTAAGACTAAAGGTACAAGAATAACGTTTATAATATTTTTTGTTTGCATGTTTTCCATTTAATGATTTTATCAATTTTTGCTTACTTCTTTTCCTGAATAAGATTGTAATGCAAAAGTGAATAGTTTGTATTGTATAATCAATAATTTGTCTACTGTTTTAGCTTGTATATTGTTAATTTCTGCTATCTTTTTAATTGTAATAAATTACGCAGAAGTAGAAGTAGATAAATTATTAAATAAGAAACCGCGTAATAAATTAAATTGTTATTAATTTAAGTAAGAATTTTTCTATTATGAATATTTCAGAACCCAATAAAAATATTATTTTATTTCTCAAATGGGCAACGTTAGCAACAAAATTTAATAAAAAAATTGCAGTTCCTGTACTTGATAAATGTGGGGTATATAAATTAAGATGCAAAGACTATAACTGTGTATACGTTGGTAAAACATTTAGAAATTTCAGTATAAGAATAAAAGCTTTTAAGATCTTGGCGATTGCAACAAAATTATTCATTGTTCGCAAACCATCTTTTAGATACAGGGCACAATTTTAAAGTTAATACTAATGTTGATAATTTACATATTCAACAAAAGGGACAGTTACTAAACTCATTTCGAACCAGCATTGTTAATAATGTCTTTTTTTGAAAGTTTAGTGTTCAGTAGGTAATGCAAAAATTGTCAATGTAAAAATGACAAAGTGACATGATTTGTCTTTTCGTATGTACCTATATATATGCTTTATTTTGGTTTTTCCTCTTTTGCCTAATTTCTACCCCTACCTGCCCCCCCCATGAATTAAACGCTTATTTCTGTAAATATTAACACATTCAGGTTGACCTTGATTTGTGTGCAAGGTATGGTAAGTGGATTAGACTAAGACTGTTCAACTAGTTTAAATTACTGAGGACTAGTCTCCATACGATTACTAGATCTCACTTTTTTGTTCTAAGCATCCGTTAGTAAGTTAATGTCGACAAACCATAGAGGTTCTAAAAGGGGATATAAGTGGTAATTATAACAGAGAACTTGATAGATCCGCGCGACATTTTGTGCTGAATTTGTGGTCTTAACAGGATTGTGCTACAACTTCCACAGCCTAATACTAACTCAATGTTTCGACAAAAATGTTTTCCTGACATCTCAACTCTGAAGGGTAACATGTTTCGCTGGCGCGGTCATTAGGTTTCAGCACTTACAATTCGACATACATATCTAATGGAAAAAGTAGGTACGCCACGCGATATGTAAATGAGCTGTACGAAGATTTAGAGAACGTTTCCAACAGTGAGCTAGTGCTAACGGTCAGAACGTTATTTTTTTAAATCTAATGATATTTGCTTCTCAATCATAAATAAAAACAGTTCTGCTACGTTTCAAACTTAACTTGATAACTTATAGGTTTCATTAAATTTAGGAGATAAATACATAGATTCTGTACATTGTTGACTTAATTAGACTTAAATCTATGTTTATAGGCACATTGTGCCCTTAAAATTTAACACCTTAATGCAAATACCTTTTTTACATAATCTTGAAACTACTTCCTATTTTAGTTCATTCCTAAAAAATCAACCGTGAAAGAGTCAAGAACCAAGAAAAATTTCCATGGAACTTCGTGGAGCTTTGAAGCATTAGATGATTGAAACTGGAGATCAAAGCAAACTTTACTCATTACTAAAGAAAAATTATTTTTCCATAGGCCGATTTTAAGCATTGCCCTGGCTTTAATCCGCTGCTCTCAACTCCCACACGTGCACGTGCCACCAGAATTTTCCGGCTTCGTAACGATCTCGCGAATTAAAGAGGGAAGTACACCTGTGTGGCAGGTAATAGTGATAAATCAATGCACCTGTGTCAAGCAGCTGCAGAAGCAGTATCCAGGTCAGTACCCCGGCAGGTCAACGCGCAAGCGTAAAACCGTTGGCCCGGTCATGCTCTACTACGGCGAAAGTACCCTCCGGCCTAGGGTGCGTGTAGTATACTACGAATTTCGACAGTGGCGGTGCAGTATTTGACGGTTTTTGACAGATTTACTCCATAAATGGTCTCTGGTCAGAAATTTCCAACAGTTTTGGTAGTAGATCCAATTGAAAATCGTAAGAAAATAGGTTAAAACTCATTTCCGCTGGCATAAAATTATGTATTCAAATAATATTTTTTAACACAATTTCTTATTTCGTGTTATTAGACCTGCTATCTTCTACAAGTCACTAAAGTACATACAATGCGGGTATAAAGTTTCCTTTCATTAAATGTGTTTGAACGATTAAGTATGGTTTGGATAAAACACTTAAAATCCAAGATTGCTTCAAATTCGCCACCAACTGGAATAGTAACGGGGAATGTATTACATTTCGGTTAAAAACCGCTGTCAATACCTAAACGCTCACACTTAGAAAATTGAAATTGGACAATGCGTTCTAAAGTTACAGAAGTTTCAATGTGAAACATTTCGGATAAATTCAGAATCCTTGACTTCGCCCCCCTTTCTTTTCAATACCACTTTCCTAGAGATGTTAATAAACGCCCTTTTCACTGTTATTCCTTTAGATGAGCTTTATAGTCATAAATATGGTGTGGTCGTTCTCATTTTTCCTCCTACCATCTTTCAGATCACTACCTACTATTGTAATTCTTTATAGTTACATATCATATCCTTTGTATCTTCTTCTTGTTTATTAGTCAATGGTACCCATCTTCCAATTTTCTTCTTTGTTTCATGCCATATTGAACATGACTGCTGAAGCATTTCCATTTAATTTTTCGTGCGATTTGATCCTTTACTGTCCTTTCTTTTTTGACGTTCTGTTATGACCTCCATCATTTCCTATTCTTATATTAAATATATCGTGTCCACCTTCTGGCATTTTCCCCTCCTGGATTAAGAGTTTCAAAAAATATTACCTACATTCAATTGTAATCTTTTTGTTGTCTAGCAGTAATCACCCTATTTATTTTTTATTTAATTGGGACAAAATGTGTTACACCGGTGAAGAGTTTGTTTCAAAATCCAAGGCGGCGCAGTGCTGCAGTCGCTAACAAATTTAAAAAATATATATAACAGTTGGGGTGATGGACATCCCATTTGAAAGCCGTTTGATTTTACACATATTGCCATTAAGATAACTAATATCGGACTTTCAATTCTAAAGTTATGAATGCTTCAGTCTGAAATCATTGTTGTACGTCTTAAATCCCCTCCCCCCAACTAACTTTTGAAGGCATTAATCTAGAAGTTCGCTTTAAATCCTGCCAAGATTGCTGAAAAATGACAAATGACGAAAAATCATGTTGGCGTCACAGTGGCTATAAAGTAAAAAAAAAAATTAAATGGCAAAAGGTTGTTATATCTCGTTTGAAACCATTATTTACTTTCTGATTAGTTGTGTCATAATGCTCCATTCTCTTTGAATCAAATCTTTCACTACTACTCCTGATATCCTTTTAGCATTGATCAAAGCAGTACCTAATTACAAAACCATCCTTGCAAAATTAGTTTTTATTTAGGTATACAAAATTATCTTTGAAACCAACTATACGATGCTAAAAATCTTTAAAACAAAATTTTACAAATGAAATGATAATGCATGTGTGCTTCAAAAGCTAATCGTTAAGCTTTTTGTTTAATTAGACAAAGTTGATGATTTCCGATGATTATTTAAAAGAATTATGAACAGATTTCGTTTATTAGGAATTCATACATATCACTGCAATATCACCAAAGGTGTTCTGTTATAAAATCAAATAAGTCACATATTTAGTTAGAGAATTAAAAAAAAACAAATAAGTAATATGGTCTATAATCGACACAATTTTGAATAGAAATGTATCTTACCCATTACAATTTATCGGTATTTCAGAACTACATGCACAATTACTAAATCCTCTGGACTTTGTTGGAGTCAAATTTGAAGAGGAAAGGTTACGATTTCTTTATGGGCTTTGGAACATTAATTTAAAACAGAAATAAAGACAATTTTATGACTAAATCAGTTAAGCAATACGGTTACAGTGCAATGCTTTTGCTGTTGTTTAACAAAGAAAATGAATAGTTTTTTTTATAGTACATAGATATTGGCATTAATTAAAACAAGTACGTAGATACACTACATCTTATAAGTGCTACAAAAACAGGTAATTCAGAAGTTATTCAAATTAAAACGATGTATTATCAATTCAATCTTTTACATTTATTTCGGTCAAATTACTAATATAATTTAAAAATAGATTTAACCTTGGAAATTTGGATGGATAATTTTCGCTGGAGTCTGGACCATTCCGATTTGGCTTACGAATACAATCCCGCTGCGATAGCCCCTTTGTTGCGGCCGCCACTGAATTTCAGGCCACCGGAAAAATTACTGCTCCGAATAACTTTCCCAGGTAAAGCTTTGTATCCCGAACGAGGCGTGCGGTCTGCCTTTCTAGGCCAGCCCAGACCACCAACCCCTATAAATGAACACGGATAGGTCGATCTGAGGAATCAGCACGGCAGGGCAACTGTTGCATACGTCTTCAAAGTGGCTTGATTATTTCACAAGCGGTTTCGCGCGTTTGGTTGTACCGTATTGTAAATCTGTACATCGCATTTCCTTCAGAAGTCGTCTGCCGTTCTGCTTATAATCGAAATTTGTTGATATTAAAGTGATTTTGAATGTCTTTTGATATTTGTGAAACTAATTTTCATTCATTCCTTCAGGTATACATTATATTTATTGCTTTTTAAAATATTCTTCTAACTATTCCAACTATTGCATTCGTAGAAACCAATGATTAAAACACTTCTGCAGGAATATTAAAAAGCAGACGTTCATGAAATTTATCACTTATAATACCACAAGAGCTTCAAAATTATCGGGTATTTCCCGATAGGTTCGTTGCAAACAAATGAAGGAGTCAAGTTTTTCAGGTTAAAAAATCACGAGCGCGAAGCGCGAGTGATTTTTCCTGAAAAACTTGACGACTTTATTTGTTTGCAGGGAACCTTGAGGGAAATGCCAGATAATTTTGAAGCTCGTGTGATATTCGGGGGATTATTTTTCCGACCCAAATGTCGGCCAATAGAATTGCACCATGAGATGAAATGAACAGTAAAGCCTTACGCTTGGCATCACGAGCTCCTCGAGCGGTTTTGAATGCAGCATCCGAAAATGGGTTGATTTTGATGTCGAAATCGTTCAAATACTTTTCTTGAAGTAATTTGGCAGTCTGATTCCACATTGTTTTTATTGTACCTTCCTTATAGTCTTCTCCATCCATTTTCTTCATATTGTAAGCGTAATCTTTCATAATGTTTGCCAATTGCGCTTCACTCGTTTCAGCACTCAATGTGTATTTCCTCTCAGTACAAAAAGTAGTAAATTGGTTCCAAACTGTTTTTTTTTGCCTTCTCCGTATTAATGGGAACATTTCCTTTGACTTTTTTATCGATGGTGGACAGAGAACAAACTCCAAATCGACTCATTTTCATGCAAAATCTCCAATTTTCACAATTGAATTCAACCTGTCAGTTTGACGTGTGGTTAATTTGACTGGATCATGTTTTGTTTTTTATATATAGCAACTACCAGAGAAAATAATCAAAAAATTATCAGTATAATACCATGTAGGTTGTACCACGTGACGTCGAATGGTGCAATTCTATTGGTCGATATTTGGGTCGGAAAAATAATCTCCGGCATTTTCGTTAAGAAACTTGGGCTCACGCATATTTTCCTTCATAAGAGATTCGGTACCTTGGACTTTTTTTAAACACAACATTTCTTTAATAAATGGTAAGCGACTGTACTATTCAATATTTACTGCTGTCCTCTTTTTCATTGCTATCTACATGAGCGAATTAACCAACGAATGATACTACACTTCGCGCACGCTTCACATGTTCAGCAGAATATATTGTGCAGATTACCACTTGGTTTCTGGTTAAAAGGTTGTATCCGCTACCAGAGCTGGTAAATCTTTTGTAGTATTTCGCGATACCATTTCACTTTTGCTATCTTTTGGTGTTAAAAAAGCTTTCCGAAAATTTTGTACAGATGCCATAGGTAATGCTAAGATTGTTCGAATGCCTTCGTTTCTAGTGCATCCATCATTTTCTTTTAGGTGACGAACAGCAAAATTATTTTCATTAGTAAATACTGCTAAGGCAGAAACTCTTCCAAAATGTTTTTTTATGGATATACGATCACGTTCAAATCCATATATGTGTATCAGTTTTCCATTGTAGTCTAAGCAAATGCAATTTTTCAAAGCATTGTTTTCCAGTCAAACAATCTTTAAATCATAATAAATTATTATAATGTTCGCGAGTCAGTTCCATTTTAATACCATCGTATTGTTACGTGAGTGGGTTCGAAAAATGCGAATTACTAACTTGATGTCCTTTATTTACACATACTAGTATCGGAATACACTAGAACATAATACTACTAATTCAATGCACTACTATTCAGAACGATACACTTCACTCAGAGAGATCTCCCTCTGTAGTACGGGAGCTTCGAGAACATACCAGAACAGGCAATCAATCGCATAAACGTCGGGTCAGTTACCTAATCCGCAGGTGCTAGTTTACACATATCATAACAGAAAATTGGTTCAGGCGATAATTTGTATTTATCCTAGTATATTCTAAACATATTCCCATAAATAATTGATTTTTAATTATAGCGGAAATAGCTCTCCTATTGCATTTAACAATTTCTTGTTGAAAGACCCATATCGGGTCTTTTTTCCTTCTTTTAGTTTTGAAGTTATTCTAAATTTTCTGAAAGCCTGAAATATCTTAGATTCTGCCCAAAAATTACAAAATATATGCATATCTAGTTCTTGTACAAAGGTGTACATTTTTTATATTAATTTGGATACTCAGTCTACAATTAGATATCCTCTACAGTTGTAGAGGGTGCTGAAAACTAGAATTAACATTTAATGTACCTTTCATACAAAAGATGTATTGCAACATTTAGGGGATAGTAACAATAGTAAGTATTACTGAAGAGCTGCTTTTTTTTGCTAGTTTCACTTTATAAGGAGAAATAGAATATTTACACTGGGTAGTATTCTGACCTCCTTCTATTTTCTATACGGGCGTTCAGTCTCTGTTCAATTAAAGGAGAACCTCTTGCTATAAAAATAATTCATATGTCAAACAAGTTAATTTATGGTCTTGTTTTTGTATACGTAAAACTTAAAAATGTTGAAATTCTTCAGGAAGGAATTATCATAACTGAGTCAGAAAATGGATCCCACGTTGAAAATTAAAATTTTTTGTTGAAAACTATTTATTAATTCAGTTTATGGTGAAAGTCTCTACCTGTTCTATTTACAACAAACGCATGCGATGAACCACGATTTTGCTGCTCGCGTACAATGTTCTTGCTGGTTTTCTAATGAATCTATTTTTACTCGAGATGGAAGTGTTAATATGCTCAATTCATATGCTGCTGGTCACTAAGAATTAAATATTAGCAAAGCTTTAGTATAAACCTTTGGATCTACTTGGACTTTAAAAATTGCACGGCCGCTTAAGTGGAGAAAATAATCTTATATTTCTAGAAGATACTTAAGCAGATCTTTTAGGAGATATTGCTTTAAACATTAGGCTAACTATATGGTTTTATTTTTTCGTACCCTTATCAGCTCCACTGCAATGGAGGAGGAGGATCAGTTGCTTGACAAACAAGGTCATCTGACATAAATCCTTCTGATTTTTGTACATAGGGATTACCTGAAATATTTTATTTATGCCGTTCCAATAGATACTCGCGAGCGACTTTGCAGCTTTGGGCCAGAGTTCAACCAGCTTGTAATTAACTGTAGAAATAATAGCAGTATTTATGAAAAATGCGGCGGTTCTTAAATAAAAGAATACATTTAGAGACAGAAAGTCATCATGTGGAGCACCTCTTATAGATCTTGGCTTTGTTCTTAATTATCAGTATTGTACATAACTATGTTTGCATTTTATGCTGACTAATTTTTTTTTCTCGAAACCGGTATATCTTAGTAACACAGTCATAAAAAGTTTTTCTTCAAGAAACATTTCAAATCTGAACTGAAAACATTCAAAAGGAGTTGAATTAACAAATTTAAGATTGACACTTACTATTTTTATGGTCAGTGCCAATTTACTTTTAATTTCTAATGTTCAAAATATTACAAAATTGTTTTACCGAGTATTACAGCTGATTCAGTATAACATTATGTACAGTCGTGAGCAGCATGCATATATACGTGCATATATAGCTCTGAACTTGTACAATAGGTCCGGTGCCYTTTCTTACAACCGTATAGAATCTATACTATAGGTGATCAGAAAGATATAAATTTAGTGGTTGTAGTGAATATCTGAAAATTCCTTTTAGAAAACCATAGATGAAGGAAGGTGTTTAAAACAGGCTTGTTGTAATTACAGACTATACAAATACATAAGGGTCAAACTAAAAGGTTTTGAGCCTGTTAATTTCATTTGTCCCAAAACTGATAGAGAATCACGTTGTATGCTTTATAAATAATATGTGAAAATAATCCTATTCTGTGAGTATATCCTTACAAATATTGTTAATGTCAGATAGGTAATATCTACCTTGGTTTCCCTGTTTTTTCTTCAAGCGGTTAGTTGTCAATACCGACTTAATAAGCTTCACAGCTAGTTCTCTCTAAGTACCAAACCAAGTAAGCTGAAGTTTTAATTAAAGCTACCCTATGAAATAAAAAGTTGAATGCAGCACTCCCTCTTGCATGCGCAACCGAGGGATAAGCTTTGGTTTGTGAATTAGTATACACTCTTTTGCGTACAACAGTAATAAGATGCAAACACGAGTTCTGTATTACTAGAATTTTCCTAGGTGTAGCCCAATCTAAATGCAAACGCAACCAACATCGTTATACATCTAGATAAATTAAAAGATACCATTAAATCAAATAGATCGATATAGGTTCGTCAGGGAACGAACGCTAAAAATAAACTTTCAAATCTACAAATTAAGATTAAGACAACTCTAAAATGAGCAGGCTGCCTTATCCCATTTTCTATTGTAGTACACCCCCGAAATGAGATTGATAAAACACCGCTTTAACTACAAATTTAGTGCCATTCACAATTGTCTGTTGTTTTCAAAGTTCTATTTATCACCCAAATAGGGGTGCTATCTTTTTCTAACTGCCCATTAACACGTCGATGGCTTTTACGGCAGTAAACCCGGTTTTTCCGTGATCGTTTTTCGTCTGCCGCTCGTATAATAGCAACAAGTATGTTTCAACTCTGGAACGGTTTCCACGATCAATTTTCTGAGCGCTGCTGTAAAAGAAATTTGTCCCTTTTATATTCTGAATTGGACCATCACCATTCCCTGCAGCGGTCGTTTGTTAGATGGTATCCGAAAAATAGTACTGAAAGCGTCGCTTGTTATTTTTGTTCTTCAATATATAACCCTGCATTCGATGGACCACGTCTCTTAAGAAAATATCTTTACTGCAAAATATCTCATCTCATTAAAAAATATTGTTTTCAGAGATTGTCAAGCATCCCAGATATCTGAATTTTTAACCCGACAAACATAGACAACACGCATACGCATATAAATGCACGTTACCTCTAGTCTGAACATGTGTATTTGGAATAAATCTATCTTAAAACCAGGAAATCAAGTAATTTTCAGTTTCAAGCGTCAAACAAATATTATAATATAAATTTGAAGTAGATATACAGATATGCATCTCTACAATAAAAATAATAAAACAATAAAAATTGGACATGGCGGTATTTTCTGTAAGAGATTCTTAAAAAATTCAACCGCTACGGTTTTAAATGAGAAGGTACAAATTTAGACTACCATTTCTCATTAGTATAAAGATATTGTGGACAAATAAAGCCCTTTCTTTATTAATTAGCATTTACCGGCAACAATTAATTTGCGACTTTAATTCGATAACATTAAAAAATTTGTTTGCTTTACCATTCATAAAAAGAAAAAATCAAATTGCAATGCTCAGATAAAGCTCAACAAAATTAGTTTTCTTTTTTGACACCATTTGTTTAGAATAATATCTTTAACAACTCTACTTAATATAATGTAAAATAACTACGATTTGTTTTCTGTTAAATCAACAAAAAATACAAAAAGAAGTGCTACTTTGCATAAAATGTGATTGCTATTAAATTTTATACTTTACGGTCACGTATTTAATGCTACGAGCAATATTGTCGATAGAGATCTGTGCCTATATTAATAAATACGAAAAGTTTATATGTTTCCTTCTTTTAAGTGCCGGGAAAAATTATTCACCTGCCAAGAAACAAAAAATTCTTAATAAAAAAGAAAATTCCAGTTCATTAAAGTCTTACGATAGGTTTTAATTGTTGGTGTTGTCAGTGTATAGAAATCAAATTAAATTGTAAAAATGCCGACAGTAATTGAATATATATTTTATTTTTTACAGAAGATATACCTGGTCTGTCACCTTAAACTCCTCAGACTCGTATTTTCTTTATTTTTTTAGGTACAACCTTAAATTATGTCTTTTTAAACTCTTTAAAAATGGCATAGTAGGTGGCGAAATTTTTTTGCAGATTATGATATTTCACAATTAAAGGTAGTTAATTTTTGTAAATATTTTTACCTTACCCCGTATAATAAATATTGCTTCTTATTGGATGCCGAATTTTGCCTTTTTCATGTCATTACACAATTTTTACACATTCTTAGTGAAAAACAAGAAAAACTCGTCGCCGCCATATTCTGTTAACAAGACTGTTAAGTTTAGTTTAACAACTTATTGCGGTACAAATTATATCTGCATACCCATTGCTGCACACAAAACACGAACATTTTGAGTACCTAACGTTTAAATAAAACAAGTACAAGGTTCGTTCTAAAGAGAGAAGCTAGAAAACGATACCCTGTGATGAGGCTAGTGCGTGATATAGAAAATCAAAGTGGTATAAGTATAAAACTTGCAAGTTTTGACGAAATCCAATTAAATTGACCCATGTTCTTCCATGTTCTTCTTGCTAGGAAGCAACTGTTGCATATTTTAGTGTTTTATAAATAAATATTTTTATTGTTTCCAGCACGGATTACTTACGTTTTAATAGAATGTGAAAGTAATCCGTGCTGGAAACAAATTATTTATTTATAAGACATTAACAATATGGCGGCGACGAGTTTTTCCTGTTTTTCATTAMGGGGGAGTAAAAATTACGCATACATGGTATGAAGCAATATTCATTATACGGCGTAACGTAAAAATCAAGCATCTAAGAAAAAAAAAGTGCAAAAAAAGACATTTGACAGTTTAGCAATAGGACGTGAAAAAGTTCAAATGCGATTGGAAACTGGCACTAGACATAAAATCGACTTGTCGAATGTTCTTGAAACAAATACGGCAACTTACAAGGTTTTATCTTCCGTTGAAACTTTATTAATTATCATTATCATTTAAAGTCGTGTAAACTGTCCTTTAAACATTATTATTGTAATATTGTAAGTAATTCGAAATAAATATTGTTGTCGCGATGGTAAAATTGTAATTCGCATTGTCTATTTAAATGCAACGCCGCACAGTGTGGCAACAATTTCTCAATCGCATGGAGGACTTTGTAATTTACACAAACAGAAAATAAAATGATTCAAAAAACCATAAAGTATTATTCAACAATCACCTTTTTCTGCATGATTATAACTGCAGTGGTAAAAATGAATGAATGAATTTTCTAATGTATGAAATTCAGTAAAGAAAGAAATTAAAAAAAAAACTAAATAGTAAGGGTCAGAAAAAGTTTAAGTAAGCCAATGTAGGTAGCATATTTTTACTATCAGATGTACGAGAGTATGAATCACTGAGTTTTAGTAATATAGATATACACTATTTCGTAGAAATTTTGTTATGGTTTATAACGAATATGTTTATGTTTTACGATGTTTAGGATTCGCTTATCACATACCTATTTCAATTTATTAATTTTCAGTACACACTAATCAAGGACTGTTTTAGTTATGTCATGCGAAGTTTATAGATTTAAAAATCGGACAAGCTTGCGGTTACTATATTAGAGTGAACTCTCCCAAGAATCTATTTTTATCATCCCCTTGACAAATTTGCTATTTAAGCAAGCAATTTTAGCCTTCGACGAGAATAAAAAGCCTAAAATTGTCGAGCCGTGAGGTCACGACACTTGCTATCAATCTTGTTCCCGAATTACCAAGAATCAATCTGATCTCAGGGCCGATGCTTCCAAGGTGTCTAAATTACACCAGGGTTCATCTTTCGGATCGGACGATTAATGTTTTTCATTATACAGGGAGAGATCGCAATTCTTTGTTGTTGGTGAATTTACGAGTTGAGAGGGTTTAACGCAAATGAAAATTTGGGACCTTTTGAAAGGGTAATGGAACTTGGCAAAAAAACTGATGGAAATTAACATTAATTCCTTGCTGTTATTTGTGGTCATGGTTCTCAAATGTTAATTAAAGTGCCACTTCGGGATTAAATTGTGAAAATTTAAAGTTTACGATATACTTTTTGTGGATTGCAAAAATTTGTTTTTAAAATACATTGACGTGTTGGTTAATAAGAGTGGAAAAGATATTTTTAAGTAGGTACATACAGATTCGTCAGGTATTCATGTTATTGTCCGGTACTAAATATTATAACGTAAATTACAAATATTAATAATTGTTAATTAGGCAAGCAGGTCAGGTCAGGTTAGGTCACTACCCTTTCCAAATGTTAAAAAATATATATAGCAAACCTCGGTAAGGTGCAGACTCCACAAATTAAGCCATGGTATGCGTTAATTTTGTACGTAATGTATCGTAAAAAAAGAAATGCAGAATTTCTGAAACTACAGTTAACAAGAATAGTATTTAAGTTCAGCAATGCTTAAAATATACTTTATTGAAATATGGTTTCAATCCACCATCAGTCGCGGGCGAACAGCTAAACTATATGGTAGAAGTGCAAGAAAAGCTTTCCAGTAGGTACCTATATGTCGACTGACTTGTATATTGATACTAAACGACACAAAAAGTCACTCAGATTTATACTTAGCTTTTCTATTTATGTTTATACATTTCATTTTACATTATGTAAAACCATCAACTTGCACGCTGTCACACTAGTCACTCAGGGTGGGAAAACATCAAGCAACAGTAGCCACTGACAAATATTAAATAAGGTCCACGTCGCTTTATTTTTAAATAGCAGTTAGCATCATCATCATCATCAATATGCTAATATCATAAAGCCCACCATTATCATGATTATAACAATTTTTAGTTAACTGAATATAGTGGTCATTTAGAACTGAACACCTTGACTTTGAAGTTTACAAGAACACGACATAAAGAGGTGTCTTGTCTAGAGCACATTGTTTTGGATTTTGTTGCAGTCCTAGTCAAAAGAGGCTTAGGAATAAGGATTTATCCACTGATTAACAGTTATGAGATTACTACTGAAGTTACAATTTTGTAATTTTGATTTTAGTGACAATAAATCCTTTTAAAGATAAAAATTATGGTTTCACGTGTTTTTTTTTAATACGATTTTAATTAAAAGGTATGATAGCTTTCGTTATTGGCGCTGCTGAGATGCTGTTCGTATTTAGTGTTTCATGCGAACTCAGGCGTTACCGTTGCATGATCTCTTCCGGCCCCTGACCTTTTTTGTACATTTTAATTTTCTTGTTTGTGGTGCAAACATAAATATGTATGTACTTCAACACATCGCTTCGATATTCGGAGATTTGAAATACATACGCGACACAGGGGTATAGCACAACAGCTAGAAACTATAATTTTCTTGTAGATTGACTATTATAATCAATACATTTGCCGGCTGTCATGTTTGGAAGCAATGCTTGTAATAATATAGTGAGTTCTAACAAAGTAAGAAAATGTAAACGGTGATGTTGACATCTCATTACTATGATAATTAGGGGCACTGTGCAATGCAGAAAAATGATTTGAAAACTGTTTCAAAATAAGTAATTACGATACTCTTTTAAGTCAGTTAAACCGAAATACGATTTTCTTTTTTAATATGAACACGTGTGCTACTCGTGTTGATATACATAACATCTCTTGTAAGCATAGGCGTAACTAACATAATATTTTAGGAGGGGGGGGGCTTAAGTCCCTCGAGTAGAAATAATAATAATTATTTACGACAAGTAATAAAACATTAAATATTGAAGTTGACCTTCTCAGTGGAGGCAGCTTTGGCGATGGCAGTTTTATCGTATTTGATAAAAATTTAAAGTCAATACATAAAAATAAATTATTATATTTAAACCTTAAGAAATATTTTTGGGGGATCTGTCGCGAAATTTTTGGGGGCTTAGACCCCCAAAACACCCCTACCTACTCCTACGCTTGAAAGTGTGAACAATATATAGAAAATTCAGTAGCAGATTTCCTTTAAAGCATTTTTAAATGTATGCTGGGTGTAAAACGTGGAAAGGGGATTGGTGCATATGATAAAAAAGTTCAAACTGGACCAACTTCTGGGTAGCAAAGAATAATTTTTAGGGGATAACAAGTTGAGTAACTTTTAAAGCGTAATATAAGTAAAAATATCGAAAGGAAATACCTTTCAAATTAAAACGTAAGGACGGAAAGTTATTAGGAAACAGATGTACTGACTAAGTAGTAAGACAGAAAAACTAACTAAAAGGCTATAAATGATCTTGCTTTTCGTACATAGTTCACAGGAGCAAACAGATCTTTTTGATTTTAAATCGAGCAAAACTAGTTGCCGAGGCAGTTGGGATTACATCAGTTTGTTAAAAGCCAATGCAGATCAAAAGACGCCCGAACAGCTTCAACTGGAAGCATCAATGAATTTACATCTTTTTTTCTCTTTATATATTTGGATTTTGTTATGGTAGATATGAAAACAAGATTTGCTAGTTGTGAACAAGTTTGTGACTTATTTAGAAAATGATGAACTGAAAGTTAAAACCAACAATTTTGTCTCAACGTATCCTCCAGACTTAGCCTCGGAGCAGATTCAGAAAACTTAGTTGAAGAAAGGGACTTTCAGTAARATGGCAAACCSATTAAAAACTTGACAAAGGAGCGCAGCAGTTTAAGGTCGTTTAGAACATTTAGTSATTTGGCCTTGACTCTACTTTCCGACATAATTGATAATTTTAGTCAGAAGAAAGCTCGAAAAAGTAGTCTTATTTTGTACCTAGTGATATGGCCGACGAAGATTCTAATTTTAGTTTTTGTAACTATTATTATGTTAATCTTGGCGTGTAAAATAAATATACTTGTAGTGGTCATTCTTAAGTATAAAACATATAAAATAGCTACCTTTATTATTTCCTTTATTGTTAGGTTAAATTGCATTCTAAAAAGGGCATAAGGTAAGAAGTACTCGAATGGGGGGGGAGGGCATTTCTTTGAACTTACTGCTTTCTAACAGTTTTATATCTACATGAATTCTAAGGATTCATGGACTGGCACCTATAGTGCTTTGCTATTAAAGAAAACTGACTGACTGGATATCATCCAGTTGTTTCTTACTGCGGCGCGTCCCGCCGCTTAGCAACATTATATACTTCGTTGCGGCTGTGAACTTTTGCCCTGGTTAAAGCTACCCGACAGAGTCGTTTTCCTTCCACCGGAAGTTCGAGTTAAATTATCAGGCCTCTAGAATACGGCTCAAAATTGTACAATTAACTGGCACGTACATCATCTAAACAATGCGGGAATTATTATGGAAAGATAAATGATACAAACGGTAACGGTAAAATGGCGAGAAAGTCACGGGGAAAATAGAATTTAGCCTCTTTATGTAGTTGTTAAGCGGAGAAAAATTGCCGGCGTGTTAAATTATGATAGTTAAATATTTAATAACAAGAAGAAAGTTATAAAATGTCTAAAAGCTCAAGAGAAAATGATGCTGTAAATGTAGGACCAGCCTTCAATGAATTGCAATATTTGGGAAACGAAATAGCAGGAAAATATTGTGAACTATCAGAGAAAAATAGCACAACACCAACACTTTTATATAAGGCAGCAAAAATTAAAAATAAACATTGATTAAAAATCACGATACCACTTGACGACGAGCACGGTTGTCATAAGAAAATGAAATGGGAATAGGAAACTATTAGTAGCTGCAGAAAAAGTAAGCAGCTGAAGCCTTCAAATACGAAGAGAGGAAAGTGCAAAATTCACCATTGTAATTAAGTTGTCGCCAAACACATGCTCAGAGAAACTAAGGACACAAATAAATTTTTTGAAATATACGACGATAATTCATTAATTACTGTAGCTAACACAGTTGACATATGATAAGTGAAAATCTAGTGTCATTCGAAAGCTTGACATGAGTAGTTATATGCGATTAAGCAACAGCTTAGCCGCAGAGCTTATCCTTTAGTTTTTAGTGTAAGCTAAATGATACTTTTTTCTGTTCATTCATTGTGAAACATCATGAATCAGTTGGGTAGCTTGGAAACAAGCTGGAAACAAGCTGATTGAGCTTATGTGTTTTGTCTCGCTTGATTTATCAGATAAGTCTGTTTGACAATGACCGTCAGGTCGAAACGATCGTCAGAGTTATCTGATAAATCAAGTAAGACAAAGCACATACGTTTAATCAGCTTGTTTCCAAGCTACCTAATTAGTACTTTTTCCTGCTTAAGTGTTTGTGATTTTATTAATATGAGTTAAACTGAATAAAGTGCTATGATAAAGTAGTAAAGGAGCCATAAAAGTTTTGAAAAAATTTCGAGCGATTTTGTGACTTCATACATACCTGGTAACAAGATTTTTAGCTAGAGAGCCCCGTAAATATGCAGGAGGTGCAAAAGCCTTAAAATCTGTGGTCTCCAAAGCAAAACTAATATTAATTTAACCTATGAGTGTTGTGTAACAGTGAACTTTATAGCGCAGATATGCGGGGTTTCTACATTTAGTGAATTTCTCTACTAGATTTATATCTAAAACAAAAGCGATAGCGTGAAGGGTTTTCAAAAGCACCTGCTCCGTAGTCCGTACCCTTAGTGAATCAACCTGTATATATAAAAAAACAAAAAAAACTAGATTGTATATCTTTAGCGATGAATGTCAAACTAGATTGTATAGAGATTATATAGAGTTTAGTAGTCTGCTGAAAAATGGGTTTTATAAATTTTTTTTGTAAACTTGTATCTATCTGTATTGTATTTGGCAGTTAGGGAAAGCGATTTAATAATCAGATTTTCACATTTTGTGTAATATCTGAATATAGGGAATTGCTCGTTTTGAAATAATAGGTTTTCTTTTAAATACATGAATACAGAAATGCCTGCAATAGGTTTAGTTTGACTATGTACCCTAATTTGTTGTTTTTTGTATAATGAGCTTGCCACTTAGCAGTACCTACCTGCTCCGCACGAATACTTCCATGTATGAAGCAAAAACAAGATAGAAATATTTTTCTAAGTGCGACTGGTAGTAACATTATTTGTCAATAAATTGCAATGAATGGAAACCAACGCATAGCCTTTAAAAAAATATTATTTATTAATCAATATTTACTCTTACTTTTAATTCAAGCGTATCCCTTCGTCCTGCTCAACACGACAGTAAGTTTTTGTTGTTTTCAGTACCTACTTTTTTCAAAGTAGTACTAATTATTTTTATAGTGCTCAGGCAATGATACTACCCTCCTTGAAAATTGAGTTTAAAAGTTTTGATATTTGCAATCAAAGATGCAGTCAGCTGGGCGTTTTTTACGAGAAGTTCCATTTGTATTGGGAAGAATATATTTATATTGTTCGGTAGCATTTTCTATATATAAAAAAGTTCATTTTTGTATTTTCAATTTGAAAGGCACTAAGTATTTACTAACGTTGTGCGGTTTTGTGTTCAATTCCGTTTTTGTCTAAAATGTGCGATGACTTTATGCATAAATGTCATTATTAATATGTTTTATTACTTTATTATTATTACTGACAGTAATAAGTGGCTGAGCATTTTTATAAAAACATTATTTAAAGCATGTCATTTTGATTTTGAAGTTTAAACCATTGCTTTATCTAATCAAGCCAACGCTGTAAAAAAATTCACTGCACGTTGGCGTCAAAGAACGCTAACGCCAGATCAGAAGCGCGTCAGTCAGGTTAATGCAGGGGCTTTGACCATCATTAATAGAGACCAATTTAGGCGAAAACTTTTTTACATCACTTTGAGTGATGGCGGTATATCCGTACATAAGATCATGTTCATAATCTTTTTCGCGATTTTGAGCGTGTTATTTCCATGGTGCACACCATAACTGGTAAATATTACATGAGTTATATACTAATAGTACTCAAAACGGGAAAGCACACTGCCTACGTTCGTAATAAAGACCAAATTTCAGTTTTAAATAATTCAGGCGTTTATAGTTTTTCATGTAATGATTACAATTCAGTTTATATTGGACAAACCGGAAGATCCTTTTTAACTAGAGGTAAAGAACATTTGAAACAATTTGAAAAGTATAAAAATACAGATATTGTTACAACCAATTTTTCGGTAGCCAACCATTTATTAGTAAATAAACACACTGCCACGCTAGACAATCTAAATTCATTACATTTGTGTAGTAAATCATCTAAATTAAATTATTTGGAAATTTTAGAGATTTATAAAATTATTAACGAACAAAATTTTACTATTCTAAATGATTTTTGTAATTTCAATTGTCCTATTCTAAATTCTTTGTTTGATCTAAATTAATGTTTTGTTTGAGTTACTGGCATGTGGATTGCATTTCAGTTTGTAGTCAAGTTTGCTTGTTTCTGATTTTTGACTTTGTCAAACTGTTAGTTTACTTTTAATTTTTGTACTGACGATGGCTAACATGTAGCCGAAAGCGCTTTACAATTGTAAAAATAAAGTGGAAGTTCACTTTAAGAATATTTTCTTTAGAAGAATTAATTAATAACTCCACTTAGAGAAGATGGATCAGTTTTCAATTTTTGCATAAAACTTTGTAGATGCTGCATAGAAAAATAAAATAACTCTTCCCATGTGTTTAGTTTTACCTTAAGAACAATAATTCATGAATTAACTTTGTATTGTCGTATTGTTTAGGGTCTTCAACACCATAATACCATATCAAGGAAGTGACAGGTAAATATTTTGGGTGAATAGCAATCAACAGATCATATATTAAGCGTCAGATTGTTGCAGGTTTAATTTAAGAAGAAACGAATCGATTAGCAAGTACTTAAATAAAGGAAAAAAGAGGTAAGTTTGTGTACCCAAATTTAAAGTTAAATGAAAATAAGTGCATACTGCATTATTTTAGGGAAATTGTAGAGGCTAGAAGGGACTAGCGACAGCATTATGATGACTGCTTAGATGTAAAATTTAATAGTAATATCTATCGATATATCGACATATCTATTTAGTCAAAGGAGCAATAACTAACTTTATGTTAGCATTGGAACGACGGTTCATTCATCGTGACCCGAAACGTAAGCTTTATACAAACATATAAATTTGTGGGTGTATTATGTTTATACGTTCATTCTGAATAGACACTAAACTTTTTACCTAAATTAGGATGAATGGACAAAGCGTTTGGTTTCAGTCACATTGAAACTTCCACGTAACATTTTAATTATTTATAAGTACTACGTACAGCCTCCCAAATGGGAATTATGGCATTTAATAATTAAAGAGATAGATAACCAGATAGACATGATTCCTTATTGGACATAAGAATGGTATTATAGAACGAGCTATACTCGCTCCTCTAAACGTCAAGACCTAAAATTGAAATAAAACTTGTGTTCTTCGTTTTAAAATAAGCATTAAGCACAATGAATGCTACGCTAGCATTTCATTTACGTTTGGTCTAAGAGTACGCGCTGTATTCAGTACACCATTGTCCAATAACAGCCAAGTGCTTTTATTAGGTAACAAATGTCACGGATTCTTTAAAATTGAAATTCTGATACAGTTGATTGCTGTTTAAATCGTTTAACAATTTGTAGCGTGTTCTTTAAATATGAAACCGATACACTGCTTCTTAACGTTTGAAGAAACAATAACCCTATAGTCTATTAAGTTACCATTATTATTGATGTTAATGCATTATTACATAATAAATGAATTTACCGTGGAACTAATTCCCGTTTCCGCGTTGTTATGTCAGTGTATTCTCGTACCACTAATTCAGCTTCCTTCTCGAATTTCCACCCTTCCGCTACGACTCTAGCTATTAGTGCAGACGCATTCATTGGGAAAACACTCGATGTCCCATTGAATAACAATGAACCGTGGGCGTTCCTGCGATGGAAAATTCACGACTCGATCGCTTGGATTCATCCAGAAAATGATATCATTTCCCGGTGAGCTTTTTCAGCAATTTCAGCATTGTATTCCAACTAACCGCTAAATCGCGTTTGCACCGAGTATGAGCGGTGTTTACGATGGTGGAGGTGAAGGAATACGTTGCTTTGGAAATGCTGTGTTACACCACTTCAAAATATCCTTAATGAAGAAAAGGTATATATCATAGACGAGTAACGTGTGTAGTAAGAACCTGAATGAAAATGATCGGGTTCTATGCCATATTTGAAAAAAGTCGGTACATGTCAATAATTATTTAAGAACGAAATAATTGCTTGCAATAGCTAAAAAAATATTTATGTGAGTATAATAATGCCTTTTTCTCCAAATTCCTTTATTCTTAAAACGGTAAGCGGTTTCGAGGCAATTAATGCAACCTCATCATCGGACCATCGGCTACAAAAGAAGCATAAATCTACATACATACGTTAAGTTTTACAATCAATTTAATTCTCAATAAACCATTGTCGTTCTGCCGCTATTATTTTGACATTATTATCATTGCCACCTGAATGCTAAACTTTTTCTAAAGAAGACTGTTAATCAGTGATGTAGTTTACCGTTTTAATAAGAAATGAATTTGGAGAAAAATGCATTATTACACTCACATAAACAATTATTATATTACTCCAAAGTAGGGTCCACTTACTATTTAAGAAAAATTATTTTTACTGCGATCGCTGCCCTATAGTAGGCAGTATTTTAAATATTAAATAAGTTGAAATGTTAAAAAGCAGCATAAATGAATGAAAAAACTGAATACCTACAGATAACGGCATTAGCTATCCATCTGGCAATTTTTTTGTAATTTTCATACTGAGTTTGTGGAGAGCGAAATAATATAATGTATGTAGTAAATATAATACATAATATGTACAATACAAATGTCACACTAACCAAACCAGGTGTCAAATTACTTTACTTCTAGTTGTTTAAAGTAAATTTGTATAAATTGGAAGTTGGCACTTTCAATAAATATATTGCTTTCCGCCACCCATTTACAATAATTTTTTACTAAAAGTAGCGGTTTGTAAAAAAATGACAAAACTTTGTACTAGCGTTATGTAAAGACTCTCTTATCTACACTACGATGAGTTTAGCATTTTGGTACGAACGATCAGTTTGTTGCAGGCTATTTTCGGTGGTATCCCTTTTTTTCAAGGCTACTTTTTTGAAGGATAGATAGTAGCATTTCTTACAACCATTTTTTGTAACTCACTGACGGTTATTTAAAAAATTAGTAGTTAACATAGGCGTTTTTAGGCCGTCGAAGGCTTTTAGTGTAAATTTAATTAGCAGTTTGTTTTTTTTTGTTACTAATCAGATCATTTATATACCTCTTTTCACAATGTTTTTCATTAAATATATAAAACAATGTCAAAATTGACATCTGTCTGCTAAGTTTATAGTATCTATCCATATAAATAATTTTAATGTGGTAAGAAAAACCATTTTTCTTAAAATGTTATGAAGTATTATGGGTTTAAGTAGAGACGTCGCTTTCGCAATGCAAATACAAGACAAATTTACAGAAAAGAAAAGGACAAATAAATACGAATTGTATGACTTAACGCCAAGTTTAATTTTAGCAATGATGAATGGTAAAGCGTATCTACTGCTTAAAAATCATTTAAAGCTAGAATACGTAAAATAGAATACACCGCTTGGTGACTATAAAACAACAGAAACTAATTATAAGTTTATTAACGTAGTTCAAAATTAATATTAAAATGTTTCTTCTAGTTTATTTAAACTAGACCTACTGATCAGTTCTGGTATAATAAATAATAAATCCGTTTACTACCATTAAATAAAACATTTAAATAGTTGCTCTGAAGAGCGGAAGTTGTTAGGTAACAAGTTTAACCAATGATAATTTTAGCGTTGGTGAAGCTAAAGCAATAAATAATAAATTTGAAATGATCGGTAAACATTCCCCAATATCAGCATAATATCGAAATCTGCCGTCGGACGCGGGATTTATAAGGCCATTAGGACTGCCACACCTCCCCTAAATCATAGTTAATAATGCTGCAGTCCGGCCAGATACCTAAACTGCGACGACAATGCGACACTGTAACTGAATGAAACGGCGACGAATCTGGGTCATTAACAAGACAGAGATCCAGAGGAACAAGGTCAATACTACTGCATCATTATGTAACTTTATACGGGAGATGTCTGGCAAAAATCCAAACGACTCTTGTTGAGTCGCCGGAACCTAGCGCGACGGTTTGTTAGCACACCAGCTCTTTATTCTGTCGGATGATTGATATCGGACTTCAAGCGCGTGGGCGTTCGGATGAAGTTGAATTTGTTATCAAGTGACTCTAACGAGACGGGGGTGGATTGCTCCTTTGAATGCATTTGAATTCGAAGAAGTGAAACTGATGAAACTGATGACGCCCGCATTCAAAAGTAGCCGAGAAATTGATGAAGGAATTCTTGTATGCTACTTCTCGCATTCCATTTAGTTTAGTTAGATATTATAGAATGTTGTTGTTTTTGTTGACTGATTAATGCTATAAGATGTAGGAGAAACGATTTATCAGACATGTCCTTACTCTAGCAGCCAACCCCACATCACACACTTGCTAATAAGTGTATCCAAACTAATTAGTAATATGCTTGTATTGTTTAAATAAAATGAGTTAACCAGTTCTCTTACGAAAGCTATATTATTCAACTCTAATTTGTGGAATTATCGAATTAGCACGTACTCATACTGTACAAGAATGCTTTTCTGTTTAAACGTGTGATTTAGACGGAACAGTAGATCTAAAAAGTAAGACGAAAGTGTTTGTCACGAAATTGTAGTTATTTGATAGAGCTGAAAAAAACTGCGTTTATTCACTACTAGCGCAGAAAATAGCGTGATGCAATATCTCGGTGGTTGCATTAAAGAAGACAAAGTTAAATGGTAAAGTACAATTACTTTTGTGCTTCTATACGCTTACGAACAGTTTCCCACGTGAACTGCTTTAATATTTTTATTCTGAACTCAACACAAAAATAATACAAAGCACGTACTTATTGAAAAATGTACTAATATAAATAAATATGAGCCTGTACGATCTGGAATATTATGCTGAATGATAGTGGCGAAATATTTTGATGTTAATGTTGATCCTGGTTGTGGGCTTATGGTTCCTAGGGCGTAAGCAAACGAACTTTAACATTACTTCATAACAAATATTGGGATAAAACTGTGGTAAAACTGTCTAGAAGCACAAGTTATTCGCATTCCACTTATGAAAAGAAACTTCGATAAATATGTACAGGTTCTTTGTTTAGGTAGGCGCTTGTATAGTCGTTCGTGTGCAGCTGTTTTATTGTGAGCAGATGTACAAAGCACAGTCAGGGATATTTAGGTACTAGATATGGTACTAGAACATCTGAGAAGGGTCTGCTTTATGACCCTTTGTAATCCGTTACGGTTATGGAAGCTTTCGAATACTTCTTAGTTCTACTCGTATATTGTATGATTGATTGGATCGGTCACTTTCCTGGTATGTACTAGATAACAGCTCGGGTAAGTTTTTAGTGCGGTTCTTGTCCTGTCAAATACGAGGCATGTTTTTTAAGTAAGTACCGTTTTGGAATTAAAAAAAGACGTGCAAAGATATCGCAATAATTTTATCTTACATGAAAGCCTGTACCTTAATCTACTTTTATACATAATTTCCGTGAATATTGAGGCACTTGTCATAACGTGGCACCAGTTTTTGAATACCCTCCTCATAAAATTCTGCCGCCTGACTTGTTAACCACTGTATCACAAATGTTTCGACTTCGTTATCGTCTTGAAGACGCTGACCACCCAGGTGTTTCTTCAAGTGCAGGAACAAATGGTAGTCGCTGGGCGCCAGATCAGGGCTGTATGGAGGATGGTCTAGAGTTTCCCATTTAAAAGATTTGATGAGATCTTTGGTCCGATTAGCCACATGTGGACGGGCATTGTCATGCAGCAAAACGATACCCTTACTCAACTTGCCACGTCTTTTGTTCTGGATTGCACGACGCAGATTGTTCAATGTCTTACAATAAGACGCTGCATTGATTGTCTCATTACGAGGCAGAAACTCCACTAGCAATACTCCTTTTCTGTCCCAAAAAACTGTGCACATGATTTTCCGGGCAGAAATTGTTTGCTTAAACTTCACTTTTTTGGGTGATGATGAATGTCGCCATTCCATGGATTGTTGTTTCGATTCTGGTGTGACGTAGGCCACCCATGTTTCGTCACCAGTAACAATTTGGTCTAAAAAATCTTCACCTTCATTGTGGTACCGCTCAAGGAAAGTCAATACACTGCCTAAACGTTGGGTTTTGTGCAAATCCGTCAACATTTTCCATCTTTAAATGATCTCACCCATTTCCTTACCATTCCATCACTCATAATGTTTTGTCCGTAAACTTCACAGATCTCACGATGAATATCGATCGGTTTTACGCCTTTAGCACTAAGAAATCGTATAACAGCCCGTACTTTAAAATCGGCGGGACTCACGATTGTCGGAGGCATCTTAAACACTCAGTAAACAACGTATACAATGAAGAATCAAACTGTAATGGCGTCAGTGCGTAGACAAGAGATGTAGGTAACCAGCGCGTATGCGCGGAACGCCGACCGTAGCGCTGCGGCGGCCGAATCGCAAAACGGTACTTACTTAAAAAACATGCCTCGTAGTTGATAGGAAAATTAAGATGAATTTGTAAGTTAAGGGCTGTTAGTTATAATGCTACGTATTTTCAATCCCACATTTGGGAAATACATGAGTTAGGTAGCTTAAACAAGAACATGATCATATTTGGCATAGCTGGAAAGTTCAGTTCAACTTTCATACAAGTCGGAAGTTAATGTTGTTTTGTTCAACTAGCGGTGTAGAATAATTAATATAGCTTTGAGCAAAATCCGTTAGTAGTGCTTTAATATAAAGTTGGAAGTTACGTTGAAAACGTAGCTTCGCGTTTTCGTTTTTATGTAGTTTACATAAATTTAGGGTTAGTGTTTTGGTCAGTCAAATTATAGTCTTAAATAAAGTTACTGATGTTTTTGAGGCGTATAAAGAGTAATTTGGCTCAATCGTTCGTAATAAATAAATTAAAATATTGTTGTTGAGGAACATTGTAACTAAAAGAGAAAAGGTATTCTCACTACTACCTACATAAAATTTAGCGATTATAAATCTTTATACGGAGTGGATGTAAATAGTCCGCGAATAAGCTAATATATACTTACGAACCAGGAAAGAACACCGAGAGTATGTTATGTAAACAAGATAGATACGGATCAGTGTTTATGCACTATCAAGTAGTAGTTACTAGTTACACCATCTAGGTACTTTTTTACTTCCACATCCAACGGATGGGAAGTATTGCATCGCTTTAAAATGGTCGAGAACGAAAAAAAAACGAAAGACTTAATATATGAACTTGAAATTTGGCAAACGTATAAATCTCAACTACCCAAAGCAACCTATTGTTTGTGGGGTAAGTAGGGTATCGGGAAAGGGGCGAAATTGGGGGGTAACTACCCTTTTAGCCAATTTTTATTTTTTTATTTTTTCGTTTTAGTATGTGATTAGTAGTATAATTGCGAATATTATTCGTTCTTACAAATTTTCGGGGCAGAAAACTGTTTAGAAGATATTAGCAAAAAAGCGTCACTTAAAAAAACGGTTTTTGCTAAATATCTCCGGATATATTTAATATATTCACAAAATGAAAATATCATCAGATAGGAAATAAAATTTCTCACAAAAAGTGTCTTAGAAAATTTATCCAAAATTTTGACATTTTCGAAATATTTCCAAAAAACCTAATTTGGACCCTGCTCGTACGATTTGATTTAAATATTGGTATTATGTAGAAAATCAAATTTCTGATCAGAAAGCACTCTTGAAATATTATTGTTAAGTTAATAATTTCGAGTTATTTGGAAAAACCAATCTTAAAAATTTATATATTTTTGCTAATATCACGAGGACTGTTTGTCATAGAAAAAATGTGTAGAGAGAAAAAATGCTCAAAACCTGATTACTAATCGTATAGTATAAGAAATAAAAACGTAATGTCATTTTGACAATTGGATGTGGAAGTACTGATTCAATTTGCAGCGGGTTTTTTAGTAAACTGATCGGTCGTCCAAACTGTTATCTCTGGTCCAAACCAACAAATAGTGGTATGTCTTTCATCTTATTCACTTGTTATCATAAACTTTAATTAAGGGTATTGTGGTGATAAATTTAATGACTCGCTGGAAAGTACTGATGCAACACTGTTAGATTACATCTGTAATTAGGAAGAGCTGTTCGAATCCGTAAGTGGATGCTTTCCAAAGCTGTAAATCTAAATTTACGTGTATAATCCAAAAGAGGAGAATTTGTAAACAACGTGCAGAGTTGTGCTGTGGGCTCATATTATAACATAAAACTAGGTATTTAGAAGTAACGAGAGCAAAACAGACATTTGTAGGCCGACGAATCAGGATCTATTTTTTAGTACGGAACGGACTATATTGGATCGTTCAGCACTATGAACGTTGGTAGGATCCTATATAGAGCTTGGAAGATTCCGTTAAAAGAAGTACCAAGATAAATAAAAAACAACTGTATGACTAACAACAAAAAGCTAATAAATATTAGGGGATCATTTAAAGGAATGCAAATCTACGTAGTTTGTTACTATTTTACTAAAATAACAACCCATTATACACCTACTCAACAAACATAGATTATAAATTATATTCTACAAAAAAATGTATTTATTTCTTATTGTAACCTGACAAATAATATTGTTAAGCTTGTTAGCTGAAACAATGTCTTTTTATGAACAACGTATACCCACTACACTATCAAGCTAAATGAATAACGCTGGATGTAAATAACACAACAGAGCAGCACCACCTTATAGAACAGCATTTGTCTTCATAATTATCTTTATTATCCTACAGGTAAATGAATTTGTTTGCCTATTCTAATAAGTGTTTACTGATCTTGAGCTTCGTGTCTGCAAATTCTGCCCGGTAAGTAAACTCGTTCTTTAGAGTGTTATTTGACCCTCAAACCAGACCGGGTAGGATCGATATTGCAGGCTGCACGACGAGCATTTGAGAAAATATGTAAATGGTACACGTTGAATAATTAATGTTTCAAGAAGGTAGCCGTGCAAATTTACATACATCGTTTTGTATGCATCCCTTTAACCGTGCAATGTACATCCCCTTCGTTGCCAAGTTGTGGCAAGAAGTCAAAACCGTCGTGGTAGTAAAAGTTTATTTCAGGGATTATTTTGAGGATTGTAATTTAAATTAGGTATGCAAAGTTACAATCGTACGAAATGTAGACGTGCGTCATGCAGTGTTCCTTTTTTGGTACTGGTAATACTTCTGGGAGCGCATATCGTATATGGGAGGCGCATATATACGGAAACAGGGCGATATGCGATAGATCTGTTGCCGGCGAAATTTTTAAAAAATAGACTGCATGCACCTATACACACACTGAAAACTATGAGTTCAACGAAGTTTGGCCATAAATAATAAATTACATATGATTGTTGATTTATCTATATGCAGCGCAGAACAGTTATTTGTTACAAGTATAGAAGGGTTGCTGTATGCAACACGTGCGAAGGAAATAACCGACTGAAGTGATTTTTAAGAACCAGAAATAAGAGTTATGATGCCATATCCTCTTCTCATTAGCGAAAAAGTAACAACCCTTATACCTACTAAACTTAATGAAAAAAGAACCTAGACTAATCAACAAACAACAAATAATAATCTAATAATTAAGTTACGTGGCAATTAGAATATATTTTAGATTTTTCTTTCACATTTTTGGAATCGTCATAACGAGCTTAGAGGCGTTTGCATGATTAGTCTGTCGTAAGTTAATTGAGTCGATCGTTGTACAGGTTAATACATTGTAGTGAATAATCAGACCAAATCCTTTTGATCAATTATTATTTAAAGTGATTCAACCGTACTTTATCTACACCATTTTATTCATAAAACGCTTTGTTACAAGTATATCTGGTTTATGAAATTTTTGATAAAATGGTATTAGATCACCTAAAGATGTAATACTTGCTGAACTACGAATACTTAATTAATGTGACCGAACTAGTTAACTACGACAAATATTTAGTTTTAATCGCTTTTGCACACTCAAAAATATTATTATGTTTCATATTACATTTACAAAATTGCAGCTAATGTTATCCGACAACAATCGCACAAAAATATAACACTTTCCTAATACCTTACATTTTATGTGCACAATAACTGGCGGACAGGATTGATTTATATTATATTATAGTTCTTGCTTATATTATATGTTATAGTAAAGCTACTTTGTGTCCTACTTCTCTTAGTGTATATAAGTAATCAAATTACAATGAATTGCTAATTTATTGTTTTACATGTAAAAAATTTGCATCAAACCAGGCTAAAAAGGTACGCTGTTTCTATCTTTAGGACAAAGTCACTGATAAAACAATTAATTATAATTCCGATTATCTTTCACATTGTTTAAGTTGATTATAACTGCAATTATTTTTGCCACAAATGTGATTAATTATTTAACCTACTTTTGTAGTTGTTTTGTAAGTAGTTGCATGCAAAAAGTAAAACCAAAGTAGTAGCCAATTACATCACAAATTATATATTTTTGGACACACATATTTATCTTTATTCATTATTCAATTATGTCATTATACAGCACACTAATTTGAGCTTTATATCTTTTATTTAATTTTTTGAGTGACTTTTATTTAAACTAGGCGAACTACTGCAAAAAATATACTTAATTATTTTACAACTACAACTACATTTTGATGATAATTACGATTATATTTACGGACGAAGTAATGTACATGATTACATTATCATGTAATGTAGAAGCTGTAATCGATTACGTAATCCAATCACAAATAATTAATTTTTTAGTCAGCTCTGAGCAATATAAACCAGTTTCAGTAACATTCAAATTAAAAACTAACTGTCTCGGATATTTCAATGCTGCTATGTTCTTTGGGAAAATGCAAGACCTGTGATGTTTTTAAATATCTTTCCCTGAAGACCAGCAATATTTGGTGTGTGACTAAAAAATACAAAAATCTAAACGTTTCTATATCTCTGCGAGCTCTTAAAAAATCAACTATTAACAAAATAAGACACAACATGAATGTTGCAGTGCGCAACTGTAATATATTATCGACGTCAAGCTTTCAAAAGGGACGTTGTCTCGAAACCGCCTCCTCATGTTTTGCCAGGAAATTCCGAGCACGTCCCTTGATATTCAGTAAAAACTGCGTTCCCCTGCGTTTTTGTCTCCTGTACACATATCTTCCTGGTCGCGGAGATGCAAGCTCTCCTTTGCATGGATTGACTGCGAGCTTCGCGTTGGTGGCATTCCTTCTCGGATCTGCAGTTAATGCGAATTTAAATGAGGACGATTAACGGAAGTCACGTTAGTGCGGGCAAAGGAGCAGATATGGTTCTATTTCAATGCAAAAACCAAATGTTCAGCGGTGGAGCTGTAGCGTGCTTGGCTGAATGTTAATGTTCACTCGTTTTTGTGTCACAAAGTTGTGAGTTTAAGCCACATAAATTTACTTTTTGATGGCGTCATTTCTTGCAGATTGAAATGCACGGTGCAATCAAGTTTTCTACTTAGCGAAAACTTTCGTTAAGAACCAAGGATTCTTAATGCACTTTATAAATTATTAATTAATTGTATGAACCTTGAAAGCTATTTATATCTCTACCGCAATAAAAAAAGACTGCTGCTGTACTTAGGGATGCTAAAGCGGACATTGTAACGCAGCACGAACCCCCTAAGGACTTTTAGCTATGTCACCACTCCAGAAGTTTCACATTACCCAGGACAACTCCCAAATGCTTAATTTTGGTGCATTAAGTTTATTAGGTGGTCCCTGCGAACTTCAACGTGTAAATTACGCTAATTGAACGCCTAATTTAATTAGGTCCTGTTATAAAAGGGTTTGCGGAATATAAAGTACGAGAGTCGTTTTCCTTAGACTAAACGGCTGTTGTTTCTGTAGGAAGTGCAGATATTTGCCACTTATTTAGATTTACAGTTCTACTCAATCTGTTAACGGAACATTTGTTTCGTACTTAAATGATATTAAGGAGGTCTGCAGTGGATTATATAATAGTTTTGTTGGTATAATGACAATACAAAAGCTTCGCAAATCGCACGCATTCCGTTTCGATAAATGATTCATGTATCCAGGCGTTTATGGAAATTATCGATTAAATCTATTTGCCTCCTCTCAGAAAAGTGAACATAACTTTTATTTTGAAAGGTACTTTTCCTCTGTCGATTGTCGAATTATTTGATACATTTCAATATGAGAAATTGCGTGGGAGTGTGTATTTTCAACATATGCTGCAATGTTTTGTGGGATTGAAGAAATCAGAAAGCTCAATTTGCCACTACTGTTCAAAACATATCCCTGCAAACTAAAGTTAACATATGGTTCTAGCATGATAGACAGTTACCCTGCTCATCATTCGCTTCCTGCTTATGCCCATTTGGAGCAGCATGTTCCAAATGCAGGCGGCTAGGTTGCGTGACCAGTCAGATCCCCCGATCACACAACACTTGATTTTTATTTTTGGGGAAGGATGGAAAACTTTAAGACCGTAAATAGAAGAGTCTGGGCTTGCTACTACAAAAAGTGACCAACTGCATTCACAACAATGACCGACATTATGTATAAATATAGTTTAATTTATAATACAGGGTGCTAAAAAATGTGTACAAACTTTGAAGTGACAAAGAAAAGGGTTAAATGGAAAACTTAAGGTCTAATTTGAAAAATTTTTTTCTGATGAAAATGGGATTAAGATTCAAAATGATTGGCATTCGGCATCAATACATTTTTACTTCCACATCCAACTGATGCATTGTATCGCGAAAAAAAATTTTCAAAAATTTTTATTTGCTCATTCGTTTTAAAATGGTCGAAAACGTAAAAAAAAACAAAATTTGAGCAAAGAAATTTCTTGTGTGTGTCTGTGGTTTTGGTTGTGAACACGATAACTTTCGAAAGACTTAATATATGAACTTAAAAATTTGACAGACGTATAGATCTCAACTACCCAAAGCGACCTATTGTTTTTGAAGTAAGTAAGGTATCAGGAAGGGGGCGAAATTGGGGSGGTAACTACCCTTAATATACTCAAAAAATGAAAATACCATCAGATAGGAAATAAAATTTCTCACAATTTATCCAAAATTTTGACATTTTCGAAATATTTTCAAAAAACGTGGTTTTGTTCCCTGTTCGTACGATTTTTTAAAAACTTTGTTATTTCATAGGAAATCAAATTTCTGATCGGAAAGCACTCATGTATTTTTTTTAAGTTCTATCCGAATTATTTAGAATAATCGTATAGTATAAGAAATAAAAACGTAAATGTCATTTTGACAATTGGATGTGGAAGTATTGATTCAATTTGCAGCGGTTTTTAGTACGAGTCACCCCTGCATGATGCAGTGCATCGTACCAAAGTGTAAATTCAAACCTAATAATAATAAATTGTGAGTAATGGGCTGAAGATAACCCTCACATTACAGTGAACAGGCTGTGAATGTGTCTAGTGCAAATGTGTGCTATGGTTTATCAATAAGGGGACTGGCTGGGCCTTTTCGCTGTAAAAGTAATATAAATGGAGAAAAGTACCTAACAATGCCACAGAAAGTACATTAGTATTCCAATTAGACTTTATGCTTTATTTAATTTTGTAGAACGGGAAATACATTTTCAACGACACATTTTTTGAAGCATCCTGTATTCCTGAATTCATGCATAAAATAAATAATTCGTGCGTAATTGGAATAACGAGCGAGTGCATAGCAATGCTATATCATATGATATGTACCATAGTGTAAATCAGTAATTTGATATTTCCATTTCCATGGCCTGCCAAGTTTTTGAAATTTAATTAGTTTGAGTTGCAAAGATCTTTTTTGTTGTTGTAGGTCAAGACTAACTTGGGATACAACTATGAAGCTTTTACCACTCAGCTGATAATTAATATCACACTGATTATTAATTTGTTATGAGCGTCTACATTACATCCTATTGAGATACTAACCTAACATCCAGTATATTTAGAAATATCCCGTAGTAATAAAACATTATCATTATTATTTACTCACATCTTACCAGCGTTGTTTCCCTTAACGATAAATGAGTCGAAGGCAAACATAATTTGCTTGGTTTCGTGAACGTATTATATTATTATCTAAACTCAAGGAACCAAAACTTTGATATGCTTAAGAATTTTCCTTCTTTTCTGAAGCAAGTCTGGTCGTTCAGCGCCAACTCCTTCCCAATTAAATTACTCAGTGCACTCCTGCGGGAAGATCCGGCCGTGTTGATATCGATTAGAAAGTTGGCTCAAATGTAAATCAAGACGTTCAAGTTCGAGCGGGATCCTCACGGAATCTGGTCCGACTTCATTGCGCTTTTAAGCGGCTTGCTGCTCATTAGCATAATCAATTATTGTAAAACTGGTGATCGGATCGGAAGCGAGCGTTTGTTAAGCAGGATTGTTCGTGGAGAAGGACGAATTTATACCTCCGACATGCCCATGAAAGATTCCCAAGAGAATCTTAATAGGGTATTGTTCTAAAGCTTGGAGTATCATTTTTACTTTTTGGGGAGCCGTGTTTTTCTGGTATGTGCTCTCGTGGAATCTCTTCTCGCATCTTTATTTTATTCATGTGTTTATAAAAAGTAAACCAATTATAACAATTTTTGGTTTAAGATACATTCATTTTATTAGTTTATCAGCTCATATACGGTCTTCGATCAGTACTGTAGCCATTTTTTTAACTAATGCAGTTGTCTTAATACCGCTGTATCTCATTCTGCTCGCAAAGTTACATGTTTTCCTACATATAGAACGAAGGGTCAAACGACACTGGATTTTTATTGTGTGAGTGGCTAGCAGTGCGAATGAAAAAACCTCTAGAATAGCATCGAGTACGTCAGCGAACGTGCAGGAATAATGTTGTTAACGCAAGGGAACGCGAACGACTTGAAAAATTCGTTAGATGTATTGCGGGCTATAGAAAGCAATAGGGTAAGTCACGTATAAAGTGCGCATCCAATAAAGTCAAAAAGGGCTACATTTTACAGGTCATATCTTCTCTTCTCTGTGTGAAAGTAGATACCAATTCCAAAATTCAAAATAGTAAGGACACTAACGTTACACTTCCTCCGAAAAATTAAAATCGGACAACWTTTCTTACCTAATGAGTCCTTCMCACCATCCCGACTTTTGAATGCGTTAAGCTAGAAGGTTGGGTAAGACYGCCAAAAATGGCCTTGACTTTATTTTCATTGGATCTTTTTGCTTAGTGCATTTAATAATTTTAAAAATACACCCAAACTCCTCGCGTGTTATTTTCCATTCAAATAAAAGCGTGCCATCAACATAATGTGGTCCAAAATAAATAATAAAATATTTAATAATTCAACTTTCTGTGTTCGATGGAAGGAAGTAATTTATTTAATTTTTAAGAATTGTTAGTTAAAAGTTCATTTACGGGGACGATAGAAGCGAGAAAATTAGATACATCAAAGGTCACATGAAGAACTTTATTTCGTATAGATAATTCTTTTACCTTGTTCGCTAAGCCTACCGAATTCTCTAGAAGTGTGAAAAAAGTACACTCTTTCTTTTAAGAAACCCTTGACCCTTGACCATTTTTATTCTTTGTACCTATATCTAACCTTTTTCAAATAACGACTCAGCAGTAAAATCATACCTACTCTGAGAATCATCTTCGCACTATATTCCACGGTTTTACTAAAATTAAAAGGTGAACTTATTTATTCCTTTCATAGTTAATTAGACCCTGTGGTAAATCTTCCCCGAATAACAATATCGTGACCGTTTCAAAGACTTTTTGTCTCGAAAACTTTGATATTCAGTATTTTAATTAAAATTTACATATTTTCGATTTAAGTGTCGACTCTATAAAGAAGCCTGCCTAGTAGAAGTACTAGATATTCTACCTGCTAAAGTGAGAACCACTGATATCCTTAATTTTCATAATTGTGCCAGTACRTTACGAAAAGCTCATTTAATCAGGCTCTTAAAAATTTAKWTCCAGCTTTACGATTTTCGKCGTCTGATTTACGGATTCCTAATCTCTTCATCTTTCAGCTCCTAAAATATTTCAGTTTGCCTTCACAAACTTTGCTCGCTAGATGTCTGGTTACGTGGCATACAGCCGCAAGATAAATTTTACTATAAGGGTGAAAGACTGTCACATAAACGAGCTCTATCTTAGATTGGGGACGATAAAACGTTCACGTAGACAGGGCTGCCTAAATTTCGGTGTCACTAACCCGCGTTTGAATATTTTTCTAAGCATGAATGTCAAAGACCGAGGAGATTGGCAGGAACCAGGTTCGTCATATTTTTGACGCAAGGAGTGAGGATCATCAGTCTTGGGAGCTTTTGTGATTTATGCTGTGATGGCGTCATTCATGGAAAACTGTTATGTGGATTTGGGGCTTTTGAATAAAGTAATGCCAGTAGCATGAGCTCTTCATTTGACTACTTGATCTATGTAATTCTAAACCTGTAGAAAGAGGTAATATAGATACGCCGCACTATCTTAACTCTTTTTCCGTATCCCTGAACCAATAATATTGTCATGAATCTTTAATGAGAGTGGTACTTGATAGGGATGGGCAACGGTAACTACACAGCAGCTTCATAAAATGCCTGTTTACATCTGTTGTTCGTTGCCACTATAGTATTGGCACATTCCGAGTTCTCAGTAGGCATATCAAAATTGTTACAAGTGTACATAATAAATCCATGTTGGTAACTGACAAATATAGGTTTAGTATTCATAAAATAAAGATATCCTGCGAATTTGTATTAACAAACCCTAATGGGAAAGATTTTCGCTTTGCAAATCATCTAGCAGAGACTTTACGAACTAGACTTAGACAAACAATGCTCTCGTCGGTTATGTGGACTTTATATATTGCTTTTATTAATTTGTTTGTTTTCGGGTAAGGTCAGCGATAGCTCATGAAAAAGGTATCTAATTTAATTCAAAATTAGTGTGTTACTGAGAATATTTAAAGTAAAGATGGATTTTGAAGGCACCGTCCACAAGGCAGATAAAAACTTGACAGAAAGATCGAATATCGGGTTGTAGTTTGCGTTAACTATTAAGTTTCATAAAATGACAAAATAGATTACTATATATCTATAATGGATTTAGAATAGTATAATATGAATAGTTCTTTGCATGTACAAAGTCTATTGTAATTTGCAAAGTAAATAATAAGTTTCAAACAGACATTAAGTAAAAGTGGACAACCTACATTTAGCAGCAAAGGTCCAGAATAAATGAATTAGAGACGTACATACAAGTATATAAACAATAGTAAAGCATGTCACTTTTAATGTCTTTTTATTATTATTATTATTATTATTATTATTATTATTATTATTATTATTATTATTATTATTATTATTATTATTATTGTTTTGCATATATTTGATGATAAAGACCTCCACCAAATTCAGCACGAGAAAAGGGCAGTGTGCGCATTGTTGGCATTTAATAAAACAGCTGCTTCAAATTAGATAGTCATGTGTCGTAATTTTTCGTAAGTGTTGCATTTACACTATAGCAGTTTCAGGACCAAATACTTTTAATCAATCCTAAACGATTACCAAATGGTATCAAAGCCCAATACATTGTAAAATAAATATAAAAGACGAAGGGTTGGTTTCTCTTTTTTATTTTAAGCTAAACTCAACACTGTTTCTAAAATATAAGCCAACCACTTACCTCAATTTAAAGTATTGTCATGGTTACTGGGTTGATTTGAGCTAACATCAACTTTAACAAAGAGGAGAGAAACCGGTCCGAAGTATATAACCTTACAATATATGTAAAATAACATTCGATAGCTGTCGAAAATGGAAGACTACATAAGATTTTGTACGCCAAATACGTTTTTCGATACTGATATAAAGTGCTTGATAATATAACTTTTTTATTTTTTAATTTATGACATTGGACCTGTAGTTATTTATAAGAGTATATGGATCGCGTTTTATAGTGTTGTAGTAGAAGTAATTTTTTGTGTACCTATGGGAAACCCAATTACACATCATTTACATATATAGTTATGGAATTTATAAATACAGGTGTATCTCTAGAATAATTGCGTTAATAGTATCCACCCAACTATAAATATCTAAGTATATAACCCTTCATTACAATTACTGGGGTATTTTGAAGCGCCCGAAATATATTTCAGCGTACGCCGTTCCAGTGGCCCAATATTTGGGACGTTTTCAATCAGACCTCCGAAAATTTAATAATCCGAATCCATCGCGCTACCAGTTGTTTGAGGGTGACTTTATTAATTTACCGGCGCGGGGTTAAAAACGCGAGTCGATTTATGGGCTCTCCCCTGAAGTGGCTGTATATTCGGGGCGGGGACACAAATAGGTCAGTCCCAAGACGGCCAGGGACTGATTATTAATTTCACTTGGACACATTAATGAGCTGAATAAAACATCGTGGACGACGAGTGTTATTGGGTCGCAGTATGGCTGAATTATCTTAGTTAACATAGGAAAAGTAGGTATTTGAGTGTTTTATAAATAAATAATTTTAGGTTTGCCCATAAATAGTTTTACATACATAAACATTTTAATTAGGAATGAGGTGAAGTGTTCGCGGTGTGATAAATGCTGCTCATTTTGTGATCTCATTATAGTAGGCCTGCCAAATCCAAACAAACGTTTTCTTTATCCTTTCTACATAGCAAATGCGCTAATGCAAGGTACTAATTGTGTTGTTGTTGCAGAAAATTCTAATAATGTAGTGAAAGTTAAACTCATTTTATGTATGTGCGAATTGTTTCTTGTATATGCTAGGTGAGCTTTCTCAGTGGGGCAAGTGGCAAAGCTAAAAGATATAAAGCGATGAAAAACTTGATGACAGCTTAATGCGCGTTTCGGTTATACAAAAAAGGCTGCAATCAGTACATATCTTTAAAAAAGTGAATTTTTGTTTTTTTTCAAATGTTTTTCTGTGCTTTTACATTCAAAAGCCGTGGATAATTTTGCGTTTAATTTATTACTTATGCTTAGATATGTAGATAACGGAAGTAGTTTTATAGTTTATAGTAGCTGACTTTCCAAGCACTAGAGCGATCGTATGACGCTGTAACTTTTTGTCGTTGTCTATGATACAAAAATCTGCTGAGCAGGGTTGCCAGATTGGTATGAAATGACTACTTACGTTTCTAGGTGTCTGCGAAACGCCAGAAGCTTAAGCCGGGTGTTTAAGAATGAGGTGCCTATGCCTACCTCATGGAGGTGACTTGCATCCCATGGTTAATACCCCTTGACGTGTGCATTACCTACATACTATATCCATGTTCATTTCCAATGTAACTGAACTTTGCTTGACGGACAATTCTGCAAATCTTTTATAAGTGAATATTGCATTGATTCGTATCGAATATACGAGTATTTGTTATCCTAATACAATAAAGCGAATATTCGGTCAAAATTGTCCAGAATAATATTCAATACGAATAAACTAATATTCGTATACATTTTATTCGGAAACGAATGAACGAATCTTCGTATTCGTTTTATTCGGAAACCAATAGTAATGCATTGAACACATTTATTCGGTTTTATGTGTTATTCGTTTTCGAACAATTTTGACAGCGCAGAATGAAATTTATGTATTATGTAGTTTGGAGTTTGCATAGGCATAGGTATTGTCAATAGCATATGCTTTCGTCCATATTTTCGTTCATTCGTTCCCGAATAAAACTAATACGAATATCGTTTATTCGTATAGAATCGAATAGAATAAACTAATATATTCGGTTTGATGCATATTCGAATATCGAATATCAGGTTTCCAAATTCTTCTGACACCACTATTAAGTGAGTGTTTTGTAAAAATTTTGTCGTTCTCTTTATATGGGACGGATGTTTTCATTCTCTGTCCCTCTCTCTCTCTCTACAGGATCCCTGCTTAACGCTAGAAAACATAAAATGTTTTTTTTAAAAAAAGCTAAGCCTTCTAAAATCACTTTGACGACTGACATGAGAAATTTTCTATGCCTAGGAAACAGTAGAAAATCTTTGTGACATCATTTTCGACTTTAGATTGGTAGTATCCTAGATCCGAACATTAAGCACCTAACAACTTCCGAAATCGCAACGAAGGACGCAATATCATCAAGAATAGTCGAAAATATATAAAAAATATTACGAATTACTTAGGAAATAGAAGAAATGAAGTGGAAGTTTTTATGGCACACACGCCCTACAGCTCAGTCAAAAACGACAAAATCTAATAAATTTTTCTGATATTGATAACTAACATGACAATGTATACAATAAATGTAACATTACCATTAATTTGTCTTTTAGGCATTTAAAACATAACAAATCGAAGAAAATAAAACCTATCGTTCTCATCACTCTCGTCACGCAGTGACAAATTTGTTAAAATACAATTTATTGTTTTTATCATTAGAAAACATTCGCATTCAAGAACAATTTTTTGTACCTAGACACCAAAATAAGACTTCTTTATTTTAAGGGCAATAAATATTGCACGAGTTTTCTAATACTACTGAAAGAAATCCTATTATTTGCATTCGACAACCGTTCCCACAGCTCTAAAGGCAACGCTTTGAATTGCAGATCTGTGCTTTAGCGAGTGCATTTGTAGGAAAAAGTTTCACCGCTTCAGCTATTTATGTCTGTCAGTTGACGGCTCCTTGAAGTTTGAATCTTGTCTCGGAAAACCTTGATGTTTAACGCGATTTCACAAGAATTCTCGTATCGTTTTGTGTCTTCTGATTTGGACATAAATCAGCACGAGTATCCTGTGTATTATAACTTTTATCCTTTTATGCCGCGACTAAGTGTAGCTACCGAAGAAAAGACACGGACACATTTATAAAGTGTTGTTCCGGCACATTGCCAATTCGTTTTCGAAGCGTCGTTTTGAATTTAATGTTTCTGTGTGACTGTTCCAGACGAAATTTTATGCACTTATCTCTAAGCATAAACGCTCGTAAACCTGGGTGCACAGACGAAGATAAATACTCGACGGGTTTTATTATCGAAGTTCATTCAATTCGAGTGAAAGCAAGTTGTTAAAATGTTGGAAGTTTTCCGATGTCACTAACCCGGGGATTGTAATTAAGGACCGTTTTAAATGAGAACATCACGGAAAAATTATTGAGCAAAATTGTTCAAACGGGTATAAAAACCGAAATAATTATTAAAGGAAAAAAACCCTCGATAAATTTTCCTTTGGGTTGCCTTTCCAATGAGATAGAAAGTGCCCACGATAAAGATATCAGATGATCTGTGTGGCGTTTCTTTTTTACTAAATAAAAAAATAAAATTGTTCAATGTTTTCTCTCACTCTATTGATAATATAATGTTGCAGAGCGCTTTTGGCAATAAATGGCTATTTTACTACCATATTAAAGATATAATTATTTGATGTAAATTTTGCTTGACACTGGCAAACAGGGAAGCAGTTACCTATATGAAACTTAAATATGAACTATTTAATAGGAGAATTGAAGTCTATATTACATTTAAAACCACAATATAATTTTATAAATCCATAAAGTTGCTGAATCCCTTACAATGAGTTGCCTATTAGAAGTTTATAAAAACTACACACATTTGAAATGTGATAATATCTAATGCAAACTTTTCAAACTTCTGTTCAACACATATTACACCCAACCTTAACGAAAATTCATCTTTTGGAAACATCTGATAAAATAACATTTTCTAAACTGATGTCTGTAATAAATTAAACCTTTACACGAATGCAATCAAGATATATGAAATTGTGAACCGTATTTAATATTTGCCTTGAAACATACAGGTCCATCTCTGGACAAATATTTTTTTTACATAGATGTCCCAGAACATGTTATTATAATATGTATATCTAAGAATGCTTAATATTTGTAACAGCTTTCGTTAAGCATATTTTCTATCTAAGCTTGACGATTTTGAAATATCGACATTCAAAAAGCATAGCTGGTAAACGAGCAAAACTGAAAAACTTGTTAGTGCTGCCGAAACTGTAATTTGTTTAGGTTGCTTTACTAAGAATCTAACTATTTAAAAGCTAACATAATGAATGTTTTTATCGACGAAAAGCTTTACTATATTTTAGATACAATAATACGAAGATTAACTAACGATGTCGCTATATGCTAACAATTACAGAGAAAAAGTTTAGAAAACTACATCCAGATTTACTAATCACTCCTTTGTTCACACAAAATAAGTTCTATTATCGAAAGTTATCGAAAATAACGAGAACTAACAGCTGTCTTCAGGTTGATCGTTATACGATTGCAAAACTGAAATTAAACATTTCACATTCATTAATATCTTGAACAAAAGCATAAAATGTTTTACTTTTATAATTAATACTGTACATGCTATGGACAGGAGATGTAATTTTTGTCAAATTAATGCTCCCGGCAAAAACGGAAGAGGACCCCCTCAACTCAAAAATATACAAGAACTCAAAACTAATGCAATACCTAAAAGGAAAAATGTCTCGGACGTTTTTGTATTCATGTTGTGTTTAGTTCTTTATCACAACAAACAATTAAAATTTGGTTTGAGTTAGACAAGAAAAGGTAACAAAAAATTAATAATTATTCCACAGCAGTTAATACAGCACTATGCAACTTGACGGGACATAAAGCGAACGGAGTAGTTCACGTCTTCTTGTGGTGTGTTGATCACGTATTCTCAATTACTCCAATGTCCACGGTGGCTGTGACAATCGCTGAAGTGTTTTGGTGTGCTGATGTCAGATCTTTCAGAGCATTCAAAAACCAGCATCTTGTAAATAGTCCATGACATGATGGATTGCTTGTAGTCTAGTGTCGTCTTGATGGAAAAGGGCACTTGGGATAACCTCGGTGTAAAACGTGCATATTTGTTGCTATTTTTTTCTAAAGTTTTAATCGTCAGGATATACAAATTACTGGATGATAAAAATCCGTTAGTTGTGTAAATTAAACATTTTCAAGCCAGTTTGATTTAACCTCTTTCGGCATTTCGGTAATAATGAAAACTAAACATAACATAACAATATTCTATTTACGGCGACTGATGAGCCGGCATTTTATAGTATTTTGTGCAGCATTTAACCCCATAACAGTGTAATAAGCCCTTGGTACACCTCAGCGATCTCGTAAATTACAAAGACTATAATATAGGTGTTCGTGACAGAGGGATTAGACCTTGAGGTCGTTGAAGTTACCTGTATCACCTGATTTAACACCCTTGGATTTTTACCTTTGGGGAAAAATTAAGCAAATTGCAAGGAAGACCTTATAGCACGAGTTCCAGAAAACATTTTTACACAGCACTCTAAATAAAATTTGTTTTGTAAAGGGCGATGGTAAAAAATTTCGTGTTTAGAACAGCAATATTCAATCTCAATCCTTTCCTTTTTCTGCGTTGATTTATATTAAAAAGGCTTGTGTATTTTATGAACAACCTTGCAAATTTTAAATTGCAATTAATGAAATTAACGTGTGAGCTTAAATAAAAGTTGTAGAAAAAACGTTTTTGAAAACGAAATTAAGCTAGTAGGTAAGCAATGTCAACTACAGTAACAACCACTGCACTTGTTTTCAATGACACCTTTCTGTACTTCTGCCCTTTGGACATATAACAAGCTAATCATTAATATTTAAAAAGCCTTCAAGTTTACAAAGTATATTTAATAAAATGTTGCTCAAAAAATTAAGATTTTTGAACGTTGCAATAAAAAGGAAGGTGTTAAGATTATAGGTGCGAGATATGTTGAACAAAAATTGCTCAGAATTTGAAATAATCGACACCTTCTTAGATCGAGATGGCGATATTATATTTGAAAATTTCACATTTGCATGTGTTTCCAAATTTAAAATGTGTATAGTTTCCATTAAATTCTAATAGTCTACTCGCTGTATTTGTCATTTCCTTGAAACATGTATGTAGGTAAGAGTATGCACTAAAGTATAGGTCCTATAACTTAAAGTGTTCTTTTAACGTGGGATTATTATATTTTATAACACTAAAGCGCAAGATAATTAGGAGTATACCAAATTCCCAGTGGTTTATAACACCCTTACCACTTTCGACGGCAGACGCAACAATAAAGCCATTATTGGAATGACTGCAAATCGATCATTTTGATATTTCTAAATTAAGTCAATGCAGAAACTGATATTTTCAAACATCAAACCAATTGTAAACGATGTTCGCAACATGTTATTCATCGCTAGAATAAACTCATTTCGCTTAATGGCGTCTTAAATGTAGCTGTTATTATGTTCGAGATTAACAAAAACTGCGTCATTAAGCAAGTATTATACAGTTTTGACTTTATTTAAAATGACTTCTCCTTCTTTCTTTTAACACAATCAAATTTCCTTGGTAGATTCAAAGCGCCGCGGCCCTGATTAAAAATTCCGCCGGGACAAACCGAAACTCGCTCTTCGTTCGTGATTTTATTATTCAGGTTGCGCGACGGCAAACAAGGCCACAAACAGATTTTAACAGAATTACAGGCGGTACTTATTGGATTAAGTTATTGACTACATTTCACCTTCGTAATTTGATTTCTTTGTCCCTGCAGACGTTAATTTCTTCAATTTCCGTCTATTGTACGTCGATGCATCCGCGTAAAGACGAAACTAGGATACCTTGAACTTCGGAGCTATTGACGTCGGTCGTAAATTTTGGGCGAACGATAGTTGGCAGCGTAGTTGCTGGAGAAGCACGATTCTTGGTTACGAAACTTTCGGGTTTTAATAAATTGAATTTGCATGAACCTTTTATATTGTCGTTTTAGTGTATTCTTTCGAAATATGCATCTAGGTGCTCTCCCCGGGACTCGAAAACGGGCCTCTAGGTTTAGCTCGCAGCGCTCTATTATCTGCACTATGAGGACTTGGTGGAATTAATTATTAATTTTTATTAATTATTATTAATAATGATGCAAATATATATAATTGAAAGTGATTACTGCCGCTCCAGGAATACCAATGGATTCTGGTTTGAATCGCGTTAATGCTACCTGCTATACTGTTTGATTTTTGCGTGGAGGAGCCCGATAAAGTTCAATTACGTATGAGTTGCATACAAAGCTTTATGTTTGACTTAAAAAAACTGATATTGCAAAAAAGTTCTTAAATATGATGAATGTGAAATATTATTAACTGTTTAACTGTTTACTGTTGTTTCTAACGTTTGACAGATGATGAAAATTCCGTGCTTTTGCAAGATTTCGTGAAATACAATACAAATAGCTGTGTGTACATAACTGGAGGATAAAAACGCATCTTGGGCTGGTCCCATGTGAAAATTTGTTCTGCGAATCTGACGTTTAATCAAATAGTTGTTTAGCTCATTTTTAATAAAGTAAAATAGGTGGTCGCAGGTACTAAGGGAAAATGTTAGTAAAAATAAATCCTACGCTCTCACCGGGATTCGAACCCGGGCCTCGAGGTTTAGTCCCCGACGCTCTATTATCTGCGTTACAAAGGCCTGGTAGAATCTCGTTGAGGACTTATTATTAATGGTGTAAATATATGTAATGTAAAGTGATAACGCAGCAATAATTGTGCTGCTTTGGGGTTAAGTCACAGTTTAAGTAGATCCTCTTTTTTAGTTTACATGATTGCAAATGTTTCATAGCATGTTCACTGTTTCAATGTGAGCATGGTATGATTTCTGTAGCTGAGGCTTTCGGAACAGCTTTGTCATTGAAAGTATTTAAGTGTTCACTCATGCGATCGTCTTGCAGACATTCGCTGGTTTAACAAACTCAAGTTGTTTGATTGCCACACTTCACTCTCTACACATAAACATACTCTGTTGATAAATTTATTTGAGACTGGGAACATTAATCGGCCCGCACTTTATTCCAGTTCCAATAAAAACGGTTTGTAATATAGATACTTATTATAAAAATGTAGTCTTGCTTTATCTATATTTTCTACGCTTGCAACGTAGAAAATTATAATTTACACGTAAACGTCCATCACTGTTTATTACAGAAGCTTCAGCAGAGGACAAACCGCCGCAGATATCACTCATCAGCATATCAGTTAATCGGGTATTCCAACTTTACTGTTTCATATACCACAACACGAAGAACATAATGGCTAATTGAACATAATTCTAGTTGGTAAACAAAATATTGACGCATTACAAATTTCTGGTTAAAACTCTAGCACGAGACATTTTAAACCAAATTCACTCAACAATAATTAGAATTTTGGTAACGCTGCGTGGTTGGAAGTTACTGTTTTGAGTAACTAGATATTAATTTCAACACTGTTGTCTGCAACTTTTACGTTGGCTATTCTGGTCTTTCGTGGTTTCCATCTTGGATTATTATTCATTGTGACTAACTTACAAGACTATTGTAGTATTTTGTTGAACAGATTTGTATTTTTTTTATTTTTGTCGAAATAAATCAATTGTTTCGTTTTTGCAATTATGTATGATTGAAATGCCTTTGAACGTTTGCGATTGTTTTATTTATACAGTATTGTCCGCTTATAACGGGCCTCAAAGGACTGACGAAAACGGTTCGCTATAAGCAAAGTTCGCAATAAACGATAAATGTTAATATAATTTTTTTTATTGAAACGCATATTTCAAACACATTTAGAAAGATCTTTTACTCTTAGCATGTAGATGCAGATAGAACTCTTTCTGAAGTTTTAAAAGTCATCAAGCAACCGTAAACTTTTAAGATTATAAAAAAATAAGGTTCGCTTTAAACGAAGGTTCGCTAAAAGCGAGTTTAATATAAGCAGATCTTACTGTACTTGGTCTATAGATAATTTATTATTATTGCATATTGAATTTAAACATGTGTGGTGAGCATTTCACTTAAACAATTTTTTCATATACTCTTTCCACCTGTGTGTATTGCTGTGCATTTTGTAAAGGTATTCTTTAAGCTAAACTAAAAAAGTTTGACCAATCGCTGAAAAATAATTTAGCGATTACTTATCCATTGCAGCTTTGGCTTAACATACAAACTAATGCTATTCGGCGCTTCAAAGTTGCCGCAGACTGAAATTAACTAACTTACAAACGCCGCTTTCGAAACAGCCAAGCCAATATCGACCGACCTTGTGACACAGGTACACCGAATGCAAATCCCCCGCAGTCACATCCGCAATCAAGTTGCAATGGGACAGTCGCACCGAAAACAATTGGACTTGTCGTGGGCGGACGGCCAAACAGCGGAGGAACACCCGCGCCACGGATATTGCGCTATTTCGGAGAGCCACCGTGTCATTTGGCCGCCCCATTTACACGTGCACGTTGTTCCACGCGCATCAGCAAAAAAAGAACGATTCGACTGTCTCGGTTTTTATATACCATCGGGGCTTGACGTTGAGAAGGGTCTCTTCGTAACACGCGGCGTGTTATAGGTACTTCCATCTTAAGTGGTTCTTTGGCAATAACCGTTTCGTACCCATCAAAGCTTTTAAAGTTCGATAGATAACAACGTTGGTATTCAACTGTCTTAAAGAATGAATTACAAATTATAAATTACAAATAGAAACGCAACATTCAGAAATCTAGTTGTTTATAGCGCAATGTCGATAGTTATAATAAGTACCGCTCAATGTACCTCATAAATAGCATCTGACTGTAAACCGGCAAATTTCGACACCAGTTCTCAATGGATCATGATTTCAGTAGTGGTGTTAAGTTTTTGCCTCAAGATTGATTGCTTCGCAGGAAATGAAAGATTGTGAAACGGTTTAATTTTTTGCAAATGATATTGTTGCTTTATTATAATTTAATACTTCGCATTTTGTACTGAGATTTGTATCGAGAGCGTACTTACCTAATTCAACTGGTAACGTATTGAATTGGCGCTAAATTGAAATACAGGTTTATTGCTTATATTTATATTATTTTACAGTGGCCACGAATATGTACACATATGACATAAAAAAGTATTTAAAACACGAAAATTAAGTGCTCTTTCTTATCCATCACTATATGTGCTGAGCAAACATTGGATGCATTTCAGTATAAACTGCAATAAATCATTACGTGTCCATGATTAGGAAAAAACTATATATTTTTCTGTATGATACGCCAAACCCTATGCAATTCTGATAACAGTAACTTTTGAAACCCCACAACTACTGTAGAAAAATTGATGTTTGAGGGTTGTTTATACACTCAAACTGCGTTATATTGTCCAGAAGATTTTCATTTTTTGTACTATAAATAGTGTTTTTGTATTATTATTATGTTTAACACTTAACTTAACCGATTTGCTTGCTCGGCTTATTATGAAATTACGCCAGTAATTGACAACAAAAGATGGTCCCTGTTTTGTTTAGTCAATAAATTGTCAACTACCTATTAATTAAACCTCTAACGGCTTGTAGAAGCAATAGTCAATAGTGATCTTTCTTCTCTATGAATGGAAATAGGCGGGTAACTTCATAGCTACCCTTGTTCTTTTGTTGTTACTTTTAATCGCAGGACATCAGTTTTATTGTGCTCCTTTGAAGGGTACATAGTTTCGAATTTAATAGCATGTCAAAAATAAGCTTCTTAAGAATATATCTAATGTAGTTCTGTAAGGAAGAACTTCGAAACATATGCGTTGTCTGTTATGTCCAAAGAAGTAAAAAAAAGCGGTTAAGATACTACGAATTACGCCAGTAATTGACAACAAAAGATGGTCACTGTTCTGTGCTCTTTAGTCAATAAATTGTCAACTACCTATTAATTAAGCCTCTAACACCTTGTAGAAGCAATAGTCATCTATAGCAGTTATAGCAAAATATAAAATATCTTTGGTGCACTGTATACGAAAACTAATTGTTAATTGATTTTATTATGCTACGTGACTGTGAAAGTGATATCTCTACTTCATAACATGTCAAGAAAAATGACAGATTTGGTTTTTTATTTTCACGATGGTTTGTACGTTAAAAGATACTGAATTTGTACGCCAAAATGTACTTACGTCTATAGAGTATTGAAAAACATCCGGGCTATTTAGCAGTCATTAAAAAAACATTTATAGGTGCTATAGGTCAGATAGGTCAGAGCACTAGATTATTGTTGAGTTATATCCGATAAACGGTCCAGTGCAGTCAGTGACGCCGAATGTGTCCGGATTTTTTTAGGAAAATGAATTATACCACTGGTATATTGTTTTCATAATATGTTGTTGACATATTGCAGTTTAATTTAAGACATTGCTCTTAAAATCATGTTGTATAGCAAAATGATCTTGAGTAACTATTTCGATTTACGCTTTCGTACTGAAAATAGTGACAATTTGAACAAGTGGTACTGATGTACTGAATAAAAGAAAATTAGTACTGAATTCAGTACACATATACTGAAACGGCAGCACTACTGTACACACAATTATTTACAATAGATACAGTTGTTGGTCGCTAGGTGGCTCTGCGTCGATGTTAAGTATTTCTGATGCACTTTCATGTGTTTTGATGGTTTTGATGCGTGTATGCTGTGGAGTTTGTTGCCTTATTGGGTGTTTTGTGTTCAATATCACTCTCAGTTATTGTTTTGCTGTATTTTTGATTATTGGCTCCTGTCAAAATCAATTTAGGTTACATTACCTATTCGGTGCACATCTGCACAAGCGCCACCTAGATGTACACGGTCTATTAATCTCGTTGCAAAGCGAGCACTACATGGACCGAAAACAGACCACTTCTATAAATTTAAAATTTGTTAACTTAGTTTTAGAAGGAAACATTTACATTTTTGTCGGCGATGATAATACAGATAATTCTATACTGGTTTTAGAGATTTTTAGAGATGCAGGTGAAGCACGACGATTGTGTAATTGGCAATCTGCTTTACTTGGTGATGAGCAAACTAAGTCTTGATTTTGCGGTCTAGTTCTTGTTTTTGCAGAAGTTGCAAGAACACGGCCATGAATACGGAACGGAATAAAATACCAAGAACAATACTCGGGCCGAAAAGCTTAAGCCACAATAAGAAATTCTTCAAGAAGTAAAATAGATAAAAGACTTTTTGTGCGTACTGTTCTACAATTCTTCGACACGACTTTTTTTTGTCTAATTCGTAGTTTTCACCACTTCTCGAAACAATTGTAATCCAAAAACATCATGTCGATTGTGAAAACATTGTAAAACTACATTTGTGGTTTAAATTATTGCTTATAAAATCTTGTGCTTGTCAGTCGTACAATTTACTAAAAGTTCTGTACAATTGGTATTTCGATAACATTTATGGGCAAAAAATATCCATAATTAAAATTTTGAAATTTAACAGGTTTTCTAGCTGTTCCTGAGTCTCAACTTCAGAGGATTATATCCCTTAAACCAAGTATTACAGAGAATGTCTTCATGTAAACCTTTTGTATATTTATCTGTAAGTACTATCGTCCGTATCGTATATCAAAATTTTTAATATACTGGGGTGGTCTGTTTTCGGTCCGTGTGTTGCTCGATTAACAATGAGAGTAATAATTGCAGATAATTGTATGCCCTGAATTAGATTATAAGAAAGCACTAACCGTTTGCAAATATTGTTCTAGAAACTGAACTGTCTTACAATTTTTAATTGCTTACAATCTTATTAGTTTTGCAGAAAAATATAAAAATTGTGTCTATTTGAAAGTGACACGAATATTGAAAGCTATAACGTGTTGAGAAGCGGTATCGAAATGTGGGGGTTTACTCATCTGGTATTCCTAAGATACGTTAATAGGATTTTAGATAATCGTCACATTATGCTATGATACAACTAGTTTTCTGAATTTTGCGTTTCCATTTGCATTTCATTATCCCAAGAAATATCCGAACCCCAGCAGAACATAATTCTTCCTTTTCGTTTTCCACGCCAAAATAAATCTCGTGCAAACGTCACATCCTGGTCGCTTCTTGGATATATTGACCCACTTTCTTACACGCTCGGGTGCGAAATTATTCAAAGGAACCACTCGCACACGAATTTATAACGGAAAAATTATTTTTTACGTGATTTAGAGCCGCTTCTTATCGATTGCCAGCYCCGATCGTAATATTTCCGGATGATATCGTTCGAAGCCGTTTATGTTTCGATGGCGTGGGTGGGAAAATGCGAATTTCTAGGTTAAGATCGAAAGTAAGGTGGAGGTAAAGGCGGCGATGCCGAACGTCGAAAGAAGAATTACTGCGCCAAGAAAAACCGAGCACAGAATATGATGAATGTTTGTTCTACCATAGTCATTTTCCTGCAGGTTAATTTACAATAATTAAGTAAGATAATTGGTCTCAATAGTTTTTGTATCTTCAATAAAAATAATTCTATTTTAAATCAATCTGCTGCTAAGTTTACGTTATCTTTTCTTACTTCAGACAAGTAAGTTAATATATGCACTCAAAGAAAGATTTTCCATTGTCCAGACTAATACGTGAAAAAAACACCCTTAGAAAAATTCATTCACAAATTAGGATATATAAATCTATTAAGCGAGGCGACAATTCAACGTTTAGTTAAAAAGCTTGAGGTACGAGATACGTATAACATTTATTGTTCCTAATATGGTAGTAAAGGTTGAATCAAAATTTCTATAACAAACAACGTTACATCATATATTAAACCGAAGCAAACCTTTTGCATATATTTGGCAAAATAGAGAAAAATTAATTTCATGTTGTCATTAAATATCTGCAAAGAATAGGTCTTACATCAAAACAAATTCATGAAGATATTGTTAGTATGCTTGTAAAGGTTGCTCCTTGGTATCAGGTATTGGTGTTGGTTCAAACAATCCGATTTGAAAGTGACTATGAATATAATACGGCCGTTCAAGAATTTTGTTGTTATATGGACCTACACCTTGTCCAGCTAATTCAAAAACCGCTGCAAATTGAATCAATACTTCCACATCCAATTGTCAAAATGACATTTACGTTTTTATTTCTTATACTATACGATTAGTAATCAGGTTTTGAGCATTTTTTCTCTTTACACATTTTTTCTAAGACAAACAGTCCTCATGACATTAACAAAAATATATACATTTTTGAAATCGATTTTTTCCAAATAACTCGAAAATTATTAACTTAACAAAAAAAATGCAAGAGCGCTTTCTGATCAGAAATTTGATTTTCTATATAATACCAAAATTTAAAAAAAATCGTACGAGCAGGGTCCAAAATAGGTTTTTTGGAAATATTTCGAAAATGTCAAAATTTTGGATAAATTTTCTAAGACACTTTTTGTGAGAAATTTTATTTCCTATTTGATGGCATTTTCATTTTTTGAATATATTAAATATATTCCGAGATATTTAAGAAAAACCGTTTTCTTTAAGTGACGCTTTTTTGCTAATATTCTAAACAGTTTGCTGTACCGAAAATTTATAAGAACTAATAATACTCGCAGTTATACTACTAATCACATACTAAAACGAAAAAAATATAAAAATATAATAAATTTGCAAAAAGGGTAGTTACCCCCCAATTTCGCCCCCTTTGCGATACCCTACTTACCCCACAAACAATAGGTCGCTTTGGGTAGTTGAGATTTATACGTTTGCCAAATTTCAAGTTCATATATTAAGTCTTTCGAAAGTTATCTTGTCCACAAACAATACCACAGACACACACACCAGAAATTTGTTCTTGCTCAATTTTTTTTTTGCGTTTTCGATCATTTTAAAGCGAATGAGCAAATGAAAATTTTTGAAATTTTTTTTCGCGATACAATACTTCCCATCCGTTGGATGTGGAAGTAATAATGGTTACATTTTGTTGTTGATGATAGTTCGTTGCTTTTGTGTTGTCACGAAATGTCGAGGTTTGTTGTATTTATTCACCACCTGATTCTCGAAGGTAATAGCTGTGCTGAAATCTAGATGTACAACTTATGTTTAAATAAATTTATAGCCGGAGGAAGACGTCTCCAATCGACGCGAAACGTCGCTAAAAGGGAGTGTAGTGTAACTCTTCTTTGTCCCATTCCCATGATCCCTTTTTCTTATAATGAAAAAAATAAGTCAATCGATATTTGTGGTCAAATTGATCCGTCAGATAAATTCCATGACGGACATTTAAACGATAGTATATTTCCACATAAATGTATGTATTGTAATTTTGTAGTTTCATTCAAATTCAAGATCTAACTAGAACATTTGGATGAACTTTCACTTTCACACAGCAATCTTTAAAGGCGAAACTTTGATATACACCTTAGAAATAGTTTCGATTTTTCTATACTACTCAGGAAATCTTGTCAACTCGGCATCGCTGTTTGATTTTGTTCACCCCCGCGTTGTATAAGTAGTACTCGGATCGGTCGGGTAGGGGTTCTGCTGTGGGGTAAACTCAATAGTTCAATGCCCTGACCTAAGTTGTTCCTTGTTGACCTGGTTCCACGTACCCGTGCCGAAGGCTCACGTGCTGTTCACGTTTTTACTCTTTCGGTTACAACCCCCCACCCCTCGAGCTATACCAACAAAACTGATTGTTAGGCTTGTTCCTAATTGGGGCGATATTGTGGAAGCTTTTTAGGCGTGATTGCAGGTTATTTGAGAGGATTCGACCAGGGAGGGTAAGGCCTCTGCAGTCAGTTAAGTTTTTGTTGAAATATTTGTGCAACATTGTTTTGTGCATTGTGCACTTAGCTACGAAAATGCATCTGTCGAAAAAAATTTGTAAGTACCTACTATTGAAACCATTTGCATATTTTTAGTGAAATAATTCCCTAAACTTTATGCAATTAAATTGTTAATAGTCGGAGTAAATTAAATCGATTATGAAACTTGCATGATCTAAACATTTCTGTAATAATTATTTAAAAAAATGATTAACAACTGCAATAAAATAAGTAAGTTATACGTAATCACCGTTAGTTTGGAAATACTGAGCTACAAGTGTAAGTACGAGTATACATAAATTTCAGAACTTATTATGCCAATTCGATAAGCGCCACATAGCTATTTACAACTCCGCAAAAATCCAAAAGCAAAATTAACTAACATATAACAAATATTACGCACAAATGGAAGCTTGGTATACGAACCGCGTAGCGGCGACGCGGCGAGTAATGTAGTTCTACGAGTACGCAAATGCCTTACAGCTCCAGTAGTATTTTATGCTTTTTCTACAATACCTATACTTTTTCCCTTATTATTATTAAGTGTTTAAATTATCACGGCATGTATACTAAATACAAATAAATGACAATAATAACAAAATATTGTCAGGCGTCGGATCGACTTCGAGCTTGCAGATAGGATATAATTCCGTACAATAATTAGAACGTTTTAATACTGATTTATTGTTATTGAGATATAATGTAAATACCTTTCGAAAGGCGAAAACAGCAACAAAAAGAGAAAACATCACGTGAACCTATTGCTAAGTCAAAACGGTAACCTAATAAAAAAACATACGTGTTAGTCATTACGTAATAATGTTAGTAATAACGAATAAATAGTAAATGAGTAGTTTACTAATGAAGAAGTAAAAAAAGGAACAACAAAGCACATCCCGTAGTCTATTAAAAAATTGCAGAACCACTGAAAATTACAAAATAGAGCAGAAATACTTTGAAATTTTCGACACAAAAAGTTGTTAATTTATTGCGAACTGTTTGAAATTTAATTCAGTAATATAAAATATATATTGGATAAAATTAAATATATACAAAAAAGAAAGTATTAGAATAGGTTACAAATAATAAATAAAATACAAATTACATCTCGGTTATTCAGAAATTGTATTGGCTAAAAGTGTACTTTTCTAGTAAAATCATATTTTATTATCCTTATATAGTCGACAGATATACGTAAATTAAAAATTATGATTTAATACAAACTGTACAAGCAGGGATAATTTAATATTAAGCAAAATATGTGTGTCCAATTGTTTCTTTGTCCGACTTAACGATAGAATTGGAGTTTTTGCAGTTTCAAAATGTTGATATAACGTGATTGAGGCGAGGAAATGTGGCTTGAAATCCAACGAAATATTCGATTACTCTCTTCATGCTCATCCAACAATATATAGGTTATTAAGTAGCTACGTTACAAAGCCACCTCATCTCCCACTCAACACTCTGAACATTATCGAAAGATGTGTTGTACTAGTTAGATGTCGACTTTAACAGTTTACAAAAACAACAAATGTTTTGTAGTCCAAATTTCAACTTATGAGCGCTGCGATGTAGTAATACACAAACCTAATCTTTTTATACTTTCTGTAACATAATAAACTAACCGAAACACTATTATTATGCAAAGCTGCTAGTGAACCCCTGAACTAATAATGAACAAAACCTCTCTCTCATATGGCCACCTCTACAAAGTAGAATAAACAGATATAGAATATTTTTTCGAAAATAAACAATATTCGGCTGATTGCTCCGAGAGTATTAGTAATTGCTACAAATGCAAGAAACAGAAAAAAAATACGAATTTTAACCCATACACGAAATGAGAAATATATTTCAATGATAAGTTAAAAGTTTTTAATGCTAGTTTGTTCTGGAATCATTTGAAATGGAGTAAAATTGCTATTACCTTGTTTCTTTAAAACATAGAAACCCAGAGGTTTCAATCCCTTTATGACAAAGATTCTCTATTTGCACTTATAGATAACTCACTGTTTTTATTTACTTGTGTATCAATTTTCTTTAGAATACTAGGATTGGCTAACATATTAACCAGCATTAAAATTTTTGTTTATTAACCTGTACAAGTACATATAAAATATTGTACAGCACGTGGAAGCTTTATACAATGTAGTAAAATATTCTCCATTGTTTCATCTCGATTAAGGCCAAAAATTAATTAATTCAGGTTTTTGAAATAGCAAGTATAAAATGTGCATACATAGTTGTATAAAAGTATAAATGTAGAGATATTAGAGAGCGCTTTATAAAAAGTATAATTCCAGTTTTTTCTGCACCATTGTCATTGCCAAATCTGACGCGTTTTCGTCACTTACCCTTGTCTACGAGCCAAATTAATATCCTATTGTGTCAGAACGTCCAGCAGCCAGTGATTAACTCCCCTTTATTATTTACATTCGCGCCGCGTCTGGTGATTGATGAAGTCGAGCTTTATTTCTAGGGATGGTTTTGCCGAAACTGTTCTTGTTTTTGTGGGGTCGGGGTTGGTTATCGCGCTTCAGCATCGACAGCTGACTCGCATAAGATAACAAATCGTTTCTTGTGGCCGTCAAGATCACGAATATGCTTCTAGCGTGCAATAATTTATCCTGAAACTGAAAGATTTATTAAGTGACGGTATAATATGGAAAACACACACGCAGGAATTGTTTATGAAACTGTTGATGCACAGAGGTCGTTAATATTACAAAAATTCTTTGGTAAAGGTTTTAACACATATGTAGTTAATCGTTATTACATACATTCTTAAATATCCCATAAAAAGTTATTATTATTAGCTACTGCGAAAGTGTTTTTTCTATGCCTTTGTTGTTGTGCTTTACAAGTAATATTCGTTTTTACAATAACTTACACCTTGATCTTTTTGTAAATGATTTTTATATATCTTTTGGGAACGGTATTGCGAATATCGCAACATTACTTTTTTGCATATGGCTGAAAATTCTTAAATTAAAAAAATTAAAAATTAAATTATAAAGTCAATCTATTCATAATTAAATAAATACACTAGTGTAAGACTAAATTATAAAGTTTTTTTAGTGGCTTCCATTAATTTATTACCTACTTTATTCTAATTTTGTCTGAAATATAGCAATTGTTGGTAAGCATAATTTAAATTTAAATGTTTAACATATTTAATTTTTCCACGAATACTAGGTCTTAGATAAAATTTAGTATTTAATTACTGCAGATAATTTAAGCTAATTTCTAGCATTTTTAAACCTTGAGTCCTAACATAGAATGGAACGTGACTGTCTCCATTAACAATTGAGCAACTTAATTTATTTTTGTCTTTATCAGTATCCTTTGCTTTAACGGTTAGGAGATATTTCTAGTTATTAATTTTGCACTACCGACTGCCACCGCAAAGTATATAATTTGTGTATGGCAGGGTGTGAGTACCTCAGATTATCAATTAGTGTATAAGAGAATTTTGTGCAACACGAAATTTTCGTTGCGTTTAACAAGCCACAGGCGATATCGTAGAACTTGAGGTCAGAGGTCACCGATAAAAATTATTTTAACACACCGGTAATAGCCGTATATTGAATTCAGATCAGAATATGAGGATTTATTGTTCCTATTGACCTATTTGTTGCAATACATTGTCCACATAAATAACTCATTTTTCGTAAACTGAAATTAACTGTAGATTTTGACTATTTATTAATATAACTAAATCAAATTTCAAAAGTTTAATGTTAAAAATAGTTATTTTAAATCTTCATTTACTTATTTTGCTATTGGCTAATTGTATTTCAGAGCGGTAACGGGGCAAATAAATTAGTGCATTCTCTGCATAAAAATCTTTAGATATTTTTTAAATTATGAAGTATAAATAGCGAATAACAGTGGTCTGATAATATATATAATGACCTTGTTATTTTTAACATTAAATCGCAGCGAATCGATAGCTTATATGTCAATCTTTCAAGGTGGTCAATTTTGTAAATGCATCATAAAAAGTGGTCCATTTTATTACTAAACCTGAAATGATCATTGGTTAATGCCGTCGAAAGCCTTGTAGATCTAAGGTAATAGTTATTGTTCGTCAGATTATCATTAGCAACTAAGACGAATATATGTGAATATAATGTGAGATGATGATTGATTTCTAAAAGTGATGGAAATATGCTTATTGGCCGAAGCCTTTCCTGTTCATCCAAACAACTACATTTAGGCAAATATACCAACATTTACGGGAAATTTTTGTGTTTTATCGATGTTCAAAATAAAGCTACACATCTCACATAATGGGAAGCAGTTTCAAGCTAAGCAAACTTTTCTATATCAGCATCTGTAGTTTAGCTATAGAAAAATCGCGCTAGCTTAGGATACCCTATATAAGGCATTTTTTAAATCTGATGGGTTTGGTATTTATCATAATGCCCACCTCCCAATTATGTTTCCAGAATAAATGTTCTGTTAGACCCAGTGGTAGTAAAATAAAACAGAAAACGAATTTTTTGGTTGACAAAGGCAATTTACCTACTTTTTTTCGTAACGCGTCTCGTGCACGCCGATCGTGTTATATCCAAACCGATAAATTAAACCTGAATGCACACACTCGTCACGACCAACCGCCAAATCACACGTAGGGTGGCGGAACATAATACCGCAACGGAATATAATTTCGGAAAATCAATCAGGGCCTTTGTCATCGGTATTCGGCAACATGCTTCGCCGCCAGCGCTTTGTATACAGAACGCATGAGCTGAATTCAGAGAACAAAATTTGATCCTGAAGAGATGTGTCGGCTTTGGTTATGAAGTAGGACGTAAAGTCGTCATAGAGAATATATGTATATTTGAGCCTACACTAGAGGATTCAACTTGCATTAGCTTGAGTTTTGAGCAAAGACGGGGATATAAAATGTAATTTAATATGCGTATACTATCTTCATAATGAAAATTAAAAACTAGGTTGGGAACAATCAATTAATCGGACTTTAAAATTTTGTGTCTCTGTCAACAGTCATTTGCAGCAGCGTCAACGCATTTCTTGTTTTCGAGAACTACAGGATCGTTGCAGTTTATTTGAGCTTTATTTATTTATTTCCATATGTATTTTTCTAACACATACTTTTCTCAAGGTAATTGTGAAAATTGCGATAGCTGCTTTCACTTATTCCACATGCCGCAGATATATGTGGCCAGTCTGCCGAATGTGCGATACCGCAGGTTCCCACCCAAACGACACCGCTATCTTCACAAAATCAGTAGATCCGTTTCTGATCACTCGACGTCTTTAGAAAGCTGCCGAAGGGATCTGGATTGCTTCTGATCAAAATAGAAAGCACACATTAAGTACCTAGGCACCATCATAAATCATGCTGTAGAAAACATACATATAACATGAACCGAGCCAACAACACGACGGCCGCGCTAACCAGCCTCTATTGGCTGCTAAATCGCAATAGCAAATTAATCAGTTACATCTCCATCTCGAAGTTCCTACGATCCAGGAATTAATTCATAATGTGGGAGATTACGATGAAGAGGAACAACGCACTCACAAGAGACCCAAGATGACAATGTTACAGTAGCGTCAAAACTTCGCCGACGTCGAAGGACAGCTGCGAAGGTAAGCCGGCCACCCGGGTGGTCTGAACCTTACAGTCGCGCTATCTTAAGATCATTATATTTAAATGAAATATCATGTTTATCTAGAATTCCCATAAAAAAGTAACTTTAATTATGGGCGAAAATGATATTTATATCAGAGGCTCCATATCAGAATTATATCGCAGTGCGATGATAAATTCCGGTATTCGGACCCGATGAGTCCAAGCAAGGACGAAACTCGAATTGTAAGTGGTTTGGACAGAACATAATTATAATATTATATTTTTAACAGGGATTGTTTATTCGCTTTGTCATTAAAAATACTGAGTTACGTACCAATTCAATTTGACATATAATATTCCGTTAAGAGTAGTACCATTGTGTTCATTTATCCAAATCAGCCAACAAGTAACGGAATAACACAAATGGAAGTTCCCATAAAACAAATTACCCACAGCCTAGGACAGCATAAGAGTATAGATAAACCTACGCTGGGTTCCTAGAGTTCTAAATAATATATTTTACTTTGTCTTCCCAGTGGGCTTTTACATGAAGTATTGGACGTTGAAGTTGTCAGCTTATTTGACAACAAACAGTTTTTTACAACTGGTCTGGTTGAACGATCATAGAAGAGATTATTGTATTCAATCACGCTTTGCGGATTAACAAGCCGAGTCTTGAGCTAGGACGGTAATTGAACACCCTCGTCGCGAAATTTCCTAAACTTCGGTAAACGTCGCTTATCTTCATCCGCTACACTCTCAGTGGAGTATATAGGTTTAAATTCCGGGATAGCTCGCGAGCCAGGGCTGCCGCTGTGGTCAACTAGTACGCTACTTTAAAGTTTTACGGAATTTAATTTTTTTTAACATTGCGCTTTCTTAATAATACGGTTTTCACAAACAGACAATTTAAATATTGCACTCTGGCTTAAAATCCATGAAAAGTAAGTATACGATTACATTTTACGACTTTAGTATTTATTATTCCAAATTATAGTAACAGTACATGTATACTTTTTACAAGAAAAGAGTCCTAACGTACTACCTAGCTGTTCCTGAATGTTGTTCTGCAAATCAAGCGCCATTAGACCAAATTTTATTTGTGCTCTGTCTTCGGTCCGTGTGACAGTTAGGGTATATTGTTCAGTCAATGTATTTGGTATAGGGTTGCTTTATAATTTTTTACTTGGGCAGTATGCTCTTTATTCGCTTTACAATGGTTACAACGAGCTGCAGCTTTTACCTACATATCTAGACCCTTTCTTAGTCTATTAAGTATTTGTTGCGATCTATATCATATTTCCACTATTTCTTTTGAGTGATCAATATTTCATTTTTGTTTTAGCATTAATTTAAAACTATAGCGCAATATACGATTAGCCAAATTTTTGCCGTATATACTTGCTACATAATAAATACTAAAATGGTATGCGCTTAATTTCTCGTCTTCTGATTTCCTTTTTACTGCTGTATTACTTCTTAACAATTATATAAGATTAGCTCTTGCTTTATTAGCATTTCAAAGTTTGCGTCARTGTTATAATCTGTATTTAGATATTATATTTTCTTAATAAGTATTATTTAMTGAACTACTTTTACAATAGTGGTCAGAAACAAAGGCTTGTCGTTTTTTCAAGTTACTTTTTCGCAGGTTCAATGAAAGAGGAGTACGTATTCGAAAGAAAGAGATAAATCGGTTGCTAAGATGTATTGCATTGTATAGGTATATACCAAACCCTGCAGATCTCTGACAAACACAGTTGGATGTCCTAGCCTGTTTGAATTTCGGTTCGAGCCATGAACATAACGATAAACTGCCAGCAGTATTATGAATAATAAGACGTCTTCTTAGGACGTATTATATGCCAACTCTGAGATATAGATATTTGCCGGAATTTATTGCAGCACAGGTAAGTTACGTGTAGTACCTACATCTGCCACCGAGGAATAAAACTATTCTTCCTATTATTTATGTTTCGGCTTCTTACAATTTTTCTATAACTCTTTTTATTCATCTGAACGTACAACGTGCCTACACGTTTTACATCTGTTCCATTCATTTCATACAATTTTGTGCTAAACACCGTTACACTACAATATAGAATGTGCCTGAACGTTTAAGGACTTTAAAGGGAAAAAAGTTCATACGGATTATGTTCATATGTGCTTCCTAAAGATGGCGGCCAAATATTCGCATAATATTGTCAGCAACCGGTTAAGATAAATTTGCAATAATTTGCACTTGGGTTAATTTTTTTGGCACTGAATCTGATGGTCCTATCAAAAATCGTATACCTTAAAGACCTAGGCTTGAATGCTGAATTTGACTGTAAATTCTCAAAAAGAATATTTCTAAGGAATTCGTTTTCCCATCGTCTATCTCTACTTCTAATTAATGTAGTGGTTTAACCAGCAGCAGTATATTAAGTGCAAATACATATCCACATTTATTATATGGCATTAAAATTTCCCTTGCATTATTACACTCGACTCGCCAGTTTTTTTTTAACGAATTCATCACGTGAGAAGTTAAAAATTCGCCGGTTTTAAAGAATGGTCGCTTTAGATAGAACAGTGGCAACGCTGGCTCGAGGCTCCGGAGCGAAATTGGGTCGTCCCGCTGCCTGCCGAAAGCAGCCTGTGGATCTCGGATCGATTTGTTTGGGTGGCCCGTAACGTTGTATCACTATGTTATAATGCCGCTTAATTTCAAATATCCGCATACACGGTTTCGAGTGGAGGAAGCAAACGGGTTTTACGGGCTTGGTGCATTGCGTCCGTGGAACCGGTGGTTTCAACGATAGATGAAGCTCGAAGCAAAGCTTTACGCACATTTCAAAGTTTCGCGCCTTGTTGTTTTTTGTCATTAAACTGATTAAAAACATTATGATAATACAATATTATACGCTGTCATTTTTATAATAATTACAAAACGGAGAATTTCATGCAGGTGTTGATGGGTCCTGCAATGGTTACTGTATGCATGTTACTTAAGATACGGTATTGTTTTGTCTTTATTATTGCTATTCGTTCGCTCCTTGCTATTTAATTGTAAAAAGCGATGTCAACAACTAGTTGATGTACTTACATCTTTAAACTGGCAGAAATTAGTTAGGGGTTAGCGCCAGTAGCGGCTCCTGAAGGATGGCTCTAGGACGTCGCTCCCAAAGAAAATTCACTTCAATTAATATGTATCATGTATATATAACTATGTCGTATATTGCATGTACTTTCCTCACTGGAATTAGCTTTTTTTATTGTTTGTAAGCTTAGGCGACCAAATTTACATTTACGCCCAGTGGTTTTACACAGTTGCCACGGTTACCCCACCATTCCACTCGAACCACCATGGTAGATATCTATCTAATACCATGACTCGAACTAATATTTGCTTGCATATGGGCATCATCGACTCTGTGGTGCTTCCACAGTCAGTGTTGCAGCATTAGTACATTTTTAGCAAACACTAGGTTTCCAAGTTGTCTTTCAGGTTTGGTAGGATGGTACTAGCGTTGTCTGAATATTCATATAACGGTGCTAGCGTATAGCTATATCGGTACATTATCTTATTGTATATTTTATATGTATATGTATATGCCATTAATGATACATTTTTTATAAATGACTATTTTACCATTAACTACATAAGTATTTAGAAAAAAATTCCTTTGAATGTTTTTAAATGAAAGAAAATTTTGCGGTAATGTTATCAGTAACGAGCGACTTTAAGAGATAAACGTGTACAAACCAAAAGCTTGGTGGACAGTATCTCAGAATTTAATAAAATATAAAGCTGTTGTATTGTATTCTTAGGACGTATAGGTTTTAAAAAATTTATATTTTGAAGGCATTAATTGTATTATTTAGGTGCGGGAATAGCACTACTCACCTCCAATCCGAAGGCTGCCATTGGTTGGCGTCTTGGTCTTGAATGTAAAGTTTGCCATTCAGATCATTTACTTATGTAAGTTAAAGATTCCTGAGAATCAAATTAGCTGTAACGTATTAGTGTCCGATTGGAACAAGATCTTAGATTTTTTTACTGTAACACATACTCGAATTGAAATGGAAGTTTTGGATGGAAGCTGACTAAATCGAAACCGTGTTTCGTCCATCGGATATTTATTTTAGCTTCTTTTAATATTTTGAAAATTTATTTATTGTGTAACGTATACCTATGTTTAAATACCTTTTTCTGCAAATATAGCTAGATTTTTAATATATATGTTAGCCACAATAACTTCTGAGTATATTGCAAGCAGATAATAACCTTGTCTGTACTACTACTACCTACTGTTACCAAGAATTTTTAAATATCTGCATATAAAATATCGGCATTTGTATAACTATTTTCTGTTATTAGGTTTTTCCACTAGTAATAATCTCGAAAGAAACCTTGTTGTTGCAAGTAACGTGGCCAATGAAACATCTGATAGTATTTGTCAAAGTCAGTTGTTTTGTGCAATTATTTTTGAGTAATCCAAGTTAGAAAGTAAGTAACAGGCAAATGCAAATGTATAGCTTTTCTGTTTACTTTACTTTCTGATGTCAGGTATTGATAGTTTTAATGATTGGAGATTTGTTTGTCAATTTTTTCTGTTGTAGTATACAGCTCTTCTTTGGCACTAATAAATGCAAAAATTATTGTGTTTGTCTTTCAGAAGCTATAAAACATAGTACACTGTTTTGCACACTTTGCACATCAATTGAAGAAAACTTTACTGTTGTGGTTGCAAAATAATATCGGGTTTCCATTAAAAATAATCAAGTGACCTGCGTTTAAAGTTTATCAAAATTCGTAATTTAATACATACATCCATTTCTAAAATACATTGAATAGTGCAGAATAGTGCAACAGTAACAAACACGTGTTTAGTACTTTACAATCGCACGAATGCAGCGAGGAGTGCTCTGAAGAAACCAGTGCGACAACATGGTCTTATTGTAGCAGTGTAATATAGGTAATACTTTACCTATTTTGTTACACCAATTTTTTATATTCCGGCTACTACTGGTCATGTCCTAGGTACTTTTGTGTAACTTAGTAACAGTAAGTAGCATTATCTTTTCAAATTTGTGTGCTTGACAATTTGATCACATGGTTATACGATCAACAGAGTAAAGTTGTGGTGGTTATTAAACTGAAAACGGTTGTGTTTAAGTGAAGAAAGTACGTCATCTTATTCTAAAAGCAACAGTGGAAATCGTGAATGTATATCTTGCACAATTTCAGTATCTCACTATCTGTTTACGTTTTACAAAGTGGCACTGGACTTAAACGTTAAATTAAAGAAAAGACAGGTATTATAATTTGTGTTCCATTTACATTCCAAATGCGTCTAGTAGGCCACTGAGAATCATGTATTACTATAGATAAAGTAAACGGAAGCAATGAATTGAAATTTAAGTGAAAATAATCCAGTCTGGAGTCTAGACGCTCTCTTAGTGCAAAATACAATAAACTGATAATTAATGATCAAGAAGCTAAAGAGGGTATTCGCAAAGACCAGCAAAAATCCGATTTGTTACAAAAGTCGTAAGCTTTATTTTGGTTTGCTTATTATTAAAATAGAGCGTTTTGCGGTTGAACATTTTTACACTGACATTAGAATATCAAAACTTTATAGTTTGTTTTAGCTTTTCTCTATTTTCCGTACACGTTCGCTGTGTATAGTCTTAAACCTCAGATGAAGCACCTCCAAGTTCATTGCTCCAGGAAATTACCGTCTCAAACAAACATCTGTCAAAAAAGACACCCCATAGATTAGACGGTGCAATACATCACCTAATATGATTGGGAGTTCGACGGATCGAGCAGATCAAATCTAGACCTCATATTGTAGACGCGAGCTTATAGCTTAGTCTCCGGTTCAGTTTTATCTTTCCCGCAATAAGGAAGCGAGACACGGCGTCTCCAAATTTCCCTCAAGTTCAATGGGGTTGACGACTGACGGACCTTGAAGGATAGACGCCACATTGGCGGAAATAGGGCTAGATGAGCCATTTAAATCTGCCCTTGAAAGGACGCAGAAAATCATTTGTGACGGCCGATATTATTGGAGCCTGAACAACAAGCAGAACTCAAAAAGTGCGTCGATGGGGATGCAAAGCTGGCAAATTCGCGCTGTCACGACAAGAGCTCTTCACATAGGGTGTCGAGTCGAAAGGTGTTAACGCTAATATATTCTGTAATAATGCCAGTTGACAACTTCATGCTGTAGAGCGCTTTAGATATCGGACTGCGGCGTTATAGCCACGATAACCGTTTAATTCCGCATTTATTGATGTAGGGTTTTGAAATACAGATTTAACGTACACAATGAAATTAACTACAGCTTTGACAAGCAATAATGTTTTGGAGGTGTTATAAGTATATTCTTTTCTTATTTTACATTGAATTCGAACAAAATATATCATGAAAATAAACATTCGGATAATAAAAGTTTTCACAATATACAGCGAATTCTTTCTCACCTTCTCCGCTAGTTTGATTCCATCCCGCATTATCGATCATAAGCATCATCCTCAAGTAAACATTTGAAACATCTGACATCGTTAGCTAAAAGCTCAACATCAGAGAGCCTGTCACGATGTCATCTTCACTTCCTTGTAGGAGTTAACGTCGTATCTTATGGCACCCTTGTCGACATGGCGCTAATAAAGTTCCAAGGTGAATGGGTTTCGTCTTTGGCCTAATAAAACCCAATAAATCTCTCTTAAAATGTGCGATATCCACACCACTTGACCAATTTCACGAGCCGGATGGCCGGCCTTGGGATAATTTAGAAATGAGTTCAACATGTCGGGGTGTACTTCACATGAGTGGATAATTATGTGTCCTTGGCATAGTTTTTTCGGTGGCAGTGGAAGCTATGATTTTTTAAAAACTCGGTATACGTGTTATGTTCATTATGTCAGGCATATTCACTCTAAAATCAATTTTTTACCTACAACCCGCACACGCTGATTTTCATTTGTGCTTGCGGTTGGCAAAATATTAACTAACCTAGGACGGGTTATTTAAAAGGAAGTCAGCGTCTTAATCACGAAGACATAATTAACGAACTATTAACAATGTTTAGGACAACCGTTTGCTATCCACGAGAATAATTTACTTACTAAATAAAAAAATAATTATGAATATTCGTTACCAAACAGCAAACATAACGGAATGATGTTGGACTTTGAACGCAGGTAGTGTACAACACAGCTCATGCGACTACAACGATGCATTACAGAATTCAAACAACAAAAAATAATAAAACGAAATGAACCTATATAAATGTTTAAACCGAGCTCCATTTACATTTGTAGCCTGACGGTATTGTAGTCGATAAATAAAACCGTAATAAACAGTTTTAATAGTTTGAGAAGATACTCAACCTTCAAGTATTTTTACAAGATAAAGTGCACTGCTCCTTGTCTTCAGAAAAATTTTGGAGCTTCAAAATTAATACAGGTGAAGGGGATATTGGGCAATATAATTTTCATGACTGAACTGAGATAAACTCCTACGTCAGTTGCCAAAACCTCTTTCAATTATTAGAAGACAAGTGTTAAACGTCAGGACTCGATTTGAATCTGCAATCAATAGGATGTCGTTTTTATTTTACACACATTGTTGCAACAATTGATTATTATTAGAGTGAGCGATATTCTACAATGCTTTAATTCTTAGGTGACGTAAAATAAAGAAGTAGGATCTTAGGAACTCAGTGCTGAGAATCAGGGTTACGGAAAGAACTTTCGGGCCCGGGGGATAGGGGGGCCTTATCGTTATCGTATTGTCCGAAACTAAACTAGACTAAAACTAGAAGATTAAATGAACTTACGCAATCTAATTGCCTGATAGCTAATTGTCAATGCCTGAATTTTCAATTTAAAAGATCGAAGTCCCTCCAACGCGGACCCCTCCGAAATTCAGTGATCTACGACCCTGCGTGGAAATAAAAAAAAAACAAATTCAAAGACAAATAGAACACCTTTTAAATAAACCTCTGTGTCCACAGAGAAAATACGAGAACGTTTTGTTAAAGAGAAATACAACATAACATAAATGATAAAGAAATATATTATGTTCACCAAAGTAAATTATAAAAAAAGTGTTAGTTTTTGCGCTAAAAATAGGTTTAATAGATTGAAATTACAAGCAATATAGGTAAATAAGTACAAACTGGGAGGGGAGGGGGACTATCTTCTAGTTAACTTAATCAACAAGACAAAACCCAGTACTTTAAACAAGAGCGACATTTATCAAATAAAATATACACATGCAATGTGATGTTGTATACACAGGACAATAGGTAGAGCCATTAAAAATAAGATTAAAGAACACCTTGCAAATATACACTCTAATAAACGCACTCCAGGTTTTGCTAACAATTGCTTCAAACATTATCATTGCCTAGATCAAGACAACATCAAAATCTTACATTTAAACCCGTTGGAAGATTTATTTAAAATTAAAAAAGCATAGCATCAGATAAAACATAATTGGCAAATACGCGAAAAGAAATTCCCACATCCAATTCAGCTTTGATATTGCCGAAATTATGAAGTCAACATTCAAACCCAGGCGAGAGATTTTTACAATGACCGTTTGATCGAAACGAAACGAAATCAGCGTCTTCTGATAAATCTCGTGAAACAGAGCACATTCAAAACAATCAGCTTGTTTGCAAACTACCTAATTAATTCAGAATGTTTCACAATGAGTGTACTTTTGAAACCATTCAACTTCACGATTTATCGTTTTTATTTCAGAGCAGATATTCTCTACTTTATAGCACGCCACGTTTCGGTTTTTCTATTTACCAATGAATATCCATATATCCATTTATAAGCTAGAATTTTTTGGATTACTACTACAATTTCCTAATGATCGTGTCATCGCTAGACAAGATATTTATGGAAATTTCCCGTGCCGTCGCCAGTTACAGGCAGCGGCCTCTCATTTTTCTAGACCTTCTCCAATATTCTAGCGCTCTTCATCATATCCCTAATAAGACGTCGTCGGAGCTCCAAAAGCCAAATCCTCCCACCATCCTTGTAGTAATTTATCAAGGGCGCCAATATCGCAGCGATTTTCAATTTGAGAACGGCATAGCCCGCCAGCATCCACCTCTGATAGACATATTTCATTCGGAACCGGAGACGTATCCTTCATGAAGTCAACGTACGCGTAATGTCGCCTGTGAGTGATATACATCTCTTACGAATCGCGAACCGGGGATTTCCCGACGTATTTTCGGGTTAATTTAGCATTATATCGATGGGAGCTTGTTGTTGTTACTGTTCGCCTAACGAGCAAGTTAGCTGATTCGTTATTAGATGAATTTATTTGCGGTGTTAAAGCTGGACTGAAGCGGAAGTGATTTACACGTTGCTCTATAGCCAGTTGCGTGTAAAAGTACTGTCCATTTATAGTGGGTTTTATTTAGCATGCATGACTTTACTTACTAAATGACTAATCGAGAAGTCACAGACCACGACATACCCACTGAAACTTTGATTTGTTCAGGCTATTTTAAAAATTAGTCTACAGAGCTTCAACAGTGGATTCTCTTAAGAGAGCATACTTGAAGATGGTTATCAATACCTGCGGAACTAATAAACAAACAAAACGCAATGTTCAGAATACGTGCTAATATTTTTATGCCCAGCGAAATTAAGTGAGTTAAAACCAGTCTAAATTTTTTTTCAATTATGAAGTAATATAAAAATTGTAATGATCAGATTATACTGCTACAGCTACTACTAGTCAGGCTGATTTAGGAACATCCGAACCCTGCACACTTATCTTTTTTTAAGGGATTACGCCCGTATTCTGCTTATGGGATTCACAATGTAAACTTGACAACGAATATCTTCAAAAGTAACAAGAATTTTTAACTCACTTTTTTAAATGAAAGATTTTAATGTTCTGAAGGGGTCTTTTATTTTTGCGAAATTTTTTACTATTAATTTTTTAACAAATTAAAAAGAAAAATATTGGTGATATTAAAAATTTTAAAAATTGGGCCTCTTGGTAACACATTGGGAAGGTCGTATGCATAATTTTATTTAAAAATATTGAAAAATGCGACTATTACAGCTAATGAATTGTGAACATTTAATTCATCTATCCCTAAGAGCTCTCTCTAGCGCGCGCGCCGAACCGCATTACCGACCCGTCATAAATTTCAGCCTATTCACAAACCTATATAAACCTAAATAGCAAATACCGGCTGTGCTGGACCTTTTGGATCGCAAACTCGTAATAACAACTTTCAACTGACAATTGGCCACAAATCTTATTATGAATGTCTTGTTTGAGAGAAGTCAACACTATTTGGTTTTTTAATTGCCACCGGGCATCGGATACTTCCCTTGCTGTTTATAATTGTTCAAATACAAAATATTAAAAATCATTTGTTTCATACATAAACTAGATAATAACTAGTTCGAGTTATTATTACTTGTATTATAATGATTATAAGGAGATATAATGGGTTTTTTGCAGGTTTATACAAGGTGATTCACTAACGGTACGGAGCAGCTGTATCTTAAAAATCCCTCACAATTTCGCTTTGGGGGATTTTTTTTATAAAAACGTACCAGCGAAAAATATTTCCAAGTTAACAAGTTTCCCATTAGAGGGCATATTTGACATCATGTTACAAATCAAAAGCAAATAAATCCAGAATTTGCCCATAAAATGCGGATGGAAAATAGAAATTTTAGAATCTTTATTTAATTACCTAAAAGGTTCACTAGTTCTCTAGTCTAATATAGGTAATACTCGTATAATATTTTATCGGAAAGATCGCTGTCGTTTTAAAACACTGACAAAAAGTTATTGGTCCGACGTTTCGATTACACCTGTAATCTTTGTCAAAGACGAATTTTGAGGTTCTTCATCTTTGACAAAAATTAGAGGTGTAATCGAAACGTTAGAATAATAATTTTTTGTCCGTTTTAAAACGACAGCGATCTTTCCGATAAAATATTAAATAATAATAATAATAATAATAATAATTGTTAATAAACAATCGCTGGTGTCGAAAGTAGTAGATTTATACATATTATACTAATCAGTTTAGTTAATAGTGTACATGGCTAGTTAGTAAACTTTCCAACTGTGTTGCAAATTTAATTGTACAAATATCATTGAAGTTAAAACGAAGTATTTGATATAGGTACTTATTTTACCGAGCGCTTAAATAAATTTTCATAATATAATATAAAGCTAGCTGTGCAATAAAAAGCTATGTTTTTATTTATCGTAATTTGTGAAAAAAAAGAGTGCAAATGCAATGCAATGTTGTAGAAATACAACTAGCAACAATTTATGTCCTTTACTTCCAATACATTATTGCAAAAATATTGTGTATTTCTTAACTACAATGGTGTGGTAAAAGTAGATATTATTAAAMAATAAATAATGTAAATTTTATTTAACTAGCCAAAAAAACAACATCAAATTGTTAGCAATAAAAGGGTCAACTGTTATTTCGAACATTTGGTTTATAGAGAACTGACTACCTTTTTTGTTAAAAAATGTATATTTCCTTTTTGTTACTATTTAGTACATACGTTGTTTAGTTATCTGAACGAATTTTATTCGAAAAGATTGTTATGTAAAATTCAATATTCTTGTACCTATTGCAATTTCGTTAATGAAAACAATTCTCTAGAAATGGTTAAAAACATTTAAGGGTTTACATTAAAAAATTTCGATAACATTACTAAAAAACAAAAAAGTGTAAAAATATTAAATTTGGTTGTGATAAGTAAACTTTTTAGAGAAAATTAACTTGTTCGGCAATTTTTTTATAAATCGAATATTTCATTTTAATAAGTTATTTATTCCATACTTTTACTCTCTGATCATGGATTGTACTTTGTCATAATTATTCGATTCCTTTTGACTAATATAGCGTTTGATTTGGTATAATTATGTAGAACAAAGAAGTATAAAAAATTAGTTTCATATAATGACAGTGCTACGTGTTGTAAGAAAATGACTAGAATACTAAATTTGAAGAGTAACGATTTGTTCTGCAAACTAGGAGATGCGAACCTAAGCTGTCTTTCTGCATCGTCCAAACCCAACAGTCTATTTACATTTTATGGTGATTTTATGGTCCTGTCAATCATTCTGTGCCCACCGTGATAAGTGATATCCCATTTAATTTTTACGCTACGTTCGACAGTTATTTTTTGCTACGCCATCAACACCCTCAAATTTACCGTAACGAAAAGGAAGGAATCCCCTTAAGGGCATAAACTAAAGCTTATGGATAAACTGGTTGACCAACTGAACACATCGCGAGCAGGTAGATTTGGGGTGGGAGGGTCGAGGGTTATAAATTATGTCTATTGCATAATGTATTACTCAGTCTGGAATCGAGTGTCAACACGTAGTAATGCAAATACCACAACCGTGTAGCAAAATGTCAATTAGCGAAACAACTAGTCAATGTGCTAAAACACTTCTTATAGTTGATGAGCAAAAGTTTTGTGATTGTTATCGCAAACTATCAGCTGGTGAATTGAAGTGGAGCTGTGTGAACAGAAAGTGCGAATCAAGCGATCGTGTCATAACAACGAACAACTTAATTCAAAATCATACAATTATCTAAAGACATGTGATTGCGGCAACGAAGAGGAAGGTAGTAGATGGTATTTGCAAAAAACTGTCCAAAATTTTGCACAAGTGTATTGAATGTGGTCACAGCCGACTTGAATTGTGTAAAAAACAATTTACTATTTTTGCGTAAAATACTTCCAAATCTTCCCTCTTGTGCCAATGATGTTTTTGATATTTTGAAACTATACTATACGTGGTTTTCAACGAAATTACTTAAAGTTTAGTAATATCTTCTGTCCTGAGTAATTTAAAACTAATATTTGATCCAAAAACTTTGTACATGGACGACACATTTTCGTAGCGCAACAAATATTTTCAGCAATAGATATGTACATGTTGGTCGCAAGGTGGTCCTGCGTTGATGTTAGGTATTTCTAATGTGTTTTAATGAATGTACAATTGCTAAACTGAAAATGAGAAAACGGCCCACCTCTCGCAGCATGGGGCCTTTGTAGCACTTATTTGACTTATAAGCTGTTTTCTCATTTTCAGTTTTAAGAACTATATGCTATGGAGTTTGTTGCCTTGTTGGGCATTTTGTGTTCACTAGCACTCTCTTAATATAAATAAACTTTTGTTTTTTGTTTACTTCGGGATAAAAGTGAAAATACCTGCTAATGTTTAAACAAATTAATATAATTAATGATATTTGTAAAGACGTAAACCTACAATTTTCTGAATGACGCTTTTTAATTTGTCAAGCTTCGTGGAGAAATTTCAAAATTTGGGACTATCAGCAGAATACAAAGAAAGTGAAATTTGAAAATGGTTACGGTATGCTTTTGAAATGATATTTTTATGTGCCGATTTAGTTTGCGACTTTTTTTGACCTTTTTATATGCAACCCCCTGATCACAGGATCCAGTTAGTTTTCAGAGGAACAATGGGAACTTACACATCAGAAGGAGCCGTTTTTCCACCTAAAATAATAGGTAATATATCGCAACTGAAGCAGGTGTATCCTTCCACACATCCTTTTTAATGCTTAATCATTTTACGCTGTCATCAATATTTGTTTTTCTAAATATTTCATTATTAAAAGTGCAGTCTGACATTTACATCAAATTAAAAGTATTGATAGTAATAATAAATTAATAAGTTCCAACTGCAACTTGAAGAACACAATACAAGAATTGAAAAATTTAACAATAAAGAATATATTGTGTATGTAAAAATTACTTCACATTGGTATAACAATGATATTTTGTATTGTTTATTTTTATAGGCTGTATAGCAGTTTGTTTTTTAATAATTTGTAAATATTTTAAACTGTTCAAATTTATTATTTCTCTCATTAATACAACACGTTATCATGAAATACCTGTATAAGTGTACCGAGTTGAGAATATCGCCGTAAGTATGTATGGTTCCAATTAAAGAACGGTTATTGCGACTACCTGCAAATGTGCCAAGTTAGGAATCACCGGTTTTAACTGACAATAAACAGGGGACCAGCGTATTGGTCCTGCTTGTTAGCCAAATATATTAATGTATTTTTTACATAATGTTAGCCCTCATTTCCAAAATAACGGAATTTTACTTAATTACTTAATAGGCACCGCGATCACCGCATTACCTCTTTATCATAAGAAATACGAACTTAAACGAACAGTTTATTTTATACGTCTATGTCTGCGTTGAGACAATAGCTGTACTGAGGAGGCTTTATAAGCCGAAACAGTTGTCCACAGATCGTTTTGACGCAGGCGACATGGCATGGACGTAATTATAATGTTATGAAGTTTGTACTAAAAAAACAATGAATTATATTTTAAAAATAGGAACAGTTGTTCCAATATTACTCGTTTGTGTAGACACGTCCATATTGTCAGTATATTTGTACTTCTAGAAGTTTTGTTAGAGCTGTAGTTTACATTTTGCAGCGATGGCCGAACGATATTCCTCCTTGAAACTTTCGCGTTTGGCATCTTTTTGTGGCGCAGAAAAGCGTTTGTTACATGTATTGTTGCGAAGTTTACGAGAGAGCTATATAGCGACCGCGGTAATTAATGATGCTAGATAAGAAATATGAGATAACGCAACCAAAAATCCATGATAAGGGTTTTGATATTGTACTATTCAAATTAATTTTTTACTGCTTGCTGTTTTTTCGTATTTTAGTTATACCAAATTTAATTTATGATTAGCTGGTATAAGTTTATATTTTTCAGTGTTTTATATGTTTATTATAAAGAAGTATACATGCATACCTCTAATGCTACGTAAAGGTCCTAAATAAATTTCATGTAATGTTGTACCAAACGAATTAGTCTCTATATAGCAAGCATTAGTTCGTTTTGTCGGGAAAATTAAAAAAATACTAGGACTGGTTTTCTTTGTAATGCTGGCAGTATAAAGAAAGAAGAACTACTATATGTATTAATCTTGAATTAAACAGATACAAATACAAAATATTTAGAGTAGGCATTTCAAGGACGATCTTAAAAAATAATCCGTTTCAGTTCGAAATATTGTCCTAGAAGTGCTACCTGTTTTAATGTTTTGTGCTACAAGCATCGGTAGCTTGATGTGAACCTGACATTCTACGTTCTACGAAATAAACGGAGCAACAAGGATTGGTAGTGCAAGACCTGGTACCATCATTGAGCCCTGGTGACCTACTTTCATAACTTAATATTTACATTTTTCTTTTTTTTTCAAAACGAATCTACTGAGATATATTAGAAGTTTGGTCCAGATCTCCTCGTTCTCCTAAGCATGCAATTTCTCTTTGTATATACTTACGAACGAAGATGTTGGACATCAGAGTGGCTGGCAGACAAAACACGATGACTAGTATATCGGCGACGGCCAGGTTGACTATGAAGAAGTTAGTCACCGTTCTCATCCTCGGTGACCTCAAAACGACGGCTATCACGAAACAATTACCAACAAGTCCCATCAAGAATACGATCGAGTAAACAATACAGAACAATATAGTAATGAGCATCGAGTGTCTATAGAAAAGGTCTCCGTACTCGGTGATGTTCAGAGAGCTGTTCATAACCAAGGTGGCTCCACCGTTGAAGACGTCGATGTCTAAGACCTGGTTCTTGTAGAGATCGTTGCTTTCGGTTCTGGTCTCCAAGTTATCAAGAAAGTTCGAGAGATATTCTGCAGCCAGCATCTTGCTGGCGGATATTTTGTTCCTCGTGACCTGGGTCGTCTCCATGACACCTGGGGGTCTTCTCCGTGGGTCGTACATGAAATCCTCATCCTCAAACTGTAGAGAGACCATACCGAACAGGGGGTCACTAGATTTGACCTGGGGGAAGTCGGCCTCCATGGTGCGGACTTCCTAGTGGCACATGTCAGCACCAGCTCTCTCGGTTGACGGACAGACGCGTTGTGCCAGACGGCGCGACGCTCGCGTGGGAGGTAGGAAGGTCGAACGTACTACGAGCGGCTGCGCTGCCACGGGGGTGGGGGCAAGAGCGCCGATGGGGAAAGTGAGTGAAAGACTGAAAAGCAATTGGAGGAAATGTGGGCTGATGATGGCCGATAGAATTTTTTTTATATGCTCATGATTGTCCTTGGACCAGTCGTGTGTATTGTTCAATTTTAGCGCAGTTTTTACTGGTTCATCCCGATTCACGAAATTCTGAAGTAGCCTTTGGTATGAATTTCGGCATTGCATCGCTGTTGAGGGGTAAACCATGCAGATTTTCTCACTAGATTTCCCCTTTTGCTTTGGTTTTCCCAAGATTTACTAAGACTGATTTTCTTGAATTCTTCACACATTTCCTCGTAACATATTACGATCTCCATTTCTCACAAAGCACATACCCTCAGCTTTTCATAGAAACGAAGTAGTTTTGTTTGTGTTCATCTACGAAACGTTAAGAAATAAGAATTTGTTAAAAGGGTGTATATGTATATTTCTATTTTTATGATGAATCCTTTGGCAAGTAGCGGTCGTTACTTGTGAAAGTAGTAAACTATATTTTGGGGGAAATCGACCTTGGAGCAGAAACTAGTGCACTCTTTTTTCTAATATCAAGCTTTCGTTACATACATACATCATCAGGGCTTACTACAATACAAAGTACAGCATAAAATTTAATTTCTATATACTGTATAAATTCTTATTTTATTTAAAGAAATTTAAAATTATATGCTTTAAACAGMAGGGCTCTAATAATTAATAGATTGTTTTGTTGTGTGGTTAAAAAACTAGGATTTTAAATCGAGTAAGGTACKGGTATACATCTGACATCATTAAAAAAGACATTTTCTGTTTAGCGCATGATAAATTGGTTTTTGCTGTTTAAAGAATATTCGCTCAAATTTCTGTAAGTAATATAAGAATTTATATAGTAAGAAATTAATTTTAAGCTGTACTTTGTATTGTAGTAAGCCCTGATGATGTATCAAATAAATACGAAAGTTTGGCATTAGAAAAAAGAGTGCACTAATTTCTACTCCAAGGTCGAATTCCGCCAAAATATAGTTTACTAGTTTCTATTTTTATTTGTTCAGTAGTACGTACTTATGTTGTAAAAAGTAAGAATAATTGTATTTATTCCGTTAAAAAAAGGAACTTGTTTTGTAAAGTTTTACTTGAGTAATCTTAGGCAGTAAAAAAGTATGAGCTATACAGAATGGTTGTAAAAGTGTTAAAATGGAGATTTACGATGGAACTGGAAAACTTGTTATAATGATTGATGAATGCGAACAAATTTCGGGGTTGGATTTCTGATACACGAAAAACTAAAGAGGCCACAAATAATTTAAAGCAATGTCGAGTATATTATTCCAAAATTAGAAGTAGATTGAGAAACATCCGTTTAAAAAATGGCCTACTGGAAGAACTGCAAGTCAGGTAAARGAGGAGTGCCACAAGGAGACCGGTTTTGTTCATCATACATACAGCATACCGGCTACCCCAAAATGTTTGAATACAAAGGCAATGCTGTAATCATTTATTTAACTTATTTATTCTTTTGGAGTGAATAATTACCTACTGCGTAGACAATTTAATTACTAAGAAAGAAATTAAGTAAAAAGAGCAAAAAACAATATTTTTTATTATGAACTGTTAAAAGAAAATCTAACGAAATTTATTTCGGCTGTTAATGCCGTGCACGATCCTCATCGGGTCTGAACAACAGAATTGAGACGTCTTGGAGCAGAATTAATAAGATTAGCCACTCGCATTTGAGGAATTTCGCCAAATTTTTCTTGGAGCGTCAGCTGCAACTGCGGAGGGGTCACTGATATGGCTTGTCGACCTCAGCTACGCCGCTGTAGCTTATCCCAGAGGTGCTCTGTCGGATGTAAATCCGGCTGCATGCATGCATGAAGAATGTATTCGGCATATCTGAGTAGTTAAAGTTCCATTTTCCACAAAAAGAACTCAGTACGAGCTTCTGTAGAGGTCCCGCCCTCAACCACAGCTGAAAGACACTCGTTCGGTTATAACACAGTCGCAATAAACGTTCCGCTTGTCTTCTCCATCCGGAGAACGAAGAAGGGCACGAGGCTTGTCGGTAGCGAACTTTGCTCCATTTCTATGCCGCCCAAAAAAATTGCGGTCGCGCAAGCTGGAGACGTGCCCTTCGATGCCGTGGTAACAATAAAGGTGCAAAGGTGTTCTCTTAATATTGGGAGCACAAGAAAACGATCATCAATAGTAGTTGTTGCTCTATTTCCATATACCGATTCCATGCATTCTTTAGGTATGGCAGAAAGAGCTATTTGCAAACCACGAGAAATATATCGCCGACTTCGGCCATCTTCAATTAACGCAATAATCTGTGAAAATGCCGCGAAACTTGTGCAACGTTTAAAGGCATAGCCGTTTTAGTGGAAGTCCGGGTCATAATAGAACTGGCAACAGGGGGTATATATCCTGTCAGACTCCTGTCAGAACTAGGGCTGGCCAAGGTATCGATACTTACTCAAAGTATCGATACCCTTGCTCCCTTGCCGGTATCGAGTATCGGTACCACCTTGTCGTGGTATTCAAGTATTGGAAGTATCGAAGTATTGAAAGTATTGAAAGGTATCGAAAGTATCTAAAAGTATATGAAGTTCTCAAAAGTATCCAAAATACTCAAGAGTATCGAAGTGTTGAAAGTATTTAGAAGTAGTGAAAGTTTCTAAAAGTATCGAATATATCTGAAGTATCGAAAGTATCAAATGTATTGAAAATATCGAAGTATTGAGATAATTTAAAATATGAGAAGCATCATAATTCATCATAATACAATACAAAATTGGAAAAGTACGTACCTATCAAAAAATAGTAGCGTCCAGAATATTGGCTGCATTAAATGTATTGAAGGAATCCAAATACAGATATTATATATGAGATGAATGTTGAGCCTCACGTCATATTTTTAAAACGTATGGTTCAAATCGATTGAAGTCACTGTCAGATTTATTCAATGGCGTGCTGTTTACCAAGCTATAAATTATACATGATGTGTATTGCTGGTGATACATGTGTAAGGGGCAAGATCTGGATATTATACCCCACAATTTTGATTTTTAAACCTTTCCAATTCTTAAGCTGCTTCAATATCTCCGAAATCAGAGTCGGTGTCGTCTTCCTCAACAACAACTAACGGTGCTTCTTCATCAATTATTCGCACCCGTTGGTACCAAGAGTTAATCAGTTCCTTGGTATGCAGGACAAATGAACAACAACATTCGGGGGGGGGGGGGGGGGGTGCACTCCTCCAGTGCACGTGTCCACACGGCCAGCGCATCTGTTTCGGCATTGACCTCTTCGCCAAAATGTTTATCATGAAATTTATTTGTCTATGAACAACATTCCATCATGCTAGGGTACAAACAGAAACTAACGCGTTGTCTTACCTTTGTCCAGATTAGCACAATAGCATTGAAATGGCAGAGGTACGGCGGCAGGCGAAACACCTTGTGACCATGCTTTTTTAAGACTTTTAATTCGAGAGTAATTTTCATATGAAAGTCAGACTTGAGTTAATCAAAAATAGTTTCATCTAGCTATAAAAATCGATTCTGTTTATTTAATTTGTTTACTACACTAGCATATCAACAGAGAATAGGCATGCTGGGAATACACATATTATGACAGTAGAAGGAAGCATATTCTTTTTCTGTTGCACACATAAGAAGGTACAATACCATTTCGATTTAGGGAACTTTAAGCTTAGAAGAATCAAGGAAACGGGAAGGTTAATTATGCTTTAAAAAATGAAAATACAACCGCTTTTATTTTATTTTGTCGTGTGTATACACTTATTATAGACGTGCTTCTATTTTCTACTTAAAATCTAAACTAAAAACATGATCGATAATAGAGTTAATGCAGGTTGAGATAAAAATTGTAACTTCAGAAGTTTAGTTCGAGTGGTTTGAGTATGTGAGAAAGATATAACCAAAGGTATATCTCTAAATCTAAGCAGTGTCAACATTTAACCATTCATTTATAGGAGAACACAACGACTAAATGTGTAATATAAATTTTTTGTAGTAATACTGTTGTACCTAGCTAACAGTTAGAGGGAATTGGAGGTGCCCTCATTTATGAATCGAATGCAGTGTAACCATAACCCCGTCCTATTTCGCTACCTGATTTTGCACCATAGTTGCATTTGAATTTATTAGGATTAAGCAGGCCCATACAAATCGAGACAAGGTATACACCTAACAGCAAACTTATATTTCTCTCTTTAGTGATATATCTCTACAGTTTACTTCATCTTTAATTTGAGGGATCAACCCCTGCTGTATTACTTGCAATAATTATAGGTAATCATAACATCCAAGAAGCCACTAATCGCTAATACTCTCATATCTGTGAGACGTTTAATGATACTTTGCTAGCAGAAGTAATCCGCTTTCGCATTTATATACGAAACAGACAACTCAGGTACCTATATAAATTGGGACATGTAGTTCTGAAGAAGAATTCATTTTCTAATTTGTACAAAAAAGTATTGCGAATCTGGATTATATGTTACCGTTTTCTCTTACTATTGGACGACTATAGGTAAAACAGTTGCTCTTATTGTGCCAACATGCAATTGCATTCCTTACTATGGGCTTGTAAACCGAAACGGCAGTCGAATAATAAACCAGTTAAACATTTGAAGTGTGTTTGTACTAACAATAAGTAATAATCAACAACTTACAATACTCATTGATACCTTATAGAAACTGAAAACCACCTTTTCTGATTGAAGTCTTCATATCGCATGGGTCTCTATTACGCCTGACATTTAAACTGCACTAGAGCTAATTTCACTAAAACCGAGCCTAGTTGTAGTACACTATCTGAACATATTCAGATGTACTATTAAATGCGTTGAAAATTTTAATATACAAAAACGTACGTGTAAGTTATATTACTTATTCTTAGGAATTTATAAAGCTACCTTTGATTTTTATATATATTAAGAGAGAAATTCACTATAGTCACATAAATTGGATCGGGGTCATGTTGGGAAAATGTGCAGAGAATCTATAGAGATCTGAACCTAAAATGTATTGATAGGTACAGGCGGTTGCARAATTTATTTTATTTTAACACTGGGCTAAAAAAATTATGGACKTAACATATACAGGGTGATTCAGGAGGAAGTGACAGTGTTTTGTAAAATGGTTGTATTTATAATTCTGAACAAAAAAAAAACTCATATTGACTTATACCCTAAGGCTCCCCGTTTCAGAAATACAACCCTTAGAAGTTGTAATTAAAAAGCCACTTTTTCTGAAATATCTAAGCAATTTAGAAATATTCAAATTTTAAATTCCGGAAATCATCTTAGCTATAGAAGGGCCGGATTTCTGACACATTTTCATTTTTTTATATTCAGTGAGGGGTAGAAAACTGAGGGGTAGTTACTCTTTTACCTCAATAATTTTTCATCCCTTAGGGGTTTCATAGCTCTGACCAAATTTTTGAAATCTGTCATTCTCTTTGCTCAAAAAAGTTACTCTTATTGTATGGCGGTAGGATTAACCGTTTTCGAGATAAACGATATTTTATTCGAACATGCTTAAATAGAAATTGCATGTTCGAACCACATCAGCACGATTATGAAAAGTAAAGCTATATCATTTTGTTAAGGCATCAAGTACCGGTAGTGGTAACCATTTTTGTTTTTAATTCTTGCACACGCTTGGTCTACCTATCCACCACCCATCCCTTCCCAAAATTTAAGAGGGGCATTTACTTGGAGCGATCGGGCAGAAATGTAAACTATGCAACCCATATTACCAGCGGGACATGGAACGTAAGAGGGTAGCCGATAGGTTGAAATCACGCAAAGATCGTGCGAGCAACAGACGGACTAAACTAATATTCGGAAAATTGCTGACTGTAGGGTGTGCATAAGAAAGTAAGCATGATATTAGCAACTTACTATGATATTATACCAGGTTATTCAATATCTGGAATAACCCATTTATTTCTGTAAATATGAACTATATAACATTTCATTCTAACTGCATGTCGACTATGATTTTAGGAGGAACTTTTATAATAATTTTCCTTCCGCCTACCCATTGCTTCGGCAGACAGTAAATTAATGTGAAAGAGCTTTTAAGATTAAACTTGTCACGTGTAATTAGACATACAATCTTAGAAATCCAGTCATATCGGAATAGATCGTATACCACTCGATCATTCCCGACAGGATTGTATCTTAGCCTCACAGTTCACTGGATACCACGCGACGGACCTGGTGGGGATGGGCATTCGCATTCCGCTCTCGTGACGGACTCGTGAGAAAGGGTTTGCGGTTTTAGATTTTTTGAATGTTTTTACTCATTTATCCTGCTCATGTTTTTGGTATGGTACAAAGAAATATGTAGCTACAACGTGGAGTTAGATTTTTTCGTATATGTGTCTTAGTTTTCGAGAAATAGCCCGCCAAAAATATGCATTTTTAAGCAATATATAACAACAAATATTTACATTACCGTACCAAATTCAGAAAAAATCGAACTCTACGTTGTAGCTACATCTTTTGTCTTTGCCATGTCGAAACTTCACTTCGAAAAAGTTTCTAATAACTCGGTAAAATGTAAAACGGTAGGTGCTTAAAATGGCCCGATTCGCTCTAGGTAAACGCCTTTCTTAAGGTATTCGTGAGACAGCCGTCGAAAAAAATTGATAACTAAGATAGCGAATGCTCCATGCTCCTTGTGTCCATCCACAACTGGTAAGTCCAAGTGGGTGCTATACCAAACACAGTTCTAGGTTTGTCGTAATCGCTTTAATAGCAGCTACAAATTTTAACCATACAAGTTACGAAAGAAAATGGTGTCTTGTCGAATTTTAATGTCATTAAGATATTTAAGTTCTGATTGATGTTCTAATCAGAGATTTTGAATTGACATGGGAAGAGATTTGTTCCACTCGATGTTAAGTTGCCAAAATTCTGACATGATTATTTTTGCGTATAAAATAACTAGCCCTAATCGTAATGGGTCAAAAGTTTGAGCGATTTGAGAAGGAATCGATCGTTTTGTAAGCCGATGTTTGTGTTGCTTGCTGATGATTAACATCATACTTAAGTGTGTCTGATGATGAGTTGCATAACAAAACCAAAGTCGAATCCTTGTTTAAAATATAAAGGTGATAATTTTGGCTATTGTCAGAGAACAAACAACTGGGAGCGTTTGTGCGACATTTGCGCAAATCGAAACAAACCTTTTGAAGTAAGCAAATTAATTTAGCATGAAGAATTTGGATTTCATCTAATGTGCAGTTTAAACATTTCTGTTTCAACGTCGTAGCAGTGTTATAAGTCACTGTTAAAGGTATAAATTTTAATAGGTACTGAGGTGTTAGGACTCCAGATAATTTTCTGTAAATTTCTGTCACCTGGATGAAGATCAATCTGCCGGTAGATTTTTGCTATATCGGCCGTCAGCAGATATCTGTGGATACAAAATCGTAAATTGACACCAAAAATATAAACAACACAACTATGAAACAAAGTAAAGTTATTAATCGAACAAAGAATGATAAGCTAAACCAATGCTCAAGATAAAAGATGAACCGTACTGTACCGCAGGTTTACAAGATACCGCTGCAAGTACACCTGCGGTCATAGAAAATGAGACGATCTAGCCGGGCGGCATGTTGGGCGGGGTATTTTGGTTCAGAACTCTTCTGAGTGAAATCAGTACAGCTTGTTGCTGCCTAGCGTCGCAGGTACAGCCATTTACATTATATCACTGGAAGTTATAACACTCATCGGCGTTTTAAGTTTCAGGTATTCGAAAATTCATATGCTTGCTACTCTTACAAATTTACTCCAATCCGCTTGCTTGATAAGGTTCCAGTTTCATTTATTTGTTGGCTCGCAATGATAAAGTTTAGCAAAGGTGAATAATTATCACGACTGACAAGCAAGTAAGAGAAACTATAACTTTTCTTAGTGAAAGTAAGTTTCTGTTTATGTTCATATTTACTTAACTATCCGTGAGCACTTTGGAATCGTTCTAAAGTAAAATCTGGCTATATCCTTTAATAACATTAGATGACTTTAAAAAACAAATTATTTTTTGGAAAAAAATTGAGCAAGGACATTGGAATATTACAGGTTGTAAAATAAAATTACTAAATGTAAGTATGCAGACAATTTAGATATTACTGAAAATATCTAATAGTGGTGACGATATTTTAAATGTGATCCAAACTGAATATTACAGAAACATTGATATATAAGGTCAATATAAGTACTTAATCTTATTATTATTAGTATTAGTTTGGTAAAGATTGTTTTGCTTAGAAACAGTTAACTTTAAACAATTAAATTGTAGATACTTGAAGCGCCTTTACAATGAAGTAATGCCATATTTGATTTATTATATTTTTTTTGATAAAAACATTCTTAATACTTATTATTAAGAACTTGACGTTTTTACATTAAAATCTAAAACTGTATTTTTAATTATAAGCAAACTAGTAAGCCGAAGACTGCACTCTTTCCAGGGCGATTTGTAAGCTGCCCTTAGTTTACAATGAGATTGAGTGATACAAAACTAGTATCATTTGTAGTAATTCGAGCTACGTAAGAAGCTTAAATTAAGTGCATTGGGATCTGTTATTACATGGTTGTTCTGCGAAACTCGATGCACTGTCACTTTTCTGTATTTGTGAAGGATTACTTACCTATACTTTCCTGGCAAAATTTTTTGTTCCGGTGCTTGTCAGGAATTATTTTACCTATCGCGAGAGCTATTAACCAGAAAAATCGTAATCGCGAGATTTTGAGATTATAACCTAAAACTTGTACAAGATGAAGTGCACTGTGCCGTGATTAGCAAGATACTGATACTTTAAGATTAAGAATTTAGACCACCTGTTCCCGAAAGCCTCAAAGAAAGGAATAACCGTCACGCACTCCAGACGCCCTAAACGTCCAGTTCTCCTTGGAATCTAAGATAAGCCTTACTGTTCTGAATTCGCCGAACGTTCCGTGTTCGTTTGGCCCCAAACATGCCAACCGCCTGGAAAGTATGCCTTTCAATTCGTAGGTATTAGTGGCTATCACAAGAAGGGAGCAAGTTTTTGTTATTTTACGTTCACCTTGCTATGCGCACTACATTATCCCTGCCTTCGAAGCAAGTTGCATTTGAGCGGAGGAAGGTGATCGTCGTTGGTACTGGTAGTAACTAAAAGATTTCTGGATTGTGGTTGTTGCTTCTGAGCTTATGCCACTTGGATCGTTGCTGCTGTTGTGAAATATATCTCCTGACCAATGCTTCCAGGAGCTCTGCAACATGTAATACGCAATTCTCCGTTTTTGTTTTGTTTGTATAGTAGGTAGCAATTAAAAGTAGGCGTAAGTGTTTGGTTAGGCATAATATGTGTGTTGTCCGACGCGCGCATGCGAGATAGGGGGAGCAGCCGTGGAAGAAGGAAGATGGCGAGGTAACCTTAAAAATTGAGGGGTATTTTGGAAAGTTTCATCCGAAAGGAAGCCCAGTTTTTAGTTTTGTGGGACCGTAAAACGGGCGTAACGTCACCTAGGGCGTTCGACCTGGGTGAAAATATAAACTGATCAATGCAACCGCTCAGAGAGCTGTTTTTCAACGGATTCGTTAGTTCCTGCTCGTGCATTTGAGGTTGGAAACCGAAGCTAAGCGGACTGGATCCTTGGTGTGCAGCGAACAACACGCAGCGAGTTCGTGGTGTTGGACGGCTGGGTATGTTAGAGGTTTTTATGCATGGTGGTTTTGGGCGTCGCGTCGTTGAGACTCATCCTGCAAGGTATTGATGTGTGGGGTGCGGGTTTCCAATAACGTAACGGAAAGTTCTATTCGTGGCGTTGGCGGACATTATTTGCTAGATCATTCTCTCTAAATGTGCGCTAGGCGTAGTTCTTTGGTGTTTCTTGATAGGTATAAGTTCAATATATTTAGTTCATTCGAAATGGTGTGCTATTTCAAGGTTCGAAATACTTGCCTGAAGTGAACCCTCCTGTTTGATTTAGAAATAAAAAAGAGTAAGTATTACAAACATATGAACTTGTCATCTTGATAAATGCTCAAGTTTCACGGCAACCAAATCTGGTTCGGGCGGAGCTGATAGTATAATAAATTTCCATTTAGGAAATGGGAAAGTGTAAGAGCTCTCAAGTGAGAGCTTGTCTTAATTTTTGTAATACTCGTATAAAGAGTGTTCTTTTCGTCATAAGTTGAGAGATAGTGTCGCCAACAACTCGTTTAAGATGTTACTTTGCTGCCCTTACTGCAACCTTCCCCAAAATGAGGTGGAATAAAATGCCACTGAATGCCTTGTGTCAAATTATTAACTTCTTATAACGAAAACGTCATTCAGGATAGAAGTTCCTTATAAATAGCATAAATTTTTGTTTAGCTGCGCAAGTTTATCTTCCGATGTCACAGATCTAACAAACGTTTACACAATTAAACGATTCGAGTAATATGGGAATTTTTAATTTGTATGAACAGAAAAGTTTGAAACTATACGAGAAAAATTTGGGAGCTGTATTTGAAGCCGTATTAATATTATCTACAAAGTTTTGCTCCGTGACAGACATTATTACTTCTCGCATTGTTTCAGTTGGACGGTATTAGAAGAAGCTCTAGTAGTTGGACATAAACAATAACCTATTCCGCAAAGCTAACACTTGGAAATACTTCACGTTTTGACACAATTGTAGATCTTATACACAGATTACTCATAATTTCGAATCCACAATTTACTAACTTTTTCGCATCAATTAATTGCCAGCCTTTGGACACCATCAAGAAAAGCGCGAGCAGCAGAAGTTATATTTATCTTCAAATTCATCTCTAGTGGACACATAGGTATCATTTTTTTGCGAACTTAGTAAATATAAGAAGTTTAACCCGCTTTATTGCCCCTCCTCTTCTCCCTCGCGTTGCATACGGGTTAAAGAAGTAAAATAGTAAAGCTAATTGCTTAGTTTGTTTTTCAATACTTCAGAGGATGTATATCAACCATCGCATCAAAGACAGAAGCCTGCATATCACGTATTGACAAAATGGAAGCAGCGTATCATTTAATTTAAGTGTGTTTACATGAAATATGAATACCGTTCAATGTAAAGCTAAGGCATTATTGCAATGTTATTAGCCTTGAAGATTTGTACACTTCGCAACGATTCACAATTAATAAAAGAGGCCTTACCGATCAAATTGGGGCCATCAAAGAAAAAAAGATTATGGGAAAAGTTTCATCAAAGAGAGTGGCGAATTTAGAAGACCACGTACTTCTCCTACGTGGAAAAGATAACCAAAATGTGCTCCCGGAAACCTCAAAGAAAGGGATAACCGCGACGCGCTTGGTATTTCCAGGCGGCTGAACGGCCAGTTCTCCTTGGAATCCAAGACGTACCTTATTGTTCTGCAGCCACTGAACGTTCCGAGTTCGTTTGGCCCAACATAGCATATGTAGACATGCATTTAAATTGTTTAAAATATGTTTTACTAAAAAAACGGCGGATTAAAATAAAATAAAACTTGGCCCAATGAGTGTTTATTTATATCCAGATGTCTGTGTAAAACGTTCAAAAACATACAAGCTTTGTATGATGGTATCCGTGTAAAACATGAAAGTGAAATCTATAATTAAATGTGATTTGATATGTAGGTTGAAAATTATATACAGGTACTTAGTGGGGGGGGGGGATTCACATAAGTGGTTCAGTAGAAGCTTTGGCGGTTTGATGGCTTGGGAACTCTACTTCAAAAACATTTGGACGTTGACACTTCTTACGCCGCACTATGGGGATAATTTTGTGAAAATTTGTATTGAGTCATCTTGCGGTGATTTTACGAACTACGACGTATACCTGCATTGCCGATTGGCCGATCATTTAGTGAAATTCGGTATTACGTATTTAGCGGTGGCTTTACGAACTACAACGTTAGTTGGTATGGTCGTTATGTACAGATCTCTACATTCACGATTGACCAATGACCGTTTAGGCCTATTAAAAAAACTCAGTGAAAAAAGACTCCAGTGACTAAAATTACTTTAAATGATTAATCTTTGTCATGTTCATTTTAGCCCAAAGTTCACCTCCTCCCCTGCTACCAGGGATTGGTCATTCTTTCCCCACTTCGGTTTATTCTGGAATTGGACGCAAACTTTGTATATTATTTTTTCATATTTAATAATTTTAATGTGACTACACATTATCTGTTTCTTGAACTGTTTTGGCATTATTCGACATTTTGTTAAAAAGAAAGATTGTTAACAATGCTCAAAAAATTAGCAAGATTTCACTTAGTATTTAAATACATACTTGAGTATTTGAAAATGCTTTCAATGAATGAAAAAGAAAAAGCATGGGAGAATAGGAGAACACATGCCCTCGGGGGTACGTTCCAAACTGGAGTTATGAAGTATTCAAAATAATTAAAGTCCAAAACACATCTCCTGAAAGATATTTGCTTGAAGACAGTAACAAACAACCAATTTTAGGAACATTTTATAGAGAAGAGCTTACTAAAGTTAAGTTTCCCGATATCTATTTGGTTGAGAAAATATTACGAAAACGAGGACAAAAGATGCTGGTGGTTTGAACAGATCACATAATGCATGGATTGAGAAAAAAAAATCTTGTGTTGTAAAAAAAATGTGTAGTTAACAAATTCTTCAGATGTACTTAGTAAACTGTTTGATAATATTGTATTTCATAAGTTAAAATTTTTCCAAATAATACTATGAATAGATGATACCTGGAATAAGCGATTCTGTGAACAGACAATACTTTAGTGTGAACAGACCAGTTGATAAAGGGTTAAAAAGGGGTTGAGGCCAAAAAGATACAGGTCTATCTACTGACATCTAAAAGCGGAGCTAGGCAGTCTTATAACTGTGACAGACATCTACCTAGTGCAGGTTCCTAGCGATTGCATCGGAGAGGCTACTCCGTATTTCAAAGAAAAAGCAGTTTTTGACCAACTATATATGTATAATGCTGAGGACACGTGTCATCATCTAACATCGTAGTATGTACAGGGTTTCTATAAATGACTCATGCATCTAGGGCGCTTATGAAAATTATAGATTAAATCAATTTGCCGCCTCTCAGAAAAGTGAACACAATGACATATACTTGTCATCTGTCGATTTTTGAATTATTTGATATATTTTAATATGAGAAAATGTGTGGGAGTGTGTATTTTTAACATATTCTGTTGTGTTTTGTGAGATAAGCAGCTTTAAGGTTGCAGAAAAGTAACATTTCGGAGCTGTAGGGTGATAGGCGGCACAAAGAATTCAGAAATCAACGGCGGCCGCATTGCATGAATCATTTATAGAAACCCTGTATTAGTATTGTACTAGACTTCGCGCTCTATTGATGCTGCAATAAAAAAAGTTGTTCTTATTATTATTATTATTATTATTATTGTTGTTGTTGTTGCCGGCGCCTTCGACCTCTTCCACGTAGGTCACCTGGACTTTCTGGAGAAAGCGTGACAACACGGCGATTATTTGATAGTCGGTTTGCACACAGATCCCGTCGTGAACAGGTACAAGGATTCGAATTACCCAATAATGAACCTGCACGAGAGAGAGCTGAGTGTGCTGACGTGCAAGTACGTTTCGGAGGTGGTGATTGGTGCACCCTATGTCGTAACTAAAGATCTCATGGACCCCATTAAAGTGGATGTGATGATGCATGGAACAACTCCGATTATGCCGGGAGACAATGGGGAAGACCCTTTCGAGGTCCCCAAAGTGTTGGGTAAATTTGTTGTTATAGAATCTGGCAATAACATGACAACGGAAAAAAATCGTCGAGAGGCGCGGAATATTAAAAAAGAAAAGAAGGAACTGGAGCTGTTCAAGGTTCTCGAGAAAACGAACGGAGTATAGGTTCGATTTTTTTTAAATCTAGTCATGAAATGCTCTTGTGATACGTTTTTCGGTCACATTGTTTTAAATATTGCATATATTTTATCGTACTCGTGTCAATATACACTATAATATGTACAGAACCCTAGTAATAAATATGTTGACACTGTTTAGTTTTTTTTACGAAATACTCGAATGGGAAAATACTGCATTTATGTATCAAAGGTAAAATGCTCGCAACGAACACAATCTACATTTCTGGAACCAACACGCACAAAATTAATTTCCGTTAATAGTAATTTCACCTTTTGTTGCGATCATTTTACCTTCATAAAGTTTTTGATGCTTGCCTGTTAAATTATGATTAGTATTGTCCATTGATTACAGCACTTAATGTACATTTCCATCACGTGTGTATCATTTGTTATATAGTAAACAATAGCCAATGTTCATGATGCTTGTGTATGCTACATTCTAAACTTACTGCCTTTGGGACCTGATCCATTGTAAACTGTAACTCTTTCTACCAAATAATAGTGGAATAAAGCTGATTACATAACTTAATGCGTTTATAATTGATTCATCCTTTTTCATTTCAGCTTTATCAAAACATATTTCATGCATTTGTTTCACAGATGATCTTCAACCAAATTTACAGGAATTTAAATCATATTTGGTAACGTTGGATATTCGCGGTTGCCATATTTGACCCACAACAGTCGATGGAAAAAGAAAAGATCTATCTCAGATAAAAATAGAATGAGAACCACCTATTTTTACAAAACAACCACTACTCAATAATTATTGTCCTGATATGTTTGAAAATAGCTGGTGATCAACATTTTCTTGTAATATGATAAATCTCTTCTGTCTCTCTTGAATAGTCTGTGAATCAACTTGTACTTTTAAACAAAGGAAATAAGTGAGCCATATTATTTATATAAGTACCTATGCCTGAGCCTATTTTTTTTTAAATTTTAAAGGCCTTATCTGCTTAGGGAAGTTAAACAGTTCAATACGTATAAGTCTTTATTGTGCTATTAAATCATATACATCATACAACGTGCTGAAAATATAAGCAGACAACGGGTTGTGAGTTTTTTCAAATAAGGCTGAATAACCAAATTTATATTTCCGTGCTTTATTTTGTCACCACCCTGCGTGTGGATCTTCATGATGTACGTATTGTTCTTTTTTTATTTAACTTGCTATGCGTTCAAATTCTGATAATAGTGGTTTCAAATGGACAACTCGTTTTTCATACTAAATTATTTGGGAACCTGTGAAAATTTGTTTTTAAATGTGGAAAATACTTGTCTAAAGTTCGTGCAATTGCAGTAATCACTTATCCATAATTGTGCATTTACTGAATGGTTTACCAAATATCACAAGACAAGGGCAATTTTACCCCATATATTTACAATTAACTTAAAATGCGTTTTGCTGTATAAGGTTTTTAAAATTATATATATAAAAATAATCATGACTGCATTTATTTCGCTATGATCTCTTTTATTTCTAAGGTTAAATAGCATTTTCTAAAGCTCTCAGTTGTTCGAATTAAATGTCTAATCCGTTGTCCACAAAGGCGAAATTCTCAATTTTTCCTTGGTATCCCTCGAGAACGAACAAGGGGCGCTCACTGGGGTACATCGGGAAGTAATACGTAGGAACTCGACGTCCTGAGCAAATATTTGGGTGTACTAGCAGACGCGAACAAATAGGGAAGTTGAAATCGTGTCGGATTAGAACCGTGAGCGACAAGGAGCCGTAACTATCAATCTTACTCTGTGAGCTCCATTATGGCACAGAAACGGGCCGGAATGTCACCGAGTTGGGTCGAGGTGTTTAAAAATTCAAGATGACAAGCATGTCACATAGGTCGCAAAGCAATGTTTCGAAGGAGGTTCACTTGGAAATTCCAAGTTGATTCGAATACTGTTCAAAGGAGAGAACGCACCCTATTTCTTTGCACATATATAATATGTGCTGCTAAATACTATTATGGAATATCTCTATTCATCTATACTGTCCCCACATCCCGACACTAGTAAAGCATAGATATGTATCTTTGATTTGATAGCAAGTACTTTTAGAATCGATACTATTTTTTACAGATATCTTGATGTTATAGAGACTTAATGCAAGCATCGTATCTGTATAAGTTATTACAACAATTTAGTTGGAAAAAGTACGAAAGCGAAAAGATTATGTTTATTACCGCTACATATGTGCTATTTTGACGACAGAAAACAATCTACATAAGATGTGGGCATAGGCTCTCTTACAAATCTACATAAGGTAAGGTTTTTATTTCCATTACTAGGTATCTAAAAGGCATTAAATATATAATAATTTGGTAGTACTTGCACAGTACTGACTTGCTTGCTTGGCAGTTATGTATACTTTAATTTTGGATGCCTAATTTAATTACTACCATACTAAAATCGTAGTCAAATTATCTCATGTCTTTCCCTTTACTCAATTTCTAATTAAAGCTGATGCAAAAATGTGTATGCAGAGATATTAAAAATCATTCCTTTAATTACTTTGTCAAACTTAAGTTATATCAAGGAATACTAAATGCGAACGATCAGGGATTTGTAGTCAGCAAACTTGCTCCTAATGGACTTTAGATTATTTTTGGTGACTTGTAGAATCAGGCCAGTGCTCCGCTATATTGCAATTAGCAATACAAGTATCAAATCTTCTTTATCGTCCTTGTAAAATGCAGCGAATCAGTTTTAATCTCGTATGATCGCCATCTCGACCGCTGGATATTTTACGATCGTTTTAAAGCCCTCGTAAAGATCACCTGCTCACTCCTGTAAAAACAAGAACTGACCTCGTTCCAATTCCATACCATTACGTCGTTCATCAAACGGATCCCGGCCCTTTTCACTGCTCCGCTGCAAATTTCTAACTGCTGATTGCACATCTGAATGTGGAACTCGCCTTTTGAATTGCCGTCGCGTCCTCCGTTTTCATGGGATTATGAATCCGTTCCTGCACTGAAAGTTATGCGTGGGAAGCGTCAGGTTTAGATCTAGAGGTGTATCAGATATATTGTGTCATTCGTAAGGACCTGAATTTTTCACACTGTGCTAAATTCAGGGAACCACTAGAAATATGTATGAGTAGATCGCTCTCAGAAAGTTAACATTCGGTTAAAAAAAAGTTTGCTGCCTAGTCTATAGTCGCACTTAGTACAATTTTTAAACCTTGGTTGGTCGAGATACGCCGGCCAATTCTATTAGATTCGACTGCTGTAGGCAGTCTACGAAATTTATGACAATTTTGTAATGATGGTGACGTCATCGAACGGATTTGGAAAGATCCAATTTTTCTGCGTACAGTTCAGCAAATTTTAAGGTAGGTTACTTAAGAAATATTTTGATAAAATCTGTACTGAAGTTTAGAGGTTAAGGCTGCAGTTTATAGCATTTGTACAATCCAGATAACTTATCTTAGGCTTCTGACATCATAAATTTCATTAACCAGGTGTCCAGTTTGAGAGTGTTTTTAGTTAAGGTTTTGCTGCCAATAAGTTAATAAACCGAAACCACCGCTCTGCTGTTCTTGAACAATTCCAATGTTAAAAGAAACGAGAAAAGACTGCTGTGCAGTTTTATGAAACAAAAGGCAAAGTATAATTTACACTCAAATCAAGTGGTCTGAATTTGCACTATTTGCAACTTGACAATACGTTTTCTGCAGATTGTCAATCACTCGGGTATTACTTGCCGTACTTTCACGTGTCTTTTAATTTTTCTGATTACTGATGCGATTTGGGATGTAAGTAAACCTTACTTTTTCTTATTGGAAAATTGGTCGATCTGGTGGAAAGTCAGGGTCTAGCGGGTTTAGAAATGATATTGCAAAAGTGGGAATCATATGGAGCTAAAGAAATTTAAGGCAGTTGTTGCCATTCAACGTCCTTTCAGAAACATAATACAAAACTCATCTTTCAACAATTTACGATTCAAATTTCCCACAGCTGATCATTAGCAAGCCGTTGGTAAGTCGCAGTTGTCATATCGCGTTGACGATGATGATGCGGTACACTAACGGATTTAATGTAATGAAATATTTACTTACGTTGTTACATTTAATAACATTTACGCTTGCACTGAAATTACAATCGCTTTTTAAGCGAAGGGCTTTTAAATCTAATTAGTGCGGCACTGTCAGCAATTAGGAACTTGCATAAAAAAATTTATTCTCTTAACAATTGAGAAAAAATACAATTTCAGTGATGTTTCATTTACGATGATTGGTTGTTCAATAACTTTACAGGTTGAAATGAAACCAAACACGATTATTACTGGCGCGTAAACGGTGACGTCACGCTACGGTAATGCACAAATCTGTATGCAACAGAGCGCGTATTTGCTACTGCTAGAAATCAGCTTGACGCGTAGTGTTCTATTTGACGTACTTTATGCACCGAGCGACCTTGGTGGGCGGAGCGTGGTTACTATTACTTGACGCAACCGTTGATTTCTTTCCAAAGATTTTATTTTATTATTCGTATACAGATAAACATAAAAAACAAGTACTCACCGTTTTCTAACATAGGATAACTCTATATGGAAGAAATAGACACGCAAGTTCCTAATTCCCAGTCACAGGTTCTTTCAACAAAACACAATATAGCAATTACTTCACGTATAACATGCACTTGCAAAACAGGACTTGAAGAGTAATGCAAGCCTGCGTTGCTGTTTTGCAATGGGTTATTTTAAAAAGCTCCAATTACAATTACTTTTGCAATATCACACCACTTTTTTTGCCGTTTATTTGTAGCGAATTCCAATTGTATTAGTAAAATTCACGAAATTAACTATCATGAAAGGTATATGGTATTATAGAGCAAACAAACAAAAGTTGGAACACACCACCAAAGGCATCGAAGTGTGTGCTGCCAAGTTACGTACGCTTACTTAGATTAATTTTTAAAAACGTCACCAGGGTGCGTGTAGCTTAGATAGAAACGCGAATAGGCTTGGCAAATGCCTTAAATCGGCTATATGCCTGCCACCTCTTGCTCGTTTTGTACAGCTCTCGGGAATACAACCCATGAATTTGGATCAGGATACATTTGGAATTGAAGAGTGCAGTCCAATATAATATGCATTAGTGAGCTAATTAGTGTGGGTACTTACAAATGGACTTCATTGGGTTGATTTAGGCAATTTTCGTAAAGAAAGTATTACAAAAGGTAAAAAACTAGTGAAGAGCTATGATAGATTGTTGATGGTAACAATCGTAAAGTTGATCGATAAAATTACCTACATAGATACACATAATGCTTCCGTACATATGAAACAGTAGTTTAAAAAAATTTATCTTACGACGCACAGATTTTATCCACCGCATTCCTTGTCTCTTTTCCGATTGACGGTTAGGAAATGTGCAATAATGTAGTTCAAAATTTCTTCTTACAATATTAGACCAATTCGCCGCATCGCAATTCTGCTTTTTAAAATATTTTTTGTTGAAGAATAATGCTTTCAAGTACTACTGTCATTCACTATAGAACAAATGCAAAACAGTTATTACATATTATTCACAATAATATAACATTAACAGAAAGTAATGCGTTGCGAAAAGTATGCATAGGATACTTTCAAATTGTTTCTAACGCTATCGAAATACTCGTATTACAAATGTCAGAAACAGTGTTGCACATACTGAAACCGGCGATCCAAATAGTGTATTTTTTCTACACAATCTGACGTAACATGTTGCCTAGTAGATAATATAGGAATCTAAATTTAAATCCTATTTAGGATGCTTCACAATAAACGGTGTTGTTTATGATTTTATATACCATTGTTATCCACGCTAGTATACGGCGCTCCTCCAGTAATGAAAACTGATGTCTGCATGGTACTTCTAGATGACGAAAATCCTGAGGAGGATAATATCCGTCGAGTAGGTAAGAGAAAAATTTCATAAATTTCCGTTGTACACGTAAGTTTTTTTTTCAATAAATATACAGTGGGTGCCAGATCAAGGTATAATTCCATATTAAGAATGCTGTGGTTTGCATTGGTAAATTCTCTGCAATTTCTGTCGATAAAGCCTAAAGTAGTGTAAGCTGACGATACTGTTAGAGGGACTCATTGCGCGATTACCAATGCAATACTGAAAAACAATGGCATTTCGTCGCCTTAAATAGGTTACTGCAAAGTACTTATAGGTTCTCACAGCACCACATATCATGCTTGTCGATATTGTTTTGTAGTTTATGGCTATTTTCAATTTCTTTAAGGTTAATACAAAACTTTAAATCATCGACAAACAAGAGTTTTTTTAAATCCAAAATATCAGCCACATCGTTAATAAAAATTAGGAATACTAGTGTCCCTAGATTAGAACCCTGCGGAACCCCCGATCTCAGAAGCGCACTGCATTGGTTATACAAGACAGTTTGCCTACACTCGTGCAAGTACGCGACGGAACTAATATTATAAGTGCGTTAGAAAAACCATAGGCACCAATTTGACGTATTAGTAAGTTATGATCTATATGATCAAATGCTTTCTGAAAGTCAGCATACATAGTGACATTATAGTACAAATATTTAAACAAAATCAACTCAAAAACCTTTTTTAGGGTCGGACAGACTCGCGCTTTTCCAAATATCAGTAAATGTTGATGTTTTTAGTATCAATAAGTCAAAGGTATACAGTAATGGATGTACAAAAGCGGAAGCGCAATCCCTTACAATAAATGCCGGTACATTATCAAACTCCATTGTTGATTTATTTCTAACTTGTTTTAGAGCAGATTGTACGTCCTCTAAGTGAACCCAGCGATATTGAAATTATGACACATAGTTCTGTCTCTAATATCGTTACAAGTAAATTGAATCGGAGTCTATCTTAACTTCATCTTTTTTCGATTTGTATTTTCACTGGTTTCTGTTTACTACGTTGCTGACAGAACACAAGCTCAGCAAACAACAATTTTAAATTCCTAATATATTCCCAATAGATTAATTAATTTGTTTATTTATCTGTGACATAACCTATCTTAAAATTTGCTGAAATGTTTTCAGAAAAATTCCATCTTTTCAAATCCGCAATAAAAAATAAAAACATGTTGAATAAGTCACTATCATTACTAAATTAGCCCAAAAGTTCGAAAACTACCTCCAAAAGCCAGATTTGATGGGAATTTTAAACTAAAACCTTGTATCTATAATATTCAATTTATACGTTACTTTTCGAAAGCCTGTTACAACGATAATACGGAACAACGAGATAATTTCTGCTGTTATTATCTTCAACTGCAAATAACCACAAATATGTCACAGCATAAGTAGTAAGAACCTGCCAAACTACTTATGTATTTAAATTGTATTTGTTGTCTGCTGCAGTTTTATCCAGTAAATGTATTGCAAAACAAAACAATTACTTATCGAGTATTACTAATTTTTAAGAAAACGTTTCTGTTTTATTACCTCCCAAGGACAGAATTTGAAATTTAAATTTAAATTTAAAATTGTTGGGCAGTTAGCAAACTAAAATCGAAAGCCGATTTAAAAACTCTGAACAGATCTCTCCTTGCTGTAGAATTACACAAAAAGAAGCCGGGGACTCAATTGGAACCTGCTGCTCTCGTTTTTGGATTGTAACGATCGATGGAAACCACAGCGCACTGGTGGCACACTCCACCTCATCTGTTAATTTCCTCTAACACCTGATACGTTCACGCGGGACCAGGGGTGTCGGTTATTGTCTTAGCGGTACTTAACAGCAACACTGCGCTACCAATGAAGTGTTTACCATTTCATATCAGTCAGAAAGAAATCAAAATTTTACGACGTGCTGTATTCTTAAAAAAAATAGGTTCAACAATAAATCACCTGTGGTATTAAATGCCGAATTTCTGATATGGTTTAGGTATAAACGAACCCCATTATACTGTGTAATTCACAGGAGACCACTAAATGTGAATTTTCAAATTTGACAGTAACGCTAATAATAATAATAATAATTTGTCGGTGTTTCTCGATTTGTGACTCCGCCACTGTTTGTTGTTTTGTACAAACAACGCAGTCCTGCTTTGTCCTGGCGGAAAAACTGCAGGGGCCGCCGTTTGCGGTCCACGAGCCAGCTGGTGCAACCACACTTGAACTTGATATTGAGAATGGCGCCTTGGTATTCAATCAAACTGTGAAGATTGGCATGAAATGGCCTCGTGTGGCGCTTCAGAATGTCCTTGGTTTCGGCAGAGCGGAGGCCTAGACAATGGATTGCGGTTGCATAATAGATTGGTAAATTCTTGCTAGAACAGGCGTAAATACAAATAAAGGAAGCCTGTGATTGGATCGATAAGAAGCTTTTTTCCCATTGTGTTGAAAATTGCATTTGCATGTAAAATTATCTTTCATAGTCTTCATCATCATTATTGTAACTGCGTCCAACATTGAGAAATTTACAGTCGGAATAAAATGCATACTTATGTCACCCTGTGGTATACATTTATTATTATTTTATTTAAATCCATGTAGGGCAATTTTATACGGATTATACAGAAATAATAGCACAGGTAACAATATGTAAGGCGTAATATTTGTAATTCCAGCCTCAAGTCCGAAAAGACTGATATGAAATAATTACACCAAAACTTGATAAGATAAAAACTTGTCTTACATGGCTGGAAACCCAACGGATATTTTAAACTGCGTTCAGTCGCTCCCCTGACTAAATTTGAGGCTAGTAGTTGGCTTTGGTGGATAAATCTTGTGTCATCGAAAAGTGTTTTATCAGCTCAAACTACCAACGCTTATGGTAAAACTTTTCAAAGTGAAGTTATCTGCAATACTTTCTACGATTTTTGATGCAATTTTTGCAGATTATTATGTACATTTTGCCAATGGATTACAATTTGCTATCCTGTACGAATTAAGCCAACTATAAATGAATAATTGATACATACAAGGCTGTAGGGACGTCTCCAGAGGTTTTATGGTCAAATGCAAAAAAATGTAACATGTATGAATGTGAAATGTGTTTGTCCGTGTATCTACTAGACTTACAATGAAGTTGGCATCCACAATTTAGATTTTTTATCTTTTTTTCATGCCATTCGTTTGTCCATCTTTTGTCAAAGTTGTCAAACAGTTTTATTCTACCAGCCGCCACTGAAGTAATTAACAGGTTAATTATTTAGACATTCTTAGTAGCGGCACCAAATTTAATTTTTCAGAACTTTTTTATGCCTTTCGTTTGTCCATCATTGATCCACGTTGGTCCACGGCAAACAATTTTATTTGTCCAGCCTTCCATAAAAAGTTCTTTACGAATTAATTATTTTGACTTTTAAGTAGCTCCACTAAATTTTTATGCCATTCTATTCATGGTTTTTTTTTCATGTTTATCCATCATATAACTTAATTTGTCCAGTCTACATTAGAAAGTTATGAGCAAACTAATTATTTTGACAATTATTTTTAAGTACCACCATAGAAGAATAAGCTACATCACATTCACCCTTGTTATTAGGTATAAGTACATATTATGTATGCGCGCTAGGTGCACTGATCTCTAAATAATTGGATGTCGCATAAGTCATTCAAAACTGTGATAAGTAGAAACCCTTTGCGCCACCATGCCGCTGGTGCTCGTACTATCAATTTAACGGCGCGTTCAAATTTTAGGTTAGATCCTTAACTATATAATATGGTTATGAGTAAATGTAACATCCAGTTTGTACGGTACATGTTTCTTACTCAAACACTACAACGATCATCTCTTGGAAATCTGCAGACAGATGATGAGTTCACGATTTTAACCGTCAATCATTAACGTTATATTTACCGCAGAAGTGAACCTTTGTCAAAATTTTAGTACAAGGAACAGCGGCTAGGCGCTAAAGTGGCGTAAATCTATCACAAATAATTTACATGCATTTTGGTATGTAAGCGACATCCGGTTATTTAGAGATCAGTGGCTAGGTGTTTGCATACAAAGAATTTGTGTTGTGACGACCGTGTTGTGTTTGCTGCTAGGTTTTAATTCTACGTCAGTTATCGTAATTCAGCAAGTATTATTTTACGCTTTGAAGCTCCATCCAAGCGCATCATTTTTATAGGGGCATATAAGTTTGGTAAGATATATGGTTGTTCGGAAAGTAATTTCGTTTTTTCCCGACAGAGGATTCAATTGTATTTTTTTTGCAGCCAACTTCACATTTAAGCCGTATAATTTTTATATGCTTTGAGAGCTCATATAGCAAGGTTTGTGTGTGAAAAATTCCAATTAATTATACGCAGTAGTTTTTGGTTGGTGCCCTTTTAAATATAGAGAGCGATAAGCAGCATTTTCGATATATCTTACTGTTTTGCTACAGAAAGGGTAAAAATGCTGTTCAAGCCAGAAAGAAATTGACCGATGTGTTTGGAGAAGGTGTGTTGACAGTACGCCAGTGCCAGAACTGGTTCGCTCAATTTCGATCCGGCAATTTTGATGTCGAAGATGCACCACGTTCAGGAACGCCGGTTGAAGCTGATAAAGACGCGGTAAAGGCATTAGTTGATGCGAACCGGCGAATAACAACACGTGAGATCGGATTGAGGTTAAATTTATCAAATTTAACAGTTTATGACCACTTGAAAGGCCTGGGATTATCTTCGAAGCTCGATGTATGGGTTTCCCATGTTCTCACAGAGAGAAATCTGTGTCGCCGCCTTGACATCTGCGATTCGCTTCTCAAACGTCACGAAAATAATCAGTTTTTGATTTCCAAAGCCGATATTCACCAAAAAAGGGTGATGCTGTCTGTTTGGTGGGATTTTAAAGGAATTGTTTTCTTTTTGAGCTTTTACCGGTTAACACAACGATTAATTCAGAAGTCTACTGTCATCAGCTGGGCAAACTGAATGACGCATACTTGAACAGAAAAGGTCAGAACTAATCAACAGGAAAGGTGTAGTGTTTCACCAAGACAACGCGAGACCTCACACAAGTTTGGTCACTCGCCAAAAGCTTTTACAGCTTGAATGGGATATAATGCCACCMCCACCATATTCTCTAGACCTGGCACCATCGGATTATTATTTGTTCCGGTCACTCCAAAATTTTTTAGACTGTAAAACCTTCACCTCAAATGAGAGATGGTCAAAAACCACCTCGATCAGTTTTTTTTGCCAGCAAAGACAAAAAATTTATGAGCGTGGAATTATGCTACTACCAGAAAGATGGCAAAAGGTGTTGGACCAGAACGGCCAATATATTTCATTTCCACAAAAAAAAACTAAATTACTTTCCGAACAACCATGTTATTATTGTATCTTATGCAGGTTTACTATCAAATAGAAAGTAATATGTAAAAATTCAAGTAGTACCAATCGAAAAGCATATTGCACAGATAACCCTAGTTCTGTTATAGTCAAGGCAGAGTATTCCTTAAAATCCAATCTCCCATCAAGGTCGGATCCAGCTTTCATATCAGGGGGGTCACCTAGTCAAGAGACGCTACAATTGTATTAAAATAATCTAATTGAAAAAGAAATAGTATTTTATTGTTATAAGTCGAAATAATTATAATCGAACAGCAAAATTATTTTTTCGTTTTTTGTCTTCTCGTAAAACGAATTGTGACTTCACTCCACTTCAGTCGGTATGTTTTGCAGAGTCCAGTTTAAAAACACAGAAACTGACAATCACGTGTTGTTTTTATCTCATTAAAGAAATGAATTCGGATCTAAAGGTTGACATTCATAAGTTATTAGCTATGCTTTCGTTTTTATTAGCAAATTTACAAAAACAAGCCATTTTGTATCCAAAGAACGCGATATCAAAGCACTACGTTACACACATGACATGATTACGTCATTCAATATGGCTGCCGACGGGCAGGCAATGCGTGCGTAGGAAACCGTGGAAACTCAAAATTAACTGGTAAAGTTGGGTCGTTCATGAGCAAGTCGTTCGATTTTAACGATTCATGCCTTGATTCGTTTGATTCGACTCATAGCTAATGATCCAATGGTTTAAACTTGAATTGCGGTTGACGAGACGATGAGAGCATTTTTAAATTCATGATCCATAAAAGAACCCTAAATCAATTAAGAACAACCTACCTGTGTCATTTGAGAAATGCGGAATGTAAGACTTGTTTACCTGTTTTCTACGAGAATGATGCGAACCTGTTTTAAATAATTACGGTTTGCAACTGTACTCGCAACTAATGTAAACGGCGATTGATATACCATGTTGTTGTGGACGGAAAGACGTCGAAACACATGCTTTGTCTTTTGTGTCCCAAAGAAGTGGGATATTATGTCATGCAAGTATGCGTGATCCAGATATCAAAAAAAAACCGAATTAAGTTTAAAAAAATTTAATGTTTTCGACTCAAGGAGAAATCAACAGAACGGAGAAATTAGAAACAAATTAATTACCATTTTAGTTTTAGCATGTTGTATCTAACACACTTAAGCCATAATATACTCATTTATATTTTCTACTCAAAAATCTACGCCAAAGTGCTTTATCTAGAAAATTAGATATTACGCGTAAATACCCATTACTGAAACAAAGGTATAATAATTATCAGCAAATATCAAACCATTATAATTTCACTATACATACTGATTTGTTAGGTATGATTTATTTATCGTTAAAGCAATAGTAAATGAAATGAAAAAGTTAACACTCTTTAACCAGGTCTTACAGCTTAGTAACTCGTTTTTGGTAACGATTCATGAACGATTTGATTGGAATCAAAATTTCAGCTCTAGTGATTGACATTAGTAATAAGTAATGGGATTTCTACGACAGAGCGTTAGAAGTAGCATTGTTTTTATGTATACCCTTCCACCGACATTTCGAAAGTCACTTGTTCTAAACAGCTAAACTGCCAAAAAACCGACGCCGCCATTCAATTTGTCCCCATAACTATGTTGCCGCTCGTTACTCCGGGAATAAATTGCGACGTCGTGGTTTTTTGATTAAAACAGATAATAGTGCGTCTTGTTCGTGGATGTAAAAGCTCGCCATCATAGAAAGTACTTATTTTATTAAATTTATCAATTACATTAGAAAAATTATTAGTGGTCAAACTACACCCAGCCCAGGCCCAGAAGGGGTCATGATGCCCAAGACCCCCACGCCCTGGATCCGCCCACGGTTACCACATAATAATGATTACAGTTAAACGATTGCGATATATCGGTATTAACCGTGTAAGTATAACCGGTTATACTATCAATTAAAAACTAACATGTTACAAAAAAATTTGTTTATGAATGCCTAAATTCTGTTAAATGCTATTTTGTGAGTTTTAACTATAAGTTACTTACTTGGTTAACTTGTGAAACATGTTAACCAATCGTAAATGTAAAGGTTAAAATCTTTTGCATAACATAATACATGAGTGAATAACTAATACTACAAGATTTTTCACAGATATTTGAAAATTTATATATTTTGGTAGAAATTGCCTAATTTGCTCACTTTTAAATGCTTTGAATTGCAGATACCCCTCCAGATTTCAGTATTAACAGCGGGGGTACTTGGCAGCACCCGATAGAAGCCTTATTCATTTCATTACAGGGATAGCGTATAGCTTATAATCATAATCGTATCTTCGTGTCTTTTACAAGACTGCAGACAACAACGACGAATTAGTTTTTTTGTGTCTCTTCCGACATATTGACTTACCTACTTATGTATTACTACCGCTGAACTAGTAATTCTGAATAGTGGTTGACAATGAAACTTAACCTCCGACCTCAGCTCAATCTTGTATCATGAAAAACAAAATATAAAAGATAGGTATATGACTATGAATGAATTATAGACATATTGTGGAAAATACTGGCTACTCTACCAAAGGACTTTTACTGTAGAATACCTACTATTATCGATCTGGTAAAAGTACAAGATATTGCAATAATTTAATATGGCAGCGTGCTTGATGGATAAATCAATGGCTGGATGAGGCTAAATTGACATTTTTAAGTCCTTAGTATTCTGTTCTGTCTGGCACAGGATGCATTGGAATTATTACGGAAAAGGTTGTATACAGCAGAATTGTTTTAATTCCAATTTTGCCATCAAGCAGCATTTGGAAAAGCTGGCGGAAACGGGGTCAGCAAGCTATCAATTAAGTTAAGGGTACATTTCATAATAAAAGCTTTTATTATTTATTTTTAAATAATCTGGAAAAATATTGTCACGATATCATTTGTTACTAAATTCAATTGTTTTGAAAAAATTAAGCTTTTGCTTACTCTTTTGTAGTGAAATATAAAAATATCATTGCACTTCCTAATGCTAATACACCCGAATTTTTTAAAGTATAACTGCATTGTTGGATTAGAGAGTTAATTTGCTATTTGTGGTTTGTAATAGATATCCAAGCTTTCCCAGTACTTCCTAGTTAACGGACCGATTTAATTCGAATGATGAATTTTTGATCCCCTGCCTACGGTAACTTCGTCCACAATCCGATTAAATTTAACCCCTCAGAATAATTAAATTTCAACAATTGTTAAGTCGAATAAAAGTACGACCYCTACCAAACAGACGAAGTGCAAACGCCGACTATGCACATCCCCGAAATTACGTTCAGAGTTTAATTGCTTTGTAAAATTCACTGCAGAGGTATAATGGTACTAACTCAGTTCGGCGTCAAGATAGTATAAACTTCGATTTCCGCAGCGAGAGGTTTTATCTTCTCTTGTTGTAATAACTGTGATCAAGTTTTCGTATTAACTTTCAAAGCTATAGCATATACCCATACGCAGAGTAATAATATATAACCTGATCCATTACAGTGTCACGCTGTAATAATATTTAAGCAAGGAATCAAACGACAGTTTTTCACAATATTGCACCGGTTGATAATAGATTATAATAATTAACGCAAATGCTAAAACCACAGAATACGCAAACGCAACTTAACAGTTCACAGACTTCATTCACTTTTATATAAACAAGCTGCTTGTGTGGAAAAAATTGTGTTCTTCTAAGACACTTTTTCTGAGAAAGTTTATTTCCTATCTGACGGTATTTTCATTTTTTGAACGTACCTATTAAATATATTCGGAGGTATTTAGGAAAAACCATTTTCTTTAAGTGACGCTTAAGGTAGTTACTCCCCAATTTCGCCCCCTTCCCGATACCCTACTTAACCCACAAACAATAGGTCGCTTTGTATAGTTGAGATTTATACATTTGCCAAATTTCAAGTTCATATATTAAGTTTTTCGAAAGTTAGCGTGTCTACAAGCAAAACCAGACACACCGACAAGAAATTTGTTTTTGCTCAAATTTTGTTTTTTTTGCGTTTTCGACCATTTCATCCGTTGTATGTGGAAGTAAAATAAGGTGAATTGGGTATTATCACTTTTTTTTGAAAATTGCGTAAAATGAATCTTGAAGAGCATATATATCGTACGCCATGTTTAAAAAAAATATTTGTAGGTAGAGAATTTCAGGTCTGAAATTCGAATCTTAGGAGTCACCGCCAAAACGCTTCTATCCAAGTTATTCAACTCGTGACGTCAAGTGTCATGTAAACATTACCGAGGAGCGTGATGTTTAATGGTGTAGCATCATTCTTATATTATAAGGACGGTGTAAGAGGTCGCACCAGTGTAGTTTTACAAGCATCTATTAGGTATGGAAAACAAAACAAGTGTTGTTTTGTACTTGGTTATAAAAGTACTTCAGTCAGTACAGCTAACAAAATTTTTGTAACCGTTCCTCGAGATTATCAACATATGAAAAAGTTATTTTTCTCTTGTGAAGATCATCTTAATTCTTACTTTAAGTTTTATTATTCTTTTTAGGGTTATAACTGTTTACCATTCAGTTTCTATTTTGTTACAGCTTGAAGAGCATATGAAAAAAAACGCTGCAAATTGAATCAGTACTTTCACATCCAATTGTCAAAATGACATTTACATTTTTATTTCTTATACTATACGATTAGTAATCAGGTTTTGAGCATTTTTTATCTTTCCACATTTTTTTCTAAGACAAATCGGTCCTCGTTATATTAGCAAAAATACATAAATTTTTAAAATGTTTCTTCCAAATTACTCGAAAAGTATTAACTTAACAAGAAAATTACAGATGTGCTTTCCGATCAGAAATTTGATTTACTATATAATAGCAAAATTTAAAAAAAATCGTACGGACCAAAATACGTTTTTTGGAAATATTTCGAAAATGTCAAAATTTTAGACAATTTTTCTAAGACACTTTTTGTGAGAAATTTTATTTCCTATCTGATGGTATTTTAATTTTTTTAATATATTAAATATATTCGGAGATAGTTAGGAAAAACCGTTTTCTTTAAGTGACGCTTTTTTGCTAATATCTTCTAAACAATTTGCTGCACCGAAAATTTATAAGGGCGATTAATGCTCGCAGTCATACTACTAATCACATACTACAACGGAAAAAAATAAAAAAATTAAATTTTGCAAAATGGGTAGTTACCTCCAATTTCGCCCCCTTCCTGATACCCTACTTACCCCAAAAACAATAGGTTGCTTTGGGTAGTTGAATCCATACGTTTGCCTAATTTTAAGTTCATTTAAGTCTTTCGGAAGTTATCGTGTCCACAAACAAAACCACAGACACACACACACAGACAGGAAATCTTTTTTTGCTCAAATTTTGTTTTTTTACGTTATCGGCGAATGAGCAAATAAAAATTTTTGAATTTTTTTTTCGCGATACAATACTTTCCGCTTTAAGTTGATAGAGGGAAATGTTATAATAAAGAACGACGTTGTTCCCCATATTATATTTGACTGTTGGCTAGACCGGAAATGAGCCGCAAAAGCCCTGAAAGTAAATGGTAATTTATATTTATTCTGACCTCTAATATAAATGTCAAGTTTAGGGTACATTTTTGATTCCTAAATTTTTATGTTTACAAATAGTATGTTTCCAACAACTCACTGTGATCAAATTATCAATGCTACGTTAATTTGATAACAAGTTCACTTATGCTGTTTCTTTGTTGCTTTTACATAACTCATAAGTATTTCACCTTTTTCTTGGCGTATTTTAATTCGCTTGTCACAAAATGAACGCAAACAACAAACTGATAAATTGACGGGCTGAGGCTGACGCGTGACGCGCTGACCCCAGATGTAAACAAGCGGCCATTTACAAGACACCTTACGTCACGGCCAATATGTTCGCGTTCTGGCGGTCCCTTTAAATATTCACATTTGTAATATTAAAAATACACCTCACGATCCATTTTTTCGAATTTATAAGCTGTCACAGCTGTTTTGTGAATTAGATGCTACTTATTAATATGCAATTGAATAAAATATAAATACATGGCAAATACCCAATTGCTTTGCGGGTATTGTGAAAACATACAATCATCTTTTAGGTTGATAGTACGCTGTCCTTGATATTTATGCAGAGTTTGAAATCAGTATATTCAGTTGCTGTAGAGCCAATATTTACAATAAATTGTATCTGGGAAATGAATATTGTGCCGCAGAAACATGGAAGATGATGTTACACAAGGCCTTTGGTGATGAGGTTATGTCGCAAAAAATGTTTACAAGTTGTACAAGACTCATGATGGTAGTGCAAAAATAGCGTCCCGGACGACCATCAAACGTCAAATGAACAACATAAAATCAAAGATCTTGTTCTCGAAAACCGTCGATTAACAATAAGAGACTTTGTTGATATGAAGAGAGCTACTGTTATGAGAGCTGTAAAAAACGTTGGCGTAAATGCATTGTATCGGGAGGCAATGAAATTGTTTTGGAAGAATAGGTAATATTTTTTTATTTAAACAAATTAATCTCATTTTTTAAACGCAGTTATATGATATAATACCAATATTCGCCGATTGCTGCACTGCACTGTGCTACAGCAAGTTGTGCTTAAATTCGATGACGAATATTCTATACATTTCTTTGGACCTTTCAGTCGCTATGACGCGTTTTAGCCTAAGATATTCCGCTAAATAGGTATGACTTGTTAAGTGGTGCAGGATTTAGACAGCCAGTTATTATTCTGCAGGCAGAAGATTAAGCCGTTTCGCGTGTGCTGAACTGTTGACCTTTCCCAGACTGCAGCAGCATATTCAGCACATAAATAAGACAGAACAGGAGCCGTTATACGCAGGGTGTAGGGGCGAGTTTCCGATTTTTTGCAGGGTAACTTTGTAATAAATTATTCCTGCTTGCTACTTTATCCTTGGCTTTATTCATTTTCGTTTAAAATTAAAGTATTACAAAAGTACCTAAACATTTTTAACCAGCTCGTTTAACGTATTCGAGAGTGTTCAATATTCTGAAAACATTTGTCCTTTACGGTAACTACTATAAATTAGCAGCACATGCAAAAGTGCTAGTGCTTCGTGCAGTTTGCTATTTATTAAGTCTGGGATCCTGGAGAGATAGAGAGAGATGGAAAAATGTATACACAGTTACATACTCAAACAAGATATTGGGAATTGAAGTAATGTTACATTACTCAAAAGTTGGCTATAGCTTTAAAACAAAAAGACGATATAAAAATGGCGATGGTACAGCGCAACTCACAACAAATAGTAAGACAATAATATCAAAACCGCAACCCTCTAGCATTAATAGTCCTGTATATACATTTGCTGATTTACTACTAAAATTCTTTGTTTTTATACTTTACATTCAAAGGGAATAAACGACCTTAATTTTTGTAGTCACTTAAACTAAGACTAAAATCGTTATCGTTATTGTTTTATTGCCTTTATAGAAAAGTTTATTTTCAGAAAAAAAAGATGTAACCAATAATGGTTTTGTTCTTATTCTAACGACAATAACTAAAATATCAATCTATTACTCTTTGAAGAAATGTATTAGTTTACACAGCGTAAAAAATCTACATATGCCTACTAAACAACGTAAACAAAATATTGGTCTTAAAAATGTATCACCTATAAATTACACACGTAACAGAAACTGAAAATTTAAACTACCTACATAATTGTCATAATTTGATCTATATTTTTTATGTAATTGTTTTTCTCAAATACCGACATTAATAATAAAAAGAGTGGGATATTACATTAGACTGGGGAATAAATTTTAGTAATTATGGAATTTTACAAAATTTGAATTTGGCGCCGAGAGAAGAGTTTGACAGACATTGAATTATCTTGTGTTTGGCAGAGTTTGATACTTTATATCGTTAATCTCTTTCAAGAGCTAACATGGCAAGCCCATCGTTCACTAAGCAGTTTTTTTTATAAAGTTATTAACACCTGTCGTACTTGAGATGCTTATGTATCATTATCTAGCTGGCCTCGCTAGTCCAAGATGTAGCGTGTCTGCCTCGGGACCTTTTGAACACTAGTCTAATCTAGTCTAATCGCTGAGCTATCGAAGCCCTATTCGAATTCGAGGTCAAAGCGGCATATGTACGTTAAAGTTTACTAATGCAACGCTGCTGAACGCCATCCGGTGCATTTGCAGTTGAATCGCCGTTCGTCGCTCAGTACTTTCGAGCTTCAGAGCTTAATTCGTTGCGGTGGAAAGATTATGGCGACTAGCAAGCTAATTGCAACCCAAATATATTATATATAATGAAAAATAATTTTTCACTTTTAATGAACATAAGTACGTAACATTTTAATGGGTTAAAATGGAAAATATATGAACTAAAAAAGTATTGCTAGCTTTGATGTATATACACCGTATTTACCTCGATTTTGAATAGGGCTTTGATAGCTCAGTGGTTAGGGCACATTAAAATACATACAATAAAGTACATACCTACGAGTTACTTAAATGATGTCATAAGCTGACAGGGTCAAGTCTAAAGCTTGGTAGTTAAAAATCGAATACACTAAATTTTATTCCCAAGGTCGATTCCGCTAAAAATTAACCACTGCAAGGATCCCATTGAGCCTTACCATTGCAAAGGGTTACAAGCCGTCACCGTTGCTTTGGTTGAAAAGACCTACTCGTATTTAATTCTGATATTGCTTCAGTTCTTTGTCAATCTAATTAGATTTTATGTTTGTATGGATGTAAATAATATGACACTAAGCAATACATAGGTACTTATCTCGAAATAAACAGATTTTCGTTAAGCATAATACGCATAATATTCTTATCAATAGATATAAATTTTCACTTAATAAAATTGTTTATTTTATACTTTTTTTTCGTTCCGTAGCTGTCTGGATGTAAAAGTCAAGTTTGACTAAATTATATTAAAAGATGAATAATGGACGAATTATTTAAAATAAACCTAACGATATAATTTTTTTCTTAATTAGAAAAAATAGGTGTTTTCGGTCATACCAAGACCAACTATGGTTTTCATTTAAAAAATGCATGTTTCTGTTATATCTCCAAAATGTGACCACATAGTTCAAATAAAAATATCTATCAAATAAAGAAACAGTCATTTCACGTCTTGCAGCATTAAATAACTTTATTCTCCTTCCTTCTTGCTTTGGTACAGTGACAACGTTTTTTGGGCGCATTTTTACACCCAGTGACAAAACGCCACTTATTTTCAAGTTTCTCTGCCTATTTATTGATAACAACGCTATATTATTAAATGTTACCCCTATCTAACACTCAGCACTCACTCGAATAATCGGCAGAGTTTATTTTTGCCTAACTGTTTTTTACAAGCGAAAACCGCAGACATCTACGAAAACAAATCAGCAAATGTTGTCTGCAGCGTTGCCAGATTTGCATGATCGTCTAATCAAACTGCTCCCAAAAATGTCGCCCATATGTTGCCAATTAGTAACATGACGTCGCTACCATACGCTATCTCCTTAAAAGTACTGATGTATGTTTGATCCAAAAAAATTTCTTTAACACTTGTTATTTATTTTAAAACTTATGCAAGGCGTTTATATCACATCTCACGTAGTGCGCACAGCAAAATGTTTTGGGTATCGAGGTTTTCAAATATGGATATCGAAGAACTTACTTCTGTTTCACTTTTAGGAAGCAAACCCTTTGAAATTGATTTAAAATCTTAAAATACCTTCAAATCGCTATGCTTTCGTTGCTAATGGACGACCAATGTATATTTTGTTGACATAACAGAAATAAAAAGTCGCCTATTTCATTCCTGTTGCCACTGCAAAAATTTTGTCCTGAAAAACTGTACATGTATCTAATATGTGATAAGCCGACCAATCTGAGGTTCTAGCTGTTACTAAATGATCGAAGCTATCACGTCAGAGATCACGTAACCTAATGGGCGCCACTGCCGAGCGCTCAAATCGACCGATATTTCGTAGTTTTATAATTTTGTTGAGATAACAGCTGCGAAAAGAAAGTAAAAAAGGTTTTCTCTTGAAGTGAACAACGCATATTTTTAACACCTTTGGAAAACTGGAAAACAGCGAATTACAACGAAAATTGAACAACCTGTACAGTGCTCGTGTATGTATCATGTCCCCCGTAATAAAAATGTTATTATAATACTGCGTTAAGTAGAATTCTGAATATCACCGACCATAATAGTAATTTATTTCATTTCTCGGGTAACAAATCTAAAATTACGGATTCATTTAATGCAGATAAATAATAAAATATATTGCCGACACTGAGCACCCTTCGACAATAGATGAGTTAAATGAACGTTATAACTTTAACCACAAAGTTCAGTTATCCTGCGTATCGAGCCATATTAYCGCGGAATGCAAACGGCAAGAACTAAATTGGCTTTTCCGTTTTCATATTAAGTATATCTACGGAACTACTTCATCGCCATCATGGGTACAACGACCGAGCGACTATTGCCAAGTTTTCGGCAACTACATTTGATGCATTTGTAATGGACGTGTTCCAAGTGTATTCCAAGAGCTCAAACAGAAGTTTTTATTGCATGTCATTGCACCTAATGCAGTCGACGGACTCGTAAGGTTAAGGAATTTCCAGGATTTAGCGATTACGCTCCAGAGATTGGAGAACCGCGCTTATAATATAGGATAAAACAATACGAAACGGCATTGTTCGTTGGATTTAGTTGAAATATGAATCTGGCTGGTATTTGAATAATTATGATAATCCTTTCTTCGAAGGTTTCATAATACCGTTCAGCTAATTTTTCACTTTTGTATATCTTTATACAGAGTGTGTTGAACTTAGGTACTGCATTATACCCTAAGTTCTTTTACAACTTTGGACAATTATTAATAATCAGAACCTATATGTCAATTTTATGTTTTTCAAAATGGCGTGACAGTCTTGTTAGCTTTTGGTTACTTACCTTGTGATTGGGGTTGTATTGTTGTGGAAATCTAGGATGGGATGGCTGTCATATTGAAACACACATTAAATGCAAGAGAATTTATTATATTGTTTACAATACCCTAGAGATCCTTACTTAAAATTATAGAGTGCCGTGACTCACCAGGGACTACGGAGGGAAAAAGAGTCACGGCAAGAAACCTGCCTCCAAGCAAGGAAAATTATCTAATTTTAAATAATAAAATTTAATAACTAACCCAGAAGAGGGTATCCATGGCCTTTATAGTAATACCGTTCAAATAATACTTGGTACAAAAATTACAAATGAATACATCTATACAGTATGTTACACTATATAGATAAACATTACTATATCTATACATACGAGTATAAGCCAAATAAACTCCATCTGACTAACAAAACTACATTCAATACCTCCATCGTGAAACTGATACATTATAAATACACGCAGTGTCGGATCCAGGATTTTGCTTTAGGAGGGGGCTTCACCCATTGAAGAAATTGCTTAAGTTTTTTATATATATACATATATAAGCTATACTTAAAGAATACAGCTACAGAAACAAATTACCGTTTCAAATTAAATTGAAAATTGAACTTAATCACGTCCCCTAAAAACGACGTGTGACGTCACGTTTCATTCTAGATTGTCCCGCACGTTGGGCGCCAAAAAAGTGACGCAAAAAATTTTAAACAAATATATTCGAAGCAAATCGACAACTAAATTTTACTCAAAACCTACCGGTTTGCACGGGGTAAATGCCGGCTAACCCAATGGAGATGGGCTGGGTTAAATGCAAGAAATGCCTGAGCGCCCCTTGGTTTAGCTACCCCCTTGCGTAGCGGAAGAAACCAAGAAATTTCTAGGTAAGTACAACGAGTTGAAATTACTAATAAAAACATTGATAATATTCAAGTAAATTTAATATCTCCCGAAAAAAAGGTTATAATATCAGGTAAGTACACAATTAAATATTAGGACGTAAATTATAAGTGAAAATAAACAAAATAACTTATCCGCAGCGCAAATGGACGAATTTTTCCTCCCCGCGTAATCCAATCCGAATCACTTACTAAAAATCGTATAAAAAATTACCAAAAAAAAACAAACGAGTCAAAAAAATCTCAATCAATTTGACTATTGGGGATAGACAACTATCAATCGCGTTAATACCCTTCTGACGGATAAAAAAAGGACAAAATGATCAATGCCGTTAACGGACGTGTACACGTGCAGTTTACAAGAAAAAAAGATTTTACTAATTACTAAACAAATTTCATAAATATAAATAGTTTAACGATTTTAATGAACCAAGAGAAACAATAGCTAATTTCGTTAAATTCAAATGTCCATGAATATAAAGTTTTCCCGAATAGCAAGTAAAAAAAAAACTGAACAATATGTCTAGCATGCGACTTATCTGGCTCCTTCTTTACTTCCAGGATTCTCTAGGTTGGTTATGATCCTCTAGATGGCTCAGGGATGGACAGGAATGACGATTGTCCTGCTCCTGATATTACAGTGACAATCCTTCAGGATACTCCACAGTATCGAGCACGAGAGTTCAGACGATCAACACAGGAACGGAATTGTACCTTCTTATTAAAAGCACGTAGATGATAACGACCTCAAAAGTTATCACCAAGTAAAAGCAAATTTATGCCTGTATTAAAAACCCTCTTCTGTCGAGCGTTTTGGCTCGTGAACTTTAATCCTGCCGAACAGCAGATCGAAGATCCAGGAACTCAATTTAAAAACAAAAAACAACAATTGGACACTCTTTCGAACGTATAGGGTAGTATCTCCTAGTAAGGAATCTTGTTGAAGATTTTTCACTTGCCCTATCGCTATTCACGTTTAACAACAACGCTGTTTAAGATTCTCAAATCGCGCGTTTGCCTGCTGAACCGCTTATCACGCGCAAAAAGTGCGGACCAAAGACACAAAAAGTTCGTGTTCCAAAACGATACGCCTAGAACCATCTTTCTCACGAAGAAGCATTTCCACACATAATGAAACCGTTATCTTTATTAATTTTATGAATTGAGATTTTCAAATGCTATGATATTCTTAATAATAGTGTTAATAAGCTAAAGCTTTGCTTCCCAAGATTTTTAACCATTACAATGCATCTATGTATGCCGTTTTCGTGGAGTTGTTTCTTTGAGGTTTAGTAGTTTAATATGATTGCCGAACATTCTTCTGAATTCGGAAAATACAAAAAAAATAGTGTGTGGTTAGCGATGTGTAAAAATATGTGGTTTTGCGTTCCAAACCAAATTTATTTCGGTGTGCCCGAAATGGGAAACATTAGAAAAAATGGTGCACAGCAATCAAACGAGAGGAAAAACTATATACACACTAATCTGCGGCAAAAAAACTTAAATAACACCGAAATAGTCAATACAAGATCTGGGAACGCCTGTCAGCGTGACAGATCTCGGCTGGTGCTTGAAAACGGAACATGATGTCGGCGCCCCTACAGCGTTTTCAGTCATGTGAAATTGTTTAAATTTTACATTGCAATTATTTCAGCTTTGTCTGGGTTGTTTTGCACAAAACACTTCCTGACTGTTAAAACGTTAATTTCAGTAGCTAAATGTTGAAAATGGCAAAAACTAACACATTTTTTTTGATATGTGTGTACCTGTTATTTTTTCTCATTATCCACTTGGACTTGTAGTGAAAGATATTGCAACCTATTTCTGATAATTGTCCGATTTTAGGTAAATAACGTCGTAAGTACCTATAAAACTATGACATTCACGGAGGTGAGAGGGCGTGCCTAGACATCTAGTTTAAAGTTCAAACCCGAATATACCGATGATTGGTTTAAATAGTAATTGAATATTAATTACCTCACGCTGTCTCTTGTAGGACAGGCAGAGATCATAGAGTAGGAGAGTCCACACCCAGCTTTCAATCTACAGCCACCCACTAACCACACCCAATACGACACCGACCGAAAAATTAACGAACTCAACCGAATAAAAATAGCAAAATCGATTAATTATGTTTTTTACGACGTTACGTAGTTAACTACATACAAAATAATCAGAAGGATCCACCTGTCCGAATAACTTTGAGTCCACGATGATAAGTCGCTGACATTGTTTCTAGGTGATATAGGTTCATTTTCGTTCGACTCGTCCTCTTCCTTCTTTTTTTCAATAAAACTAACAAACGAAGATCTTGTTTATGTTTAGATGTCATTTTAATCCAAATTTTACAAAAACAAACGAAAGTCCACCGCCTTCGCAATTATTAAACAACTGTTGACAGTTGACACGACGCGACAGCATGAGCATGAGCACGCGCTACAGAGGAAAGAGCGCGCGCGCGCGCGCGCTGTTTCTGTGGCCCGCGGTTTAAAAGCTTGACGACGCCTTCTAAATTCTTATAGAAATATAAAGTTGAAAAATAGTATACTATATAAAATGTGTTTCGGTAATGGCAATGCATCGTTGTCACTTATTTTGAAATTTGTTCAGTATTGACGTTTTTTTTTAACGTCTGCTCATGGACGTATACTTCGCCGTGGAACAGGCATTTACGCTTTTGTCAAAATCAGCAGCTCTATAGAAACTGTATTTTTGCGTGATAACGAGTTAATGGTAGCGAAATTTTGTGGATCAAATAAAGATAGGTGATAAAGATTGTACTGTAATTGTAATGTTTTTTCTGAGAAAGTAAGATAATATTAAGTTTGGATACAAATTTTTTTTTGGGGGGGGGCTTCAGCCCCTTAGCCCCCCCTGGATTCGCTACTGAATACACGACATTAAGTTGATATAGAAACTAAAAAGGTGTTCTTGTTCACAAACAGTCTAATCGACACAAGAAATAAGTAGGTAAACACAATCTGAGTTGTAAAATACCGAAACGTTTTCGTAAAAATGGCATTCACTAACTGTCGTTATTTATTTACTAAAAAATTTGATGATAATTTCTCCCCTAACTTCTGCTCGTCGTCTCACTGTAAAAAAATAAACGTCACGTGCGCACATACCTCGTACTAAGTCATAAGGAATAATGAACAATTCGTTCTACGGGTTACTAAAGTTTAAAAATGTACGAGTAATGCCCAAAAGTTTCTATCCTCGGTCTTTCGATTATGATCTTTCTGTTTAGAACTTGTTTATTTCAAATAAAACCATGTAATTTTGTTACAGAAATATTTTGTTTTGTTAAAATTAAAGTGACTTTTTTAAACAATTATATTTCCCACACGAGCAAAACGATATTATGGTAACTTATCTAATACGTGAAAGTGTGTGAAAAAGATGAAATTATGAGAAACTAATTGCCGCACGTAAAAGACTGCAATTAAGAACAAATTCTTAGTGCCTATTCTTTTTTTATCTAATAATAATGTGGAAGCTCATTAGACTATATTATATTCATACTTTTGGTTTAAATTTCCATACTAATTATATGCGACGGCAGTAAAATTTTTTAAAAAAGTTTTGCACCTTATTGTGAATTAAAACTTTTTTAGGGAATGTTGTAAACTCTTGCCGGATATTTATATCAACACATTAAATTCTGCTTTCCATTTTCCCCATGGAACATATCATGCTTTACATTCCATTTTTCGAGAATATCGCTATTACAAATTCGTTTTAACGCCATGGATCTTCTGGCGACTATTTTTGAACCTTCCTACAGCTGCAACTGTTGAAGAAACTTCTTTGTCAACAAACTGTTTTCCCTCGTATTGGACACATCAAACATCGACCATTATTGTTTATGTAGCCACCTTGTTTTCGTTGTTTGTTATCTATCACAGTTTTGGTTCTTGTAAGATATTACTTTACGAGGGTTGATTCCTTTGCTCCACCGCTAACCCCTTACAATAAAACTGCAGTGGCACTATATTTTTTATTTTTCGACATAACCTCGCTCTACACTAATGCACTTGCTTCATCGGTGCTCTAACACCTCAACGGTTTTTGYCTGACCTATGCAAACAATCTCCTTATAGTTTGCATCAGTTCGTCGTTACTGAAAAAATATTTCCCACGTAAGTTTTCTTTTAATTTGGGGTACAACCTATAATCACTTGGGGGTACCTAATATCTGGCGAATACGGCGGGTGATCCACTAATTCAAAGCCTGCTTGGTGTATAGCAGCCATGGCAATACAAGATGTATGGTTGAGAGCATTAACCTGATGGAACGGCACACCCTTCCTTGACTACCCTCGGCGTTTCTCTGTAACAGCGTGCGTAATGGGCCATAGTACTGAAGGCTAGTTACAGACATGATTTGATAGCTTTACAACTTTTGAATGAGGAGAAGTCTCTTTTAACTGTTTCCGATTGCAAGGTACCTGAATTGTATGGTTTGCCCAAAATCCACAAAACCAATGTTCCGTTAAGACCCATAGTCAATACGATTGGCAGTCCTTGTTACAGATTGGCAAAATTTTGTGCCAACTATTTAAAACCTTATGTAGGAAATACCAGTAGTTTCTTCAAAAATTCTTCAGACTTTATTGATATTATAAAAGTATAAAAAGTATTTCAGAAGGTGATATTTTGGTTAGTTTTGACGTGGTTTCTTTATTTACGAAAGTACCCATTCCTGAAACGATAGATATCATCAAATCCAAGCTTAATAGCGATCCCTTAGGTGACACGATAGCCAGATTATCCGAACTTTGTTTAAAATCTACTTATTTCTTATGGAACGATAATTTTTATGAACAAAAATCAGGTTGTGCAATGGGTTCACCTCTAAGTCCTGTAGTAGCCAATTTGTTTATGGAAAATTTTGAACATGTAGCGATAAACAGTTTTCAGCTTAAACCAAAATGTTGGTATAGGTACGTAGATGACCCTTTTGTTATTTGGCCCAACGTTATAGAAGAGCTGGGTAGGTTTCTAAATCATTTGAACAGTCAAAATCCCGACATAAAAATTTACTATGGAATTAGAAAGCAATGGTAGTTTACCTTTCTTGGATGTCCAAATTTACAGAACAAACACTGGACAGTTAGGACACAAGGTTTACAGAAAACCAACACACACAGACAGATATTTACATGCCACATCTCACCACCCTCCTTCTCAAAAGAATAGTCTTATTAGGACGTTATTTGTTAGAGGACAAAGGATATCAGATGAAAGTTCTGTACAAAAAGAAATATATCATCTTAAATCAGCGCTAGTGAGAAATGGTTATAGTAGTAAGAATATTTGGTCAGTTTTTAATAAAAGTGCTCATCCAAATCAAGTAAATTCTCAGCCACGAAAAAGCAAATTGAAGTTGAGTTTGCCTTATGTACAAGGCCTTTCGGAAAAATTAAAGAGGATGCTTAGAAAACACGATATTTTAGTTGTTGATAGTACATATAATAATTTAGATAAAATTTTAAGTCCTACTAAAGATAAAGTACATTTAGAGAGCGAATGTGTTTACAAAATTACTTGTTCTTGCGGAAAGTGTTACATAGGTCAAACTAAAAGAAAAGTAGGTACGCGTTTGAAAGAACACATACGTGCTACTAGGTTGCAACAGATAGATAAATCTTCCGTAGCTGAACACTCATATTTGACTAAACACATGATTGATTTTGATAAAACAAAAATTTTACATAGAGAAAAAAATTATCACAAACGTCTAATAAAAGAAGCTATAGAAATTTGTAGGAATACTAACAATTTTAATAGGGATTGTGGAAATTATGAGTTAGGTGACATTTGGAAGGCTATTTTGTAGTTATCTTTTATCAAGTAGTTCGTGTATATCTAGTAGGTAGGTAGTTCCTTTTTCATCGTTAGGTTCCTTTTTTATCAGGTTGGCACGTTGTTTCTATGACGTCTCGCATCCTTGGTGATTTGTTTATTTACTTTCAAAAYTTTGTTTGAACTTGTGTCAGGCAAATTTTGAGGTTCTTCGTCTTTGACAAAAATTACAGGTGTAATCGAAACGTCAGACTATTAACTTTTTGTCAGTGTTTTCAAGAGACAGCGATCTATCCGACAAAATATTATCTTATATTTATGAACGCTGAAAGCATTCACCCTCGTTTACAACTTACGGTTCTGTTTTTCTTTCAAAGGCAAGTAATTACAATAATTATTAGTATGTAAGCTTGTGGTATACGCTACAGTTTACACCCTTGCACTGTGGAAGCTTTGTGTAGTGCAGCTTACGTTACTACCACTTAGTTTGCGGCAGGCTAAAAACATCTTTCATTTTATCATAGTACAATTATTTAAGAGGCGTGCTGTAGCCACAACCTCACAAATACGATACATAACCTAAAAGTTATACTATACGAAACCATGTCACCCCACAGTCGAAAATGTGACTGATTGAAATTGATTATCTCTCAAAACATTACAAAATATGTTGAAAATACATTATCCCGTACATTTTTTCTAATTCAAAAATCGACAAATGACAAGTATACCCCAAAAGCAATAGTTGTGTGCACATTCCGGAGAGGCGGCAAACTGATTTAATCGATAATTTCCATATGCGCCTTGAATGCATGAATCATTTATAGAAACCCTGTATAAGTAAAGATTGATAGCTAAAATTTTCAGCAAGTTTGTTATTTTTATTAACAACTCATCACCACAGAAGTCTTTAAGTTTCGAGTACAACAATTTGAAGCTAACAGGGATTAAATAATTTGCACCATTAATCAAATTTTCTCGAAAGCAAATTTAATCTCATGCCAAACTGTATATGGCATCGTTCCCCCGCAAAATCGCCTTAAAACCGACTATTGACCGTGAATACGGCAGCATTTCCATTTGCGTATACCTAACCAGATATCTCAAAACGTCCGGAACGTGACCAAGTGCGGAATTTTATGCACGTATTTCATAGCAACGGCGCGAGGCTAATATGGCGAAAGCTTTCCCGGCTGTGCAGCGAGCGTTAATGAAAATCAGATGCATCTCGTTTCGAGCTTAAACCGGTACTGTGTTACCCGGCTGCAGACGGGATGAGAAATTAAGCCGTGTTAACTTGCATGATTAGATAACAACCTTGACCGCTTTGAACCTGGGAGGGGATGCAWCGTTTCTAATTTGTCTCCGTAAAGGATTATAAATAACGTCGGAAGTTTGGAAGACCGGATTCTCAAGATTTCCAAAAAAACATATAACATCCTATATTTGTCTAACCCTTTTATTTATCTCAATCTATAGGCGGCTATTCACAAGAAAAATAAGATAAAATTACCCCAATTTGTACTCTACGGATAACTCCACTAAAAATCTGCGATTTTTCATTATACAAAAGCGGTCCTCTTTAGATAAAGGTTGCAAATGTGACCGGTAGGTGGCGGCAGCTTACATGTATATGATAATTAAATTGCGTCTTTGTGGTAAAGTAGGCTTAGTAACCCACTACCGTTTAATTTGGACGCCATTCTTGTATTAAAAATGATGCAATTTATTTTTGTCGTTAAAAAAGCAAATAAAAAAAATGTAGTACTTTCCACCGGTTAGAATATAAATACTAGTTTCATATGTATTTTTTTTGCATTCTATTGGCAGTGAAACATAAAATGATCATGCGTAACAGGGCGTGTTATAAAAGTATCTAGTGTAAGCTTCTAATATAATTGGGCAAGCTACTACACATAGGTTAGGTGATTTGTTTCTTTTTACATAATTAAGTAATGTTTCAGAAGTTTCATTTACAAATTAAATGTTTTTGAACTTATCTTAGAATTATGCTAAATTCGCTAATATTTAATTCTAGGCAATTTACGGTCGCCTAGAGAAGTCGGGCAAATAACTCTATGGTAGTACATACATACATAATTGTTGCCAAGTTTAAAGATAATACTAATATACGTAGTGTAAATAGGTAAATATTACCTACGAGATGAATGTTGAGCTTCACGTCATAAATTTAAAACGTATGGTTCAAATCGATTGAAGGTCACTGTCGGATTTATTCAATGGCGTGCTGTTTACCGGGCTACAAATTATACATGGTGTTTGTTGCTGGTGGCACATGTGTAAGGGGCAAGCTCTGGATATTATACCCCCCAATTTTTAATTTTAAACCTTTCCAATTCTTACGCTGTTCAACGGCCCACATTTTCAATACCTCCGAAATCAGAGTCGCTGTCGTTTTCCTGAACTTTAATGACTAACGGTGGTATGCTGGTACCAAGAATTAATCAGTTCCTTGGTGTGCCGAACATTTTTTTTTTCATTTAGTACCACAAACAACAGGTTTGTGTTTTTGTTTATGAGTCGGTACTTAATATGGTATCCGGATTTGTCTGGATTTTCAAAATTTTGTTTGGAATTGTCCGGTTTTTTTAATAATTTGAGGTAAAAAATATCACAAAATCTTATTACATTAAACTTCTAAGKTTAGGTATTTAGTTCTGTGGTGTCAGCACGCAATTGCGTAGCCGGCATAATCTAATTCCTGGCCGTGTGGCCATCCATCTTTMTTTRTCCTATATTACAAATAGCACCATGAAGGCGTCCGGATTTTCTGGTTTGGGACGTTGGTCACCTTATCTACMCTACCTGATACAATACCAACCTACARGTTTCGGGMGCGCTCTTACCCGTACCTGGGTTTTTTATTKCGGCGTTACCCAGGTAATCGTTGCCCGTCCCTACCGCGTKGAGGTGKCGCTTTAACACTACTTTACCTCACTTATCTCTAAGGTCATTCCCGGTGAGCGCCGGGTTCCCTCGTCAACTTTCGTAAACATCGACGCATTGACAATGTGTCGACAATGTACTGAAATATATACCCAACAACTAAACTACCATAACAATTTTGACAATTAGTGGCTTTCTCAGGCCTATCTTGCAGAGCAAAATTTTACAMAAGAGGTATGTTGGATATTAACTGCTAGGATTTTTTCCAKATTTAGTTACGAATGAGCATATGTGRTATTTTCTTGGGTTTTGCAGGCGATAATTTAGTTACGAACTATATWCTGTCTTGAAAATTACTACAGAAAATGCGGTTACGCAAAAATAAGACGTTGGTAATAACAAAACTATACAACAAGCTATTGTATGTAATACAAAAAACCGCTGCAAATTGAATCAATACTTCCACATCCAATTGTCAAAATGACATTTACGTTTTTATTTCTTATACTATACGATTAGTAATCAGGTTTTGAGCATTTTTTCTCTCTACACATTTTTTCATGCAAACAGTCCACGTGATATTAGCAAAAATATATACATTTTTAAAATCGGTTTTTCCCAAATAACTCGAAAATTATTAACTTAACAAAAAAGTTACAAGAGCGCTTTCTGATCAGAAAGTTGATTTTCTATATAAGACCAAAATTAAAAAATCGTACTAGCAGGGACAAAAATAGGTTTTTTGGAAATATTTCGAAAATGTCAAAATTTTGTATAAATTTTCTAAGACACTTTTTGTGAGAAATTTTATTTCCTATCTGATGGCATTTTCATTTTTTGAATATATTAAATATATTCGGAGATATTTAGGAAAAACCGTTTTCTTTAAGTGACGCTTTTTTGCTAATATCTTCTAAACAGTTTTCTGCACCGAAAGTTTATAAGAACTAATAATACTCGCAGTTATACTACTAATCACATACTAAAACGAAAAAAATATAAGAAAATAAAAATTTGCAAAAAAGGTAGTTACTCCCCAATTTCGCCCCCTTCCCGATACCCTACTTACCCCACAAACAATAGGTCGCTTTGGGTAGTTGATATTTATACGTTTGCTAAATTTCAAGTTCATATTAAGTCTTTCGAAAGTTATCATGTCCACAAACAATACCACAGACACATAGACAAGAAATTTTTTTGCTCAAATTTTGTTTTTTTGCGCTTTCGACCATTTTAAAGCGAATGAGCAAATAAAAATTTTTGAATTTTTTTTTCGCGATACAATACAATACACATCCGTTGGATGTGGAAGTAAAACTGGTCATTAACACTGGTCCAAAATTAAAGGGTGACTCATTAGTAAATATTCCAAAAATTAATTTAAGTGTTTTTCACACATATCCAAACATATATTAGTGTTTATTCCCATTTACACCATACTAGTCCGCATGTATGCAATAATTGCATATAAAATACTCACGTGCTCCTAAACCGTGTACATTTAAGTAATTTATTGAATTCTTAAAGATTTCTAAATTTCTTTGCTTTACTTTTGTGCCGCGTATTTTAATTTAAAAAAATGTATAAATCATGTTCAACACGTGTATAATATCTATCTATTCATCAGGAACAGCTAATGTTTAAACAGTTGTGCTTCCCGGTGGCTCTCTTCAACTCGGTTAATATTTGTCTCGCATACAAAAGCGTCCAAAATGTGACACAATGCAAGTAATTTTATAATGGCATACAAAACAAAACTGCTAATTATCCTTAGCAAATGTAAATCTAAGTAGCTGAATAGATGTTCCTTTTATAAACTGTTGATTAATCAAGAGGAATTTTGACAAAACTTGTTCGTTTATGCCTTAATCAAATATGTACCTATTCCGAGAAGTATTATTTCATAGTCATGGACTGTACACAATTTTCAATTATTATGTAGCTGATAGTTTATTTTTTATTTACAAATTTTCTTCGAAAGATATAATAAAACTGAAAAACTGAAAAATCCTTGTAGGTACAACACTTTCAATACATTCTACCTAATTTTTCTTTCGATACTGGAAGATGTTGAAACAAAAATCAGTATTAACGCCCTGTGGAGTGGACTGTTCCAGAAACATGAATACCGTAGAGGGAACTTTGGTATTTTTGTTTCAAGTCGAATAATTACTTGACAACTACAGTCACCTCTGAGCGACTTCACGACTTAAAGTGATAATTTGTTCCAAAAAGCTATGAGCTGAAGTTACTATAGATTGGATATGAACTTACATTGTAAAAGTTATTGTCTTAGTAACTATGCATAATTTCATTCTGTTTATCACAATTTGATTGTTGTGATATACTTTTACACTTATTATTCTTATTATTGGTAGTTGTGTGTCCATTTCGTACACTTTAAGTACTTTTACGTTTACGCACTGCAAAAAATAATTGTTATGTATAGCCAGTCCATCCTAACCTTTGGTTGTGGCAGTATTTTAGCATTACAAATTATCTTTTACCTTTACAGTTGCAATGTTAACAGGAGAAACAACGATCCAATAGACTAAGAAGCTTGAAAATAAAGTTATTAATTATCCAGGCGAAAAAACAGCACTCCAGAATTCCTTAAATCTAATGTAATAATTGACAATATAGTTTTGTATCTATACGATGATCTTTTATCGACGTAACGACGCCACTGAAGAAGGGTCATGCCAAACAGTTGCAGTGTGTACTTGTCGTTTTTGGTTGCCAAGTTCACGGTTGCCTAACTTTTCGTACAGCGCGTGGTGCAGTAAATTTGGCGAATTTACTACTTTGTGTACTGGCGTGGTTTGCTTTGTATCAGATGTCCTTTGAACGTCCGCTGGCATCCCGTTAATCAGTTATGTCGGGCTTATTTGCTCAACGCGAATTTGGTACATCGTGAAACTTTACTACAGAGCAATACATTGATCTCTGCGGCAGAGTTGCTTAATTCGATCGCTCTAGAAGCCACTAAAGGCTTACGCTTGTTAATTATACAACTCTAGCTATTACGAGTAATCACGTCTACAAGCTAATATGGAATTTTTTCTAGAGGTTGCTAATATGCTTAAATAAGGAATCCAAAGAAATAGTCTCTGGAAAATATTATCCTTTAATATAAGCCTAAAAAACTCAAGCACTGAAGTGTGAATAATAAGGTGACATTTTTTATAGTCTAAAATAAAAAGGGACTATTTGCAAATATATGGATTTGACGTCATGTTAATCAGATTTTTGATGTCCAAAATAATTTTTCGCTTTATCAAAACTTATTTCAAAAACAGTTTTCAAAGCAAAAAAAAACTACACCCGCAGATTTCAGAATTTTTGTAAGAAGTTAGTTATTAAACAAAAATATGCAACAGTAGAATTTCGCAATTGACAGGTATATTAAAAACACAAAGCCAAGAACAACATCCATTGAAGGCTGCCAATGCCATTGCAATAGTATTAAAAAATATGCACTCGGGACCCTGCACAACTATGCTAGAATCATCCCTTTGACAACTAATGGTATTGACGATTCAAGCTAAGCGATACGCAGTCTAGCGGCAGAATTGTAAACTACTCAAAAACGGTCGCTGTCGCTGGACGCTTCCCGCTTTCGTGTACGCATCGCGATAAATAAACCTTACAAATAATCCTACGATTATAGAAATTAGCAATTAGGCATGTGGTGTAATTTACATTTTAGGAAAAATGTTCCCTCAGACATGTAAAACAATAAATCGTTGTTCACACGTTGGCTAAGCAAAAGTTGTAGGTTCCGTGGTTTTACCAAAAATGCACATTCCATAAAGGCGGTTTTTAGCAAAGCGATATCACTCTATCAAAGCGATATCATCTCATACCAATATGCTTTTATGAATGACAAGGGATTCCTGATCGAGTATTTGTTTATGATGCACTACATACAACCATTTTTATACAACTGTTCTGTTTAGAAAATACGTAATTAAAATGTAATATTGCTACGATCGGAGTGTATCTGCATTTCATGCACCTTATGCATTAATGCTGATTTACCCGTTTTTAATTTTCAATTTACCCTGCAGTCCATCTAGCCTGCTCGTCAAAGCAGATGTGTGCAGACACAGACTAAAAACTGAAAATATCTGTACAAGTTAAAATGAAATGTGGTAGGTTATTGTATGTTATGTTATACAAGCATTTAGTTTACTAGCTTGCTAAAACTTTCATAACCACTCACAATAAGATGACCAGAATTAAAAACTATTTCAGCTTTCTGTATACCTACACTTGCAGGCAATAGTTGCTTCCAAAAAGGTAAAAATCTTTCTTAAACAGAGTTGTATTTCGTGCGCCAAAAAGCGCGACCGAAACAAGTGGACTGCTTTCTGCGCGACCAGCTGATCGCTCGAGCGCGCTGAAATATTAATTTGAATCGCCAATAAATAGGAACTCAGAAGAACCACTTGATTTTAGCAAGGAAACCAAGTCAGACTTCATGACTTCATTTATCTAGTAAACCGCCCCTCCAATAAAAGTCGAACAAGGACGTTCCTTCAATTCTGTGAAACCTAGTAGTTTAAACGTAACTTTTTTATGTGTAAACGGGGGTAGAGTAAAAAACACTATACTTCGGAACATCGATCATGTTGATGCGACCATCGCTGTAACCGTACATTGCTACTCGACAGCGGGCTGCGTTGCACCAAGATTACTTGGAACTGCGAGATTTGAATAAACATGTATTTGTCCATTACGTTAGTTTCTGTTTACGTTTACTGTGCATTTTTTGCATATTATTTTCTCTATACAAATGCATCATATGTTGTCACATGAGTTCCATCACTCACACATTTTTGCCGCAACTTGCCAAAGGTGGGGGTTTTAAATAATTTTTAAAACAAAAACCCCAAAACGGAAATTATTTTCCTTTTTTTCTATAATTTTTTTCTATGAATTTTATTTATTTTTAAGAAATAATATGTTTAATTGTATAATTTATTGATTAAAAATTTAAGGGAAAAAACTTTATTTTTATCTTCCCGTAAGCGTGTAGCGTCTAGTGATCAACCTTGCCAGCCCAAATTTCTGAGCGCGCTACTGATGACGGATATGTTCAAACTTTGAATATTTTTTTGCAGTGTTGTCTTCTAGTGGAACATATGTTCATCATACAGGTGCTCAAATTCTCTTACATTCACTAAATGGATTTATCTTATTTAGCCCTACCCATTCATTTCAGTTTGGCGGCCGTCTGTGGATAGTGAGATCTCGTCTCCTAAGCATCAGATTGACCTCTGGTTTTCACTAGATTCTAGATTATAGTTTGCAGGCATACCCAAACAACTTTTTTAGGTATTGTCACTAGTGTGCTGCGCCTAGGGGCAAAATGCCTATATTTCATACAAAATTTGATATTCATGGGTGTTGTAGGAGGTTATATTTGATGCTGAGTATGATTGTGCATGTCATGCACAAGTACAAAAATCTAACTTTCTTCATGGGCGTCGTCAAATAGGATTTTTGATGCCGAGTATGATGGTGAATTTGTATTCCGGTTTAGCAAAGAAAAATTTTAATTGCAATTGTCCCAGACTGATGTGTTTGTTTTGCAAAAAACTTCATATCGTACAAGCCTACGAGTTGAGCTAAACCTTGATTTTTGGTAAAAGTATCCCATCAACCCGTCCCAACTGTTGAACGTGCTAGGTTCTAAGGTTCATTAAAAATGCTGTTTTTTCTCAAAATGCAAGCACCACAATTACTGCCAACCAAAAATATCGTGTAATTTTATCCTACTATCCAACTCAGGAAAGAACCAACTTTCGTCCTCAATTTATTGTCGAGTTACATCATATGTCTAGGTTGTAGCATAGACGTTAGAAGCAGATATTCGCGACTAGAACCAATTAGACGTATGGCGCAACTTGATAATAAATTGATGACGAAAGTTCGGTCATTCCGGATTTGAATAGTCTCTTATGGTTAAAAATTTTGAGTTGGTAGTGACTGTAACGCCATCTTGGATTTTTGGAAAATGATCCTTACCAAGGTTTTTAACGACGCGTTTCAGATTAGAGGGTAAGCCAGAAACTAGACCAGAACTATAATGCTGGACCGCTGGACCAGTGAAATAATGACTGCAACAATACTTCACATAATGAATAAAAAAATCTTTAGGAATAGGCCAAAAGGAAGCCATCCTTTTATTCCTAATTGAATCATATCTTAGTATGGTTTGTGATTTTTACCTGTCATTAATTAAATAAGTAAACGATTAGTCAAGAGTAAGAGTGCATTTGAGCAAATGGACAATTTTTTAATGTTTGTATATACGTTCTCTTTGACCGTTAGTCCTCTAGGTTCTCTTTTAGTACAATATACCTTGTTTAAGAAATGATCTTACGTATCATACTTATCCGACAGCAGCCCATTCAATAAAGCCCATCACTGATAATAAAAGATTCGCACGTCGTCAAATCAGTGAATATCCTCGAATTGTGATATTTTCAGCTATCTCATCAGCATTTTAGTGAAAATTCTTCCTTTTCCGTATCCATTACGTAACCCGCATACCTCCGCATGACGCCCTTCCCCCTATAAGAAAAATGACAAAATTATTGCAACCATCAGCAACAAACGCTCAGTTGCGGTAGGATCGCCATCCCTAATCCGTTTCCAGCCCCGCGATATTCACGCCCTGCTGGCTGCTGTCGCTCTCCCATTTTAAAGCAATGGGTTGGAAGTAAAATTTCAATAACATTTCACGGTTAAGTTCAGCAACCTTCAGGCATCATTCTCATCGAGGGAATTGGACCAAACATTTCCGATGGCCGCCTACGCGTCATTGTTTCCACACGCATCGCCCAAAGTGTGATATATGGAGTAATGAAGCGATTATCTATTTTCAAACTAAAATTTTTGTAAAAGTCGAAAAGAGGTAAATTAGTGTGAAATGCAAATTGTGAATGGGATATGAGACGTCTTTTTCACCCGATTTTGCTGTTGTTTTACTATTTAAGAAGAACGTACATACATTTTTCTGAAGGCAAACGAATTGCATTTTTCTTAATACGGGGAGCGGCTGAAATTACATGGTAGATGGCAGCTTCGCCTTTACAAATAGACCTGGCTGTATCTACTAATTTTCAGATACTTCTGCTGTCTCCCATCTAACCTCTTTTCCCACAATTAGGTCAACATTATGTATGTTCGTTTTTCCTGCTACTTGCTCCAATTTTTTTGTTGTCGCAATGGATTGTTATTGTTAAGATTAACGAGGTTAAACTATTAGAAACAGCATTCAAGATATTTTTCTTAGTAAGAAGACTTATGTTTATAGCATTTCCAATAATTAATTTTGTAAAATGTGATAATAATAATAATAATAATAATAATAATAATAATAATAACATAAAATATGAACGTTTAAATAATTGATTGCGAAAATTTCCTCATACAGTTTATCAAAAGCGTTTATGACCCTTTACAATTTTGATTTTCTAACGAGTATAGTGTCTTCGCATCGACACGCTTGATTATGACTGGATTCTAACATTTCAAACACAGTGTTCCAAGTTATATCTCACTGGATGTTGTTTTATTTATTTGTAACCATGGTATATATGTAAAACATTCCCAGAGAATAAATTGATTTATCATTAATAGTATTAATAAGTAAATATTGACAAGTTTGCGATACAGTGTCTTACATAACTGAACCGTTTAAAATCAAACAAAAGTAAGAAGAGCTATTTATTTACATATACTGATTCTTGTATACATCATTTTTACCGTTATTTGTAGGTTTTTGCAAATATTAGTTTTGGTATTATTCCTTAGACATTAGTTGTCATGATGGCTGATATCGAAATTACATGAAACATAATAATAACAAAATTACGTATATACCATGCCGCCTGCGTCAATATAATCTGTGGACAGCTGTAAAACCTCCTCAGCAGTCAGCACAGCTATAGTTTTAACGCAAATAACATGGCATAGATGTGGTTTTCCTTATATACGTCCAGGTAGGCGAGGTATGTGCGAGAATTATAATGTGGATAACACCATGCCTTCTAGGATCCTTTAACGGTATTATCCATCTGTCTCTACGTTAAACCTGTGGTCTGAATGGTAGCCCACAATGACATAGGCGTTACAACCGACAGAGGTCCCAACGACGGCGACGGTGTCTGCATTGAGTGCAGTTCTCAAGTATCTATAACAATAACAAAATCAGCTCTAATGGTATACGAGACCTAATGCCTTCTGTGCCCTTTAAGCGGAATTCTGCGATCTGCGACGTCTACTTGCATTGAGACTATAACACTATAGTCTTAGCCGAAACAACTGTCCACAGATTCTTCTGACACAGTGACATGGCATAGACGTAGTTTTGTTATTATTTTCTTGAGAACTACACTCTTTGCAGACACCGTCGTTGGGTGACTATTGGTTTATAAATTATTAGTGCGCAAGTCTGGCATTAGGACTATATATGTGCTGAGGAGGCTTTAAAAGCCAAAACATCTGTCCACATATTGTTCTAATGCAGTCGCACATGGCATTTATGTGATTTTGGTATTATTATACTTCAGAACTGCACTCTTTGCAGACACCGTGGTTAGGGACCTCTATCGGTTTTTAAACACCCACAGGATTGTGGATTACCGTTTAGATGACAGGTTGCCCGCAATGGCAGGTGGATAATACCGCATGGCATTATAATTCTCGCTTACATGAAACGGTTTACCACCCAAACTAAATATAATTTTTCAACCCCATAATGTGCAGGCCATTGCCCAGTTTAAAATAAATTTTTGGAAAACAGTTTTTAACCAAATGAATAGCTGTTTGCATAATACTCAGATAAAGGATTGTGAAACTACTACTACTACTACTACTAAGTGGGTATTTCCAAGATGTATTCGATTTGGTGTTGTCTAAAGAGGGAGTAAATAGACTGTTAGAGTGTAGATTTGGCAGTTATAAAATAGATGTGTGTAACATTATAACTTAATTGATTTCGATTTTTAGTTCAGGGATATGGATGGAGAACACATCAGCAGTGACGAAGACGCCTTCGCCTTCGTCGAATTTCTTGATGATGAACAGCCTTGGGCTGAAGCTCCGACAATAAACAATTTCTGAGATGACTGAAGCACCTTATAGGACTGTACGTGACAGTTGTGTATATTCGCGAAAGGAAAATTAAAAAAAAGTCGCAGAATAATACATATAGTAATACTTTACACTAGTAAGTTTGCAGTGTTTTGAAGATCAACTGTTGGCAGAAAAGTTTATGGAATTAAAAATGGCATTTTTATTAAAAAATCAACAAGAGACAAGATACTTGGAATAAATCTATTAAATACATTAAAAAATGTGCTCGTCATATATCTAGATGAGAGCTGGTTTGTCAGTCACGACAACGCAGAAAAAGATGGAGGTGCGTTAATATTAAATCTTCCATGGATGTACCACTACGACGAAGCAAACTTATTATAAGTTTACATGCAGGATCTGACGTTATTTGACGCCTTCCTGCTTTCTGCAAAAGATGTTGAAGCAGCAATATTAAATTACCATAAACATGTTTCGGCAAGCATATTTGAACGTTTATTTTCCGAAAAATTATACTTTCTCATATACCAAAAAATAGCTCAATCGTGATGGACAGTGCAAAACTATCATTAGGCACAAACAGAAAAAAATTCACAGTTCATCTCAAAAAAAAGAAATTCAGGAATTTTTATGCAAATGACTAAGAAGAAATATACACCAAAGTGTTTTGAAAACAAAGAATCAAAGATTTCAAGTTGTTCATCTTTCCTCTTATCACTGCAATTTTGAGCCGGTCGAGTTGTTATGTGGAGCACTAAAACCTCGTTTGCAAAATTAAGTAATGCTAGAACTGCATGCATTGACGAGGAAGTGCGGAAAATATCAAGCGTTGCTTGGAAAAAGTGTATAGAACATGTGATTCGTAACGACGATGGTACCGGATTTAATTATCAATGACATAGGATCAAACCAAGGTTACTAGACATAGATAGGTTGTCTGGTAACTTCTAACCAATCAGTACGCGGCACCTAACGCGTCATCAGGGGTGCCGGTTCAAATTCTTATGCATTGGAATAGGATAAACCTTTATTAAATATGCCAAATAATAAATATAACTAAAATTCTTGCAATTCTACAGAGCATTATAATAATGATGTTTCAGTATTTTACTAATTTTCATACAAACACTTTCATAAAATGAAAATATGGCAATCTATACCTGGGATAGAAAAACTACATGTACGTTTACGGGTACCTTTTAACATGGTTAAAGAAAACATATATTTTAATATATAATAAAAATAAGTTGAATAAATTGTTTCAGCTCATTTCTTTTATTTGTTGGTGATCGGTTTTGAGGTTAAATGTTACATACCTCATTATCAGACGAAGAGTACAATTACTATTATATGAATATAAGCCCACAAAACTGTAGTATTTATAAGTTATTTCAATTAGCTGAAGCATTGGGTTTATTATTCCGTTTCCATTATGGAATATTATAATCAAAGGCTCAAAGTACATCATGTTAAAGTAACATTACTGGAATAGAAATTCAAATAAGATATGATTATGTGATTAAGTTTCAGCATAGTAGTATTCTGTATTTTCAACTTCAATAATGATCAAAAGTAACAATTAAACTGTATTAGTAAGCATTATATCTATTACCTAAGGTTTTCATTTTTTCTTGTTATGCCATTATACTTTGAAATTTTTTTATTATTTCATCATATACTGTGTGATTCGTAATTAATGTAATTTATTGACAACTATGTAATTAAGAGAAGAATAAATAATCAGATAATTTGGATTAAGACATAAATTATAACCACGTCCGTCATTAGGAATTTTCTTGTGTATGCTATTACTGCTTTTCTACACCCTGGGCAGATGTGTAAATTTTATTATCGGCATTATAACTTCTGCCTCACTGCTGTTTTATATCCATCAAAATCACAAAAACCGAAAAAAAAAACAATAATTTGTACGATTTATTTGCTTATAAGACAGTGATAAATAAATAAATAAATAAATAAATAAAAACAAAAAGTCTGACAAATGCACCATTTAAGATATAGCTGTGAAAAGAAATTGCTGCAAATAAAGTTCATAAAAGCATAACTTTGTACATCCTTACCATCCTTTTTTAGCTTTCTTGGTTGTAAATTCAATAACCTAACTCGTATTTCATCCTCGAAATCACATGGCTTAAAATGAAGACTGCATATATTTTTATTGTCAGTCCATTTATCTTTACGATAACATTTCTGATAAATTCCTTTCGAATTTTAACATCCTTAAGAAACGTAAAAAACATTAAATTTTCTCCCATTTCCTTAGCCTTTTTTTAATTATTCTTGCAGACAGTTACACTACAAACACTTCCACCAGGCATATCTGTTATTATTTAGGTACCTATAATAATAGTTTTAACTTGACTTCTCATTTCACAATAAATATAATAAAAACTTACCTAAATGATATTTGCAACATACAAATTCTGGCTCAAACGTTATTGTTTACCTCTAGCAAGCAAAATAGCGCAAAGAACAGAAGCACACCAAGCATCAGACCACTGACAGTTTTTGACGTCTAGCACCCTCGATGACGCGCAACCCCCACTCTTAAAAATTTTGGCCTTAGTTACCAAACAACCTATAAAATCTACTAACCTTGGGATCAAACAAAATTTTGAAAGTAAATAAACTAATCACTAAGGAAGCGAGACGTGCCAACCTGATAAAATATGAATCTAACGACGAAAAAGGAACTAGCTATCTGTTAGATATACATGCACGAACTACTTGATAAAGGATAACTACAAAATAGCCTTCCAAATGTCCCCTAACTCATAATTTCCACAATACCTATTAAAATTATTAGTATTCCTAAAAAATTTATATAGCTTCTTTTATTAGACGTTTGCGATATTTTTCTCTATTTAAAATGTTTGTTTTATCAAAGCCAATCATGTATTTACTCAAATACGAGTGTTCAGCTACGGAAAATTTATCTATCTGTTGCAGCCTAGTAGCACCTTGCCTGTTTAAGAGTATCTATTGGGGGCTGGAATTCCAGTTTCCACTTCATAAGCTTCATAAGAATTTGTGAAAGTTGATTACAGGATAAGTTTGTAAATACGGTATATCTTTGGGTAGACTTTACAAAAAAACAGGAACGATCCTAAGTAAATTAAAGTCAATGTCGTCCACTAATTATTTATTAAATTATGTACGTAATCTTAACAAAATATACTTAATCTTAATTTTATCTTATTTACACTATGTATAAGTATCTTAAGCATAACTAACCTGACTAAACCTACATCTCGCGTTCATACTCGCCTGCTAATATATTTTTTGTGTATTGTAAACTTACAGCCGACGGTATGAACAGAGGTAGATTGATTTTACCTATCGATTGGTCGGTCAGTCGTTCCTTTCATTATTTACAAAGTAATAAGGATTGTCGGTAACTTCTGTTCCACTTGTGAAATATACAAAATGCCTCGGTGCAGCTAATGAAATCTGGATAAGGGTGAAACCCGTGCGCTGCAATTCGACGATCGAACACGTCGGGATTGTATACGGGATAAACCGGATAGGTCTGGCTATGGAATGCGCATTTTTCAGTAATGCAGACGATAGGGCTGCAGAGAATTCGTGAAATTCGATACGTGCCTTAAATCTTTTAACAACCTGAAGGATTTCAGCAAATAATTAGGAATAAACAGTCGAATAACATATAACGTAGAGTTTCTCCGTTATCCCGCATGTGCTGCTCTCGCAGGCCATCACGAATTCATAGGGCACGCCATAACCAAATGTTCAGTAGAATGTCTGAAACCTGTGGGGGTGGGAATTAGTAGGGTTGGTGGCATTTGTTGAAATCTGCGGAAACCACCCGAATGCATCATCTCGTCGGACAGTGACCTGTTTCTCTGCCGCCTTTGGTGATRATGTCGGTTCGATGTGAAATGTTCACCAGGCCGCAGTGTAGATGCTCTTCTTGAGCGTTGATTGACTGACTTTAGCGAATCTTCGTAACTGAAAAAAAATAGTTTTATTTCATACAGTTTCTCGTGCAAGTCTTTGCAAAACAAAATAATAATCTAATAATCAAGGACTCTATATTTCGGACGACCGGACGCATTTAAAAAGTGGGAAAATTTTGCGGAACATTTATATTACACCGATTTCTTGGTTGGGGCTTGCGCGCGACCCCTGTTTGAATAGAAGGACATTTTATAGTGGTATCAGTAATTTACGTTTTCTAAAATGCATTATTTGAAGATTAGAGAATCAGAAAGTTAGGAAGGATTAAACAATAAATATGTATAGCGTCTACAAATGCTACCCTAAATAAGCTTCCTATAGCCGATAAATTAATACAAAGCGTAATATAAAGGAAACAGACGTGTGTCAAAAAGATGTAAGTTGTAACTAAGTTACACTAGTATTTTGCTGCTAAAGATCCAAAACAAGGTAAATTCTAGGAAAGTCATTGTTTTTAAGTTAAGTGGTCATAAATATTAATTCATTAATTATCCTTACAAAAAACGACAGTAGCRTGCCAGAAAAATAGTGGGGGGAGGCGGACTTACGGTTTAATAAATTACGTGTTCTTCTATGTCCCTTCTGCTTTATTTTAAGTCTCTCCCACATCTGACGAACGTTTGCGCTCGCTCGCGCTGCCGAGAAACGTTTGTCAGATGTGGGAGAGCATTCGCCGTGAGTGCGAGCGGTTGGAAACGGGTGCGAATGCGAGCGAGCGCGCTCCATCGGTTGTCGGTAAATGAAAAAAGATCAAAGGGAAATCTTTGCTGCGAGCGCGCGCGAACGTTTCAATGTGGGAGGGACAACGAATGCACTGCAACGTTTTCCGCGAATGTATATTGGTTGCCGTGTGTTTGTAGATAAGGGCTGCCGGTGTCTGCAGTAGTGTTTAAATGTGTGTAGCCTAATTACTAMTTTTAGATACGTTGATAACGAATAATAATAGAAATGTAGTATGTAGTAAAATTACTTTGACACCCCRTATCTTCGTTAATTTTGAGTTTTCAAAACAATCGTATAAGGCCTTTATTACAACATTCATTTTTGAAGTAAAAACATCTCCTAAATATTTGCTTATCATTTCCGGACACCTTGTATATTACATATTTTTTTTTATTCTGGTAGAGGGTGAGTTTTTGTAATAATAATAAATGATAATAATAAATAATAATAAAATTAAAACTAATTATTTTCCTCTTGTCAACTTCATCAGTTTCCATACGGTATACTTTTAGCAAGAATATGCATAGTTTCGCTAAATAATAAAAACACATTTACTCTTTCGACATAATTGAAATTCGCTAAACCTTCCCCCAAACTATGCACGCGTTTCGCTTATACTACTACAGCAGAGTGGAGCGTCTGCGAATACTAGTAACGATAGAAATGTTGCTCATATGTGGGAGCCTGTCGGAAACGTTCGTTAACGTTGCTGGCAACGTTGCGCGCGACCGTGAATGCTGGCAGCGCGAGTGAGCGGAAACGTTCGTCAGATGTGGGAGAGGCTTTTTAAATAATTACTATCATTTCAGGTTCTCAGTTTCCACATCCACTTTTCCTAATTTTTATCAAAATTTCTGATGCTAAGTAATTATTCTTTAATACTGCATGAAGATCCCGACCGTTTAATTGCATGGTGCCAGAAGAATAACATGAGGCTTACGCTGACAAATGTTTCCTTGTAAAATTAAGTCTCCTTTGGCAAACTAGAACACAAATTAAATATCGCTCGATTCAACGTATTTTAAAATCTAGACGTTATTCTAGATTCGGGACTTACCACACTCGCTATGGTTTTGTAATTTCTAAAGCCAAAAGAATGTTAGGATTTGTTATTGTACATTGTAATCAATTTTACCCACAATATACTGTCTTAGTCTCTAGTCACATTTTATGCAATTTACATTAAGGCAAACAAATTTACTCCTTGATTCCGTGAACCATGGCGTCAATATTTTGATCCAACAAAAACAAGGATACATAGGTCCCTATATGTGCGAATAACCTACACACTTTACGTTTCATTTTTAAGTGGTATAAGTACACTGTATTATATTAGGTTATTTGATGGTTTGCGAATAATGTAAGACATTCTAAAAAGCAGACTAGTAATCGCGGTTGATGTGTATTTTATTATATAACAGATTAGTAGCGTAAGCGCCAATTATTGAACAAATACCAGGAATGTATGCAGCAACAAATTTTACATTATAGATATGCCCAACTTTAAGAGTACATGATATTGCTCCAGTCAGATAAAGAAAACCTCGGGATCATAAACTGTTAAATAAGTCATTTTGTACTGGGAATTAGCGTTACTGCTATCCTTAGCTTAAGCTTAGTTCATCGCCCTCCGGCATTCTTTAAGGGCGGGTTGCAGATTGCAACGTAATTAGTAAACGTAGCAGAAAATGTAGCGGCGGATTGTCCGGCGGTTGACGAACCCAGTCAGTTTAGAAAAACGGGCATTTAGATGAGCTTCGGGGATAAGTTATTCCGATAGTCTGTGTGTTTAATTTACCCACTGAATTTTAAATTTATTGTGCGGTCCGCCTTTTTGGTGGGGTTATTGATTTATTTATGGAGGTGGATGACTGTCCACGTTAAAGTGACTCTAAAATTTTTCCGTAGGTTAGCCGCAATACATCACTCGACGAAATGGAAATTGCAACCGTTGCTTGCTTACTTGCTGCTTTCCTCGGACGAGGGGCTGCTCTGTCCACAGACGCAGTGGAGGGCTCCGTCAGCAATTCCAGAGTCGTGTCCGCTAGAATGGACTGATGTAATTGATTTCTCTAAACCACTCACGCTTCTTGATCTTTCTCTCGTGGCGTACCTAAAACACATATTTTAAGCTTATTGTGAACACAAGTTTGTGTATACCGATTGAAAGTGCAACCCAAAATACACTTGCATGAATAATTATTTTTTGTCTTAAACAACATGAAACATAGAGAGCTGTACGTTTTTGGTAAATTTGACACAAACTAAACTATTTGCTTTAAGTTGAAATTGTAAAAGAAAATTATTTTTGAAGAATATTTTGTGATTCAATAACATTAATGCAAGAAATGGTCACAATGTTGCCCCCGCTATTTTGGCAAGCTTGAAATCATACCCAAAACGACCATTTAGCATGTATTAACAGCATTTCTGGAATGACTTGTTTTCTAAATATTCTACACCATCAATAATTGGTGTTTGATAAACTTTTTCTTCTACCATTCCCCATAAAAAAATCCAGATGATTAATGTTCGGGTTACCCGGTGACCAAGAATTAATTGAACCTCTTCGGCTAGGTAAAATCAAATCAAGATTATTTCTCACTATTCTATGGCAATGCACTTATAAATTTATATTTTCAAAAAGTGCTTCTAAAATGTGTTTTAAAAAATTAAACTATTTCCGTTTAAACTATCACGAGAAAAAGGCCCATTGATTTGATTCCCCAGTATTCCGCATCACAGATTTGCAGAGTAGATGATTTGATAATGCTCTTCTCCGGTCCAACAACGATGTTCGTGTATAACATTTGATAACTACACCATTATTAGAAAATGGTGCCTCGTCTGAGAAGCAAAATGTTACCGTAAGATCTGGCATTCAAGTTTTGATTTACCCGAAATAAGGTTTGAACTAATTGGATACAATACGGATGGAATTACTGCCTTTAATTATTGTTCGGTGTACTGCAGAGAGACATATCGGTTGCTCTTGCGACTACCCTTGGACTGATATGAGGATATTCATCGACTGTTTCTCGCGTTAGGTTTGACCATATTCCATACTCCTTATTCCTGTCCTGATGACGTCCCTTACAGGTGTGGTCGAAATGTCTACCCAAAAAGACTAAGATTTCAATATAACTCTGGCCGCGAAAGCTAATGTTCTTATAAAAATAAGTTGATTTAATTTAGTATAAAGCGTTATGCCAAGTTTTATAGGAAGCTACCGAAACAGATTTTTTAAAATAAAATTACTAGGTTATAACGGAAATGCATCCTTGTTACCCATATTAAATAACAATTTTTATGTTACGATGGTGCATGATTTGCGAGCGTTGGTTTACAAGAACTGTACTACTTATTATTACCTTTTTAACCAATTTGGCTTTTGTCATATATACATATGTTGTTATCACAAATACTTGTAAAACTTTCTGAATTAGACTGTTTTTAGTTTTTTTTTTTAATATGACTTAGGAGTGAAAGTTGCCAGTAACATTTTTAAAGTTTACAAGAAGGTGCTAATGATAGCCCAATTCATCGCCTGTTGCAACTGCAAAAATTTTTTAATGAAAAACTGTCCAAGTATATTGTTTATGATAAATCGCCCAATCTGGCAACAACCTGTCGATGCCCGTCCAGCAAATGATCGAAATTATCACGTCACATCATGTGACCTAACAGTCGCAGYTGCTAAGCGTTCAAATCGACCKATTTTGTAGTTAGACAATTATTTCTTTTTAAGATAACTGCTACAAAAGAAAATAAAAAAAGGTTTTCCTTTTAAAGTGTTTCACGTAGATCACCTTTATAATAGTTTTGTAAAATTGAAAAATAGCGAATTCCTGTTAATCTTTGGTTTACCCTTGTTTGTTTAATTATATATATATTCTTATGAAAATAATTAATACATCACACAGTACTGTTAATTTCATGCGACTATGGTCGACTTTTATAAAATAGTTAAAAGGAGAAATATTTTCATTCAACGATAAGAGATCTCGCATTTGCGCTCTATCCAGAATAAATAAATACATGTATGTATTATATGTATTTATTCTAGATAGAATATTGAAGAATAACCGTAGAAAAACTCTTATCAGATTTCGATTGTCTTAAGCTAATCTTTAAAACCTTCATCAACACGATGAATAGACGCAAAACCACCAGGCCGTGCTGTAAGTGGGCATCCTTTGACCATATATTCAATTGTTTCACAAAAAGGATTGATAGATGGAGCCCATTTATTAAGAAAAAAAGTTGCATTTCCCACGACCAGTGTGAAGGCGATTCAGAGTGACCCAAGACCTTTTCGGGAGGTCAGTTGTTGGCACCTTTTCTGTAGTATCTTCTATAAGCTGTTGATTAACGCCATCCATCTTCAATATAAGTATAAGTATAAGAAGCACGAAGGAAATCTGTCTACAGAGGTTTTCTGGGAGTTATCCGAGTTGTAGGTAGCTCTTGCAGATCTCCGGAAATCAGTAACTCATTAGAAGCTAATGGATATTTTTACCAAGCTTTATTTGTAGCAAACTGCACTTGCATTTGCATCCTAACTTGTACCAGCAAGCTTATGCAGGATGTTATTTCTAGTCTGTAATTTTTTTACTGATGCTTTCTAGATGTTTCTTGTACATTAGAGACGTACTTATCTAAGGTCAGTCCAAGGTATTTTGGCGAGAAGTTATGTTTGAGAATTATGTTATTTGACATAACTTGAAGTTGTTTTGTCTTATAATGGTTTATCTCGATGTCTCTTGAAAGGTTTGGGACAATCGTACATCAACCTTGATTGACATGTTAAATAAAGCCTCACTTCTAATTTCTGAATATAAAACTCTTTTATATTCAAAGCTTTTAATAGATAAAAAGTAATATTTGAGGTTCTAATTTGTGTTTCAGTCATTAAAGCTTTGTCTTTTATATGTTTCATGAAGAGTTTTATTAAGTCTGTTTATAAGTAACCACTATTATGTAATAATTACAAACGTTTACCTGTAAGCAGCAAATCTAGAGCATCCTCCGTCGTGCATAGGAAAGCTAGACGACGATGCCGCAAGCTCATGGTGTCCCATATCTCCATAAGGAATGCTATCTCCACAGCCTGCAGGGAAAAGCGTCTTTCCTAACGTATTCGCTGAAATGGCATAGCCGAGTGGTTGCGTGTGGACAAAACTGCGCTGAAGCATTCTAAAATTCCATACACAGGTATTTAAAGAAGTTGGTCATAACAAAAACCATAAAAATAATAATGAACTGCTATTACAAACGCAGAAACGTTTACGCAAAAGAGAGAATTCTACCAGGACACATCAACCCTAATATATGGCTTCCCTATTTCTCTGACATTTATTCAATCAGATTTCAATCCATCTTTGCCTCATTTCCTGCAACCCCAACCTTTTCAGACCCACTATTTCGCCCACGACCTTTGACACGAAATTTACTACACCTATTTCGTAGATATAAGCACAATTAGGAAGAGCTGAAGTGAAAAGCGAATCCTGTCAGGATTATCAGCGGTGACCCCTCGTTTGTTACAACGTTATCAACTGGCGCTGTACACACTTGTGTCTCTCGTTATGGTAACCATGCAAAATCGTTAGCGCSGGCCACCGCCTTGACCTACATAGTGATCGTGATAATGTGCCCAAAATTGTATCGGCGTAAACAATGGGTTTTCCGTGGTGGAACGACTGCTAAGTCAAAGGAAGGAGCGATAAACAGAATAAATGCCAAATATCCTCGTACTTTGTATTTCATGCGGGTAACATTCTGAATGTGCTAGTAACAAATTGGTCAATATTTAGTCCATGATAATTTGAACATTCAAAATACTTATAATTTTGTACAAGGGCCCAGAGTATACAGTCGAAGTGTGCGGTAGTGGCTTAAGTACTATTTGATTGTACTAATTGATTGCTACTGGGCTTTATTTTAGGTTATTGCGAATTCTAGTTATAATTATAATGGTTTGTATTATTGAAGGCTTCCGTGACCGTGGTCCAATGAGTCTTGATTTTTGGTTAAAACCGCGTCTTCAAAGGCTTTTAGCATCTCTAGTGATTTCTAGCTATTTCCATAGCTTCTTTTATTAGAAGTTTATAATATTATTTCTGTGTGTAAAATTTTTGTTGTATTAAAATCAGTCATATGTTAGATATGAATATTCAGCTACGGAAGATTTATCTATTTGCTATAGTCTAGTAGCACACACGTAAGTTTTTGCTTGTTCGAACGGGTTGTACTTTTTTTAGTCTAACCTATATCACTGTTTGCAGAACTTTAAAGTCCAATCATCACTGATGTCTTTCCATTACCCTCAGACAATTCCCGTGAAAACAATACAGAATGACAACTAATTTAAAGTGGCATCAATGTAAATTTTTGTCAAATGKGTTTTKTTCATAGTAGCATMCCTATCATGCTTTTTAAGATTACGTCATCCAATATGGCTTCCGATTGGCAATCAGAGCGGGCTTAGGAAACCATGAAGACCTAAAATTGTACTGACACGTGACTGATAGAGTTGGATCGTTCAAGACATGGTTCATGACAAAGTCGTTCAAATTGAACGGCTCATGATTGAACGAATCATGCCTTGACTCGTTCGATTCGGCTCACAGCCAATGAATCAGCGTCGTTCGTGAGACGTTTGTTCATAGTTAACGAGACGACGCGTTGAGTACACAGCATATGTATATGCTATGACGAGAGACTGTTTTTATTTTCAATTCGTGATCCATAAGAATAACCCTAAATCAATTAAGAACAACCAATCTGTGCAGGTTAATAAGAGTAGAACTGTAAGACTACCGTGTTTTACTAAAACGGACCTATTTTGAATAATGACGATACGTAACGAGTAATAAAGCTGTACTCGGAAGTAAGGTAATCGAAATTTGGTACCATGTCGGGACACACGTTGAAGCTGTCTAAGCTCGGTAACTCATTCATGGTAATGATTTATGAATGATTTGAACGATCCGAAACTATAGCTAGATTGAACGATTTAAATCGAATCCTAAGTGTAGTGACTGAAGTTAGCATTACGTTAAGGAGTTCCTATGACAGCGCGTTAGAGGTTGCATTATATCCATGGATGCCCTTCGACTGCCACTTCACGTGTTCTAAAAAGCTTAATTGCTCTGCCTATTGATAGGTTTTACGTTGACAGTAACATTTGACATACTAATGTAATCTAATTGTAATGTAAGTATTACTCGGTTGCTCTCTTGCAACTTTGCAGTTTCAACTTTGAGTTTAAAATTTATATGGCTTGGTTTTCACCTAGCCGGTGCACCTTGGCAATAATAAAGGCAAACAACTTCACACTAACTAAAGACGTAACTTTAAAATTCTATGAAAGGCGACATATGTAACATTTGCTGCAAGAGCATTTTGTAGACAACCTTCACCTTCTAAATGTACTTTATACTTATTAGAACACTACAATAATTTGGATAAAATATCTAACAAAACTAAACCAAAGGCAGAAACACCACCCACTGGACCACCGAGGCCGGTCTGACAAAGATTATAATTATAGGTGTGTCAGATCGATAATTTGTTTAACTAGCTACAGCTTTTTTCCGTACAATATGGCAATCTCAATTATTATTAGAAGTTCTTATTTATATGCCAGCCATTATACAGGGTTTCTACAAATACTGCTGCCAAGCTACAATAAGCACAGCGATCACTGAACACCAAAGTTGCAGTCACAAAATTGATGGCTTTATAAATATTTTCCAGCAATTTGCTGTTCTATTTTTCTTTTAAAGGTAAGAAATAACAATAATTATTGGTATAGTAAGCTTGTGGTAGCCTCTAGAGTCTACACCCTTGCACTGTGGAAGCTTTGTGTAGTGCAGCTAACGTTACTACCACTTAGTTTGTGAACCATTGCGGCAGGCTAAAAACATATTTCAGTCCATCGTAGTACAATTATTTAACAGCCTTACGGCAGCCACAACCTCACAAATACGGCACATAACCTAAAAGTTCTACAAAACCGTATCACCCCACAGCTTCTGCAACCTTGAAGTCGAGTATCCCACAAAACACTATAGAATATGTTGAAAATACACATTTCCACGCGTTTTCTCATATTAAAATTAATCAAATAATTCAACAATCGACAGATGACAAGTATACGTCAAAGCAATATAGTTGTGTTTACTTCCCCGAGAGGCGGCAAACCGATTTAATCGATAAAATCCTTAAGCGAACTGGATGTTTGAATCATTTATAGGAACAAATGTCGCTTAACATTACCACTTTCAAATTTATAAATGTGCCTATACCAGAAACTGGAAGAATGCAGCCCTATTTTTTTGTAATTACATTATTCCTTTCATGTTATTATTGTATACATGCGTTGTTTACATTTTGTCGATAACCTCTCCAGTTTTAGTTGCGCATGTCATAACTTTTTGTCATCATTTGTAGGGTTTTTTTACATTAAATAAACCCGTCATACTAGATTTTAAATAGGGTCAAGAAAAAAATTGTCTAAGAAAGAGCTTTAAAAATGCACTCGCATGAAAACGTTTCATGACCTACAAGCGGCGCTGTTTCGCACACACCACTGTGCACTAAATGGCTCCGTATCGTATGGCTTTTTAGAACATTAAGTTCCAAGAGGATTGCCACTCGTGCTGCCGGCCTCTGGAAGGTCGGCGATCAAGGACCACTTGACCGCACATATGATATGTCGCGATGTCCTTGCTCTGTCAGGTTAAAGAAATTCGGCTGATAAAAGTTTGGACTGCACACACGAAAGTGAATTTATAGTTCGAAGGAGGAAAAGTTTCATAAAAATCCGATTCGAAGTTTGAAAGTCTGGAGCTCCGCGAGAAAAGCGTGGGATATATTTGTGTGGTTGGCAAGCGGATGGGGCGATGAATATACAATATAACTTCCAAAGAGTGTGAATAAAACGCCAACTCGCGACGCTAAAGTAGGAAACGCTTTTAAGGATCTTTTTGTTAACTATAATTAGCATTCACAAACTGAAACCAAGTTGCACTATTGTACCTATGTACCAAACTAAATTATTCAAAACCACTCACCGCCTTTTCTTCTTCCGTATGCATATAACGCAGACAGCAGTTGCAAGGGCTCCGAAGAATACTATGCATCCTAACACCACCACCCCAACCTCTAATGTAGATAATAGGACTTTTTGGTTTCGTGAAGGCACTCGCTCTGTTGACCCGCTTGTGATGGCCAAAAACTTACTATGCTTGCTCAGTTGCTTTTCTATTTCGTTATGTTTTTTATGAAGCACTCTGTAACAAAGGCGGTCACACAAAACATTTAATTTAGAATATAGCACATCAAACATATTTTTAGTGTCTCTAACTATTCACATAGTACACAATTTAAGAAGTGTAAGAGGTGTGACTAGTAATTATTTTAGAGCAATTGGGTTAAAAAAAGCAAAAACCAAAATTTACTAATTGTGATATATTTAACCGAAAACACGAACACGTGAGAAAGTGTAGTTCCAAGAATAAATCGTGAAATCCGGTAACAAGTAGAATTGTCACTGAATGTGTGGTGCGGAATAACGGATGTCCGACCTTTGGGGCCGTACGTTCAAATAAGATTTAACGGGCAACTCAATTTACACATTTTGGAAGCAGAATTTAAAAATTATTTGAATGAAATAATGAGGATTTTACAGAATATCTAATTCCAATTATTTGATCAAGGATAATTTAAATAAAGTTTATGGATTTGGACACAGGGACTGCAGCATGGTAGGCTCTTTKCTTTGGAAAGGTTCATAAACTTGAGTTTATGAAACTAGGCCAATTTTGCCAAAATAAGGCAGAATATTCTGGTTGMCTGCAGAAGTTTATGTAGTGGGGATATCCAACATGCTGTTAACTATATATAAGTAAACGACAGAATGGCGGATAATTTGAACATTTTAACATTAGTAACTGCCGATTATTATTATTATTATTATTATTATTATTATTATTATTATTATTATTATTATTATTATTATTATTATTATTATTATTATTATTATTATTATTATTATTATTATTATTATTATTATTATAATTATATAATACTAAATTTACAGGTCATATGTTTATTACGCCTATTGTTTTCTTGAAAAATTCTAATTTTTTTAAAATTTTTTAACTGTTTTATGTGGTTGTTTTTGTCAATAAGTTTCCTAACATATTCAGCGGAAACTATTTTTGTATTTTTACGCAGGTAATATCACTAGTGCATCAAATTTTTTCGGTAAAGTTGTTCATTATTATTTGTTAAACAAATGGTTTAGAAACGGGTTTTTTTTCTAATTTTTCCCACAGAAAAAAATTAGGTGCACGACAGATATTTCATAAGACTATTTCCTGAGTTAAATAAAGATAACAAACAAACTTGTCAAACCTGGACGATATTTATCGGATTTTTTCCGGCAAAGCTGCTGACAGCTAACATCAAAATAATTTCTCACTTGAAAATTAATATAACTAACAAATTCTTGTCACTGACTGGTCAAAATTGACAGGAAGGAATTAATCGAACTAAATGTATATTTGTAACGTCAACTTTTTATTCAATAATTTTCATTGCATTTGTAGTATAAAAAAACTCTTGTTTAACCATAGTTAACTACGACAATGTCAACTATTTTAAACTAACAACCGTCAACATAAAACTGTTTTTTCGGGTTTTACATCAAATCCTTAGTAAAATATTGGACATCGCTAAACTTAAAAAAATGTCAAAAATAAAATAACACTATAAGAAATAGTAAATTTAATGATTACAAGCTTCCGACGCTACGTCAAAAATTATACTCGCATTAAAAACTAATTTGACATATATTTTTAGGAATTCTAATAAAAAAGTCCAACAAACGGCATTTTAATTTCTTGCTAATATCTCAAAAACTGTTGCAGGTCACTTAAATTTGAAAATGTACTATTGTTGATTATCAGATTTAGTAACTTTGCCTTTATTTTACCTACTCTATAGCTGTTCCAAGTAAGCCTTGGATATAACACTCTTAATATGTATAGGGCACATGCTAAAAAGTTTGTACGAAAATCCTATTTTGTTCTCAACGCTTTTTCAGGGCAATAGTCAACAAATGAAGGCTGAAACCAACATTATTATACAAGTCAAGGAGCATTTATTTTTAAATGGGCCATAAGGCGACTCAATATAATTTGTGTTTATTCTGTTGCGCAAGGAAATACAGCTTGAAAAAATATCTAACTTAGTATATACATATTATGTTATGTATGGATACTTACTTTTGGAGATGATCCATGTCGATAACTGTATTTAAGACAGGGTCGACCGCATATATGTACATGTCAGTCCTGTAAAAAGTATAAATAGATTATCTTTTTCATTAAAAGTGTTTTCAAGTTCTAGAATTACATTACAGTCAGTTGAAGTTGTAGGGTATCTAATTTGTAGTTGACCTGCTTATTATGTTAAATTTCAACTAGTATTAAAACTTCATGCGATAACATTATATAATGAATTGTTTAACTAAAATTTCGGGTATTCATTCCTGTCACATACTGGCGAATTCTGCAGAACTATTAACTACATTCAAGTAGGCCAAGGTTCGCTGATACTAAGCTTGTAACCGTACAATAAAATCCAATCACGAGAAACACCCAACTCGAGTACATTAACAGTTGCGAGGAGGGTCCTTTTGTCGCCATAGATTATCAGGGATTTCCCTTGTTCCTAACCTAGTTCAGATTCCAAAGTTTTCGATCATTAGCAGAATGCAAATTCCCAACAACATACGACGCGGTTACCGATGAGCAACAAGAAACTTACACTGCGTTCTCGATCTGGTTTCTCTCCACATGCGGCTCCAACTTCCTCACCCTGACGTCCAGCCCAGTAACGTTGTAGAGCACCCTTAAATTTTAAGGGATTAGAGGCTTTTCGGAAAGAAAAATTACATCTCTTACTTTGATATATCGTCCATATTTTTCTCCACCTCAGTGGGCTTTGATCCCATTACCATCACGAGTTGCTTTTGGTCGTCTAAAACGTACACCTGTTGAATAAAGACTCGTTAGCTCAAGGGATGAAACAGTATGGGTAGACTTTAGCAAGCGTGAGGAAACAAGTCTCCGGTAAACGTCAAGCAATTTGATTCAAAAAAAAATCTAGGAACTATATTTAATGTAAGTAAGTAATTTTACAAGTTTTATGTAACGTTGTGGTATAATTCAATTTTGTATGCACAAATCTGACTTATTGCGACGACTTTAAGCTTACAAAGACATTAGCGATGGATGATTTTCCATCATCTGCTCCTCGACGATCAGTTGCTTTTACGTCGAACCCAAAAACTTTTCCTGCGTCCCTGGCAAAATGGGCTACTGCCCGGACCTGTCCCGTAACTGGATCGATGGCAAAACGCTTGGTATCGTCATCAGCGCGACCTAGAATCTGATAGCGAACCTCCCCATTCAGACCCAAGTCGGGATCTACAGCCTGAAACGGTATGAGCAGGTAGGATTCTATTCCCCAAGTAATTTTGAATTGCATATTGTGAAGAAATGGAAAAGACCCTCACCTGTAGATGGATTATTTGGTAACCATAATTAGCAGTTGTAGGGATCGCTGCTACAAAAGGTTTTCCTGCAGATGCAAACTTTGGGGCATTGTCGTTGATATCCGTCACTCTAACTATGACTTTAACTTCATTTAATCCTGAAGAAAACATTAACAATTAAACAAAAAGCTAGGTACTGAATCAAAACACTTATCTTATTGATAATTTTGACAATGTGGAACTTGTTACCAAGAACTAGTTAGACCGCGCTTTATAGTACTAAAAATGCCCACACTGTCCATTACAAGTTTCGTATTTTATGAAACGTTTTTGAGCAGGCCGTACTAGCTAGTACATGGGAACTTCATTGTCACAACATTTTCGGTCGCATGCCATAAGATTTAGCTGTCTATATAAAAAATACATTGCCTTTGTTTTGAGCCCCTTTGTTTAAATGACCCCTAACGTGGACACTAAATTAAAATGCTATACTTGTATTTAAACCCCTTATTGTTGTTAATACGCACGTCTTCATCTTTAAATACCTATATGTACAAAGTTTGCATACAAAACATCCATTTAATGCTTAAAAAAATGTAAAAATACCCTATAACTGTTATTGGTTAACGCTCTCATAAGTCTCAAAGTCTGCCGCTAAATGCTATTGACCATAGTCAAGGTGGTTGAGTCCACACCTAACTTGCGAATGTAATAAAGATACAGCCAAGATCCATTTTTTCTGTTTGTGTCTGTCCTGCTATAGGATATCATTATCTTTTGCTTTATAAGTTTGATTTCGCCTCTTTTAATACAAGTAAACATGTCACAAATCAAGCGATACTGGCATTTTGGTTCTACTCGTATACCCCCAGCCATACTGTAGTATATGCGATTGAACAGAAGCGATACGCCACCCGCTGGCTTCTACTCTAGTTACAATCTGTTAAATAAATATACGAGCATTTCGCGCGTGGCATGTTATTGTTTTATAATAATTATTTTTGTGTTCAAACTAGTACCTGTCATTATAAATGGTTAAAACACGGATCATGGATTTTGCAGCGTTTTCCGCGTAAAATAATGTAACGCAATATAGTTCACGTAAGCACCACCGTGGCGCTGCAATCCCAAATTCGATTGCCTACTAACTGCTCACAAATGATTACATCGTCACATGCAGTTTGGTGCAAAGCATCTACTCCTATTTACATTAATTACTGTTATTGTTATTTACCTAGATCTCCCAATCTTTCGTTGGTAACAGGATATACCATCACAGTCATATCTCTTCCAATCTTATATTGGTCCAAACGAACTCTGAGCTCATACAACGCTCTCTTCTCCCTATCGGGGCTCTTAATAATGTACAAACTCCCATTCCTCGAGTCAATGCGGAAGGTTTTCAGAATTTCGGAGTTATTGGATACCAAACTGTATTTTAGCTTATGAGAACGGTATGGTTCAGTTACGTTAAGCGTTAAAAGTTTTAGTGGTACTGGAACGTTCTCCTCTACTTCCACTTCGTAGTAGCGATGAGCAAATACAGGCCTTTCGAGAGTTTGTATATCTTCAGGGACATCAATGACATTTATCACTAGAAGAGCCGAAGAACTTAGAGTGGGTGATCCCAAATCGGACGCTACTACAGTCAAATTATGAGATTTACTTCTTTCATAGTCGAGTCTTGCAATGGTTGTTACTACCCCGTCTTTCGAATCGACAGCGAACAGATTAGGTTCAGACCTTCTGTGAGGGATGTCAAACAGTATCAAGCCGTTGCCGTTGCCGGTGAAGTCAGAGTCGTTTGCGAACACCCTCGTTATTGGAGTGCCAATCGGGCTGTTTTCAGGAACAGTTGCGTAGTAAATTGGCATAGCGTTGATAATGTCGTCGTAACCATAAAATGTCGGTGCATTGTCGTTAATGTCGAGAACGTTAACTTCAACGCTAACCGTGCTGCTTAAACTTTCACCTTTTCTAGGGTTATCCTTAGCTATTACCAAGAAGTTATATTTATCTTGGGTTTCCCTGTCCAATTCACCGCCAACTCTCAAAGTTCCTGAGAATTCTCCTATTGTGAAAGGAATGCTAACGTTGGAGACAATTTTATAAGTTACATTAGCGTTGGAACCAAAATCTAAATCTGCTGCTTCGATATTTCCTAGAATTTTTCTGGAGTAATCGCCCTCTTGGGCATCGAAGTTATACCAGGACTTTTTAAAAACTGGAGGATGATCGTTAACATCTTTCACCAATATCCGTATGTATATGTAATCCTTTAAGTTTCCTGTATCAGAGGCGGATACATTTAGTCGGAACTCAGATTCTGGCGGCAAAGTTCTTGCAACTGCTACCTCTCCTAGAACAGGATGAACCATAAAGTATTGAGTCACATGGAAAGGTTCTACCGAACGGTCGTTTGGAATGTAAGTTTCAGAAATCATCTCGTATTTCAGCACTGAATTTTCACCGGCGTCCTTATCTTCAGCCATAAGGATCAATACTGTTGTTCCAACTGGTAGATCCTCTGGCAATGATATTAAAGGCGCTGCTTTATTCCACTTTCCTCTAGATTTTATGTGTGCTTTGGAAAGAGCATAAACCCCGGGTGTAGAGTTCTTAGATTTTTCAAACATGACATTCTTATTTCCCAGTTCATCGTATTCTAAAACTGCCACTCCTTTATCAGGAGGTATGTGAACTTGCATGAACACTGGAGGATTGTCGTTTTCATCGTCTACGTAAATAGTCAGTTTAGCTTCATCCGAAAGCCCGCCCTTGTCCTTTGCTGTAAGTTTCAAGTTAAAAACGTTTCTCCTTTCTCTGTCTAGTGGCTTATCTGCACTTCGGAAGAATACTTTTCCAGTGCTTTTGTCTAGTCTAAACATCTCACTTCCTTCTCCAAAAACTGTGACAGAAAGTTGTCCGTTGACGCCCTCATCATTATCGGTGACTGTGATCGGGTAATCAAGAGATACCTCAGTACCAGACACACAGTTTTCCATTATTTTTCCTTCGTAAGCTTTCCTGTCGAACTTAGGTGCGTTGTCATTTTCATCATCTACGTAGATTGTTACTTGATAAATACCAGTCCCACTCATGCTACCCTTGGTGTATTCTGCTATTATTGTCAATCTATATATGTCTCTTTCTTCCCTATCCAAAGCTTTAATAGTATAAATCGATCCGTTTTGCGCTATCTTGATTTCATCCAATACGTCCCGTTCATTTGCTATGGTAAATTTGAGAGAACCTTCGGTTACGTTCTGGAAAAGCAGCTGACCAATTAGAGTATTAGGGCGGTTCTCCTTCACGTGGAATTCAATAGGCATAGTACCCAACCTGAAATACATATTCAATTTGAGAAGAGGTTTTGAGACCAAACATATAAACTTACTTCATTAGAACATTAGTTTGGTCTTGCGGATCTACAACGTGTATGGTTACGTTAGTTACTAACGTCATGTTATAATCGTTTGTAACAACGGCTTCGAAGTCATATTCAGTCCTTTCGAATTTTGATAAATCTTCAATTACAGTTACCGTTCCAGACATTTCTTCAACAGCAAATGGAACTGAAAAAAAAACAAGTATTACACGTGATTCGTTTACTCATAAAAGTGTACCTACCTCCGTCCGGATAATTGTGTAGCAGGTCATACACGACTTTTCCATTCGATGGTGTATCCGTTATTCTGATTTGTCCAACGCTGGTGCCAATTTCTACGTTCCCTCCGACCCAAAATTCGTATGGAGCACCAATGAAATCGGGTAAGCCATTACCTGCGCCTTAAATTAAACCATCGTAAGTATACATCAGGGTGCTTAACGAAAAATTCACTGACTGCCACTCAAACTAAATCTTTTTCTCGGATTTACAGAAAGCTGCGGGTAATTGCCCTACTTCAACTGGAACATTCTACCCTCTATTATTTCAGATTTTTAAGTTGTAAGAATAATTTGAGCTAAGTTTGTTTAAGGTCATCTATAACACTAAAAGCAGTACTTTGTACCTTTTTATTTTATTAAATGTACTCATATGCATTACCATCACTTCTTTCCAAATGTATGAATTTTGATTACATTTTATATGCTTCCGATATTGATTTTCCTACATTCACAGCCGTTTAAAAGGTGAAAGCAGTTGGATCGGTATTTGTACCGATTTCATATATAAGTATATAAAAAAAACTGCGGGATCTCGATTGACAGTATGGTAGAGAAATTAAGGGAATTACTACTACTGTCTGCAAGAAGCTCTAATTTATGTGCGACATTTTTTTCAATTACTATTTTTAATAGTTAATGTGGTAAAAGAACATGTAACTGTATCAAGAAGACAGTCAGCTTCTGCCAAACGTTGTTTTGCAATAATGCAGTCAAATTTTTGAGAGTGGAATCTTCAACTGACAGTCAGCTCTATTTCATTAGAAACCCCAAAGAAGCCGTAACGCCAATATGTGAAAAGTCGAAATTCTGATGTATATTCTACAGTCAAAATAGTAGAATCCTATCATTACATTTCCATAATCAAAATTTGATCAAGTGCAACAGATTTATGTTCCAGAAAGACGGAATATATCTATTTGCCACTACCAGTAGCCATTGCCATCGACAAAATGTTTACTGCTCATTTATATTTCTATCGATGTCAATTAAGTAATCTGCTCTGGCGACAAATCTCATGACTCGAGTTTCGTCTTTGTTTCGACTCTCCCGGTGAAAACAGAATACAGGACGGATCGCTTGTATCTGCAGTAAAAGCATATTGAGCCCGAGTGGACTAGCACTATGGTAACCATCTGCCCTTAAGTTTCCTAGCGATTGCACCAAAAAAACTCTAAAGTGTTCTCGATAATATAAATGTCATCTACTCTAGTCACTCCTCAAACCTAAGTTTCATCTTTGTTAGAACTGTTTGTTTGGTGATAGCGAATGAACTAGCAGCACAGACTGTACAGGGTTTCCCATTTTCGTTGTAATTGTAGGGAATTTCGATAACTATTAATGCTAGAGGGTTGCGGTTTCGACAATACTGTATTACTTTTTTGTTCTGAGTTCGCCATTTTTGTATCGTCTTTTGTTTTAAAGCCATAGCCCACTTTTTGAAAATGCAATATTTCTCCAGCTCTCAATTTCTCGCTTGGGCATGTAGATACAGAAAAACTGCAAACACATTTTCTATAGATATTTTTATTTTGCATCCAGTGGCGTACCCCGTAATTTTCTAGGAGGTCACTTTTTGAGATATAACACAAACTTCCATTTTTTTAAATGGAAAGCATAGTTGGCTTTGCTATGGGTGAAAAGGCCTATTTTTTTCTGATTAAGAAATGTATACATTGTTAGGTTTATTTTTACTAATTTTGGAATTATTCAAACTTTTTTTAAATAATTTAATCATATTTTACGTTTACATCCAGGAGGCAATGGAATAAGAAAACACACGATATAATTTATATTGTTAAGTAAAAATTTTAATCCTTTAAAAATAATATATGCATATTTGAATACATACTTAAGACTCATAAGAGCGCTCAAGAATTTCTTTATCGAAATCTAGGAGGCCATTTAACTAATGAAAATGATTGATTATTTGGAGATAAGTATCTATGCATTGTTTATCATAAAGTATTTACATCCATTTCCACGAAAAACGTAAAATCTCGTTAAATTATTTAAAAAAATGAAATAATTCCAAAATTAGTAAAAATAAACCTAAGAATGTATACATTTTCTTAATCAGAAAAAATAGTTCTTTTCAACCATTATATAGCCAACTATGGTTTCCATTTTAAAAAATGCAAGTTTGTGTTAAAACTCTAAAATCTGAGTACGCCACTGGCTTCAGAATAAAAATGTCTATAAAAAATGTCTCAACAGTTTTTTTTGTGTCTACATAGCCAATCGCGATATTGAGAACTGAAGAAATGTTACATTTTTCAAAAGTTGGTTATGGCTTTAAAACAAAAGACGAAACAAATATGGCGATGGTGCAGCTCAACTCACAACAAAAAAGTAATACAGTAATGTCGAAACCGCAACGCTCTAGCATTAATAGTTGTCGAGATAACCAACAATTACAACGAAAATGGAACACCCTGTACACTTATATTTGCAGCGAGTGTGAAAGTAAACGTGGGCAGAAATGCTTCCATTACAGCCAGACGCAGCCACTGCGCACTGGCCAGACTATAGGACTATGCTAGCCGTCGGCCCAGGGTAGTTTTCTAGCAATTGCATCAAATAATGCTGCTCTGATCAGTCACTCAATAGTTTGAGTGAATTTCATTTATCATAACTCTAGCCCTATTTAGTAGAAAACATAATTTATATTTTAGACTTGCAGGTGTACACATCCCCATAAATTTCGCTCCAGATTTCAAGGAATTTCGATTGCTATTAGACGAATCTCTTTCTTTAGTTCTTGACGATTCAACGGCTGTTTTTGACATCTGTAAAAAAAGTTTCTGTAACTCTGTTCTTCCTACTGCACACCAACTATATTTTAGGACTTTGCGGGGGAGCTACGGCAACTCTGGCATTATGTAAGCCCCAGTATCTGCAATTTTGTTTGTTCGCGCACCCATTGATGTAAAAATAAGCCTCATCGCTTTCAAGGAAACTCCAATTTTGTCGTCGTCGTCTAGGATCGTTAACGTTATTTCTACAAATTACAGGCGTTGGCCGTATGATAACGTAACGGGCGAAAACAGTCTGTTCGTCTACAATTTCGAAAGGTGTAACCTGTTCTTAAATGTCCAATTCCTTCAAAAATATGACTATGACTGTGTACTGTTTTAAATATACAGCGTGCTGCTTAAGTTGATTGATTAAAACCGGCGCACGGTAGGCATTTCTTCCACTCTCAAATATATCGCCGGGGTGGCTGCGTTAACGCTAGGTTGGAGGGTTGACACGCCCGTTACTAATGAGCTCCCACGTAGTGCATGTTATGAAAAACAGGATTGGAATGGAAAAGTTATCTAGAGTGCACCCAGTCAGTGGATGTTTTCTTAGATATACCTGGGTTTGATTCTGGCTTAAGTCGGCTATATTCTTCTTCCCTCCATATCTAGAATTGTGTACAGATTTAGGAATTTGATTTTTTTCTTTTCTTGACTTTTCCAAGAGACAAATCTGATCTTTGTATCTTGCTTAGTTTGCTCTTGCGTGGTGGCGTCCACTTTTTTTGAAAATTTTGTATGGGTTTATTTCAGTATCTACGCTTGCTTCCGAACCCACGTGGTTTTCGCGCCCTTATAGTGTTTCCTTACGCGTTACGCCTTCTTGAACTCTGTAAAAATATTTATTCCTCTGTAACTTTTGCCTCTTCAGTGCTTTCATCCTGTTTCATGCGATTTTCCTTTTTCTTGTATATTTATCTTGTTTCGTTTCTGTTGCGTTAAGTTATTGTAGCTATAAGAGAGATCTTTTCACTGAAAACACGTCTAGAATGACGAGAATTGTTTTTGTTTGTTAGTTAGTTGGTCATTCTAATTGTTATTCCTACAGTATAGGAATAGGTAGCTGTAACGGAGTACTATCGATTTAAAGATATCGAAACCTTTCCAAAATGCTATGAGAATACAGGTATAATACATAACAGTTGTGATCAACAATACAAAACAGAATCTACGCATGGTTCTATTTAAAACAAGATAATTAGATTAATTTTGCTAATTTGGTGAAAAATACTAAGTTAGGTACTATATTATTTTCAGGTTTTAATGTATTTGAATTTACTCCCACTTAAAACAATTCATACTGATGCCACTTGTAGATGACCTTTAACAATTCATACTCAAATTAATCGTGGAATCAAAAGATCCCAAACTTCCTCAGTTGATTTTAACGAGAGATTTTCATTAAGAACCCATTATGTTTACCTATACTTAAAAATCGATTACCTTTCTCTACAACAGTTTTTACTTCAATAGACACAATAGCAAGGGATGATCGTTTCTCGCTAGGATTTACAGGCTGATCGTATGCTTCTACAAAAAGCAAATGCTTTCCTCGAGTTAACTGGCTGGCGTTTACTAAGATCTGTCCAGTTTTAGGTTCGACTTTGAACATGGCAGAATTGTTTGCCGCTCTCTGCAGGGAATAAACGACCATTCCATTCCTACCCTCGTCAGGATCTATAGCGTGAATCTGTCCTACTGCATCTCCTATTTGCAAATCAGTGGAGACTATAAAGTCGTACACGTTGTTTGGAATAAACGTCGGGTTGTTATCGTTAGCGTCTAGGAGAGTAACTTCTATATTAACAGAGGCAGCCCCCACTTTTTCTGTGACAACACTAGGTGTCTTTTCTTTGGCATAGACTCGCATGTTTATCGTTGATCGTTTCTCTCTGTCTAACACGGTTTGGTCCCTAACCGTCAGCCAGCCACTTCGAGAGTCCAAATTGAAGGCACCACTTTTGTCTTCAAGTTGGTAGGTAAAGTCAGCGTTATCTCCTTGGTCTTGATCCGTAGCCACGATCTGTAGCACGCTAAATCCATTTGGCAAGTTCTCAACTATGCTAATGTTATAAAAGTCAACTTCAAACTCTGGCAAATTGTCGTTTAGATCTAATACTTCTACTTCCACACGTGCTACTCCCACTTTAGATGGATTATCAACTTGGGAAGCCTGTATCTGGAGCACAAATGTGTTTCCAGGCAAAGAGCGTTCAGCATCCAGATCTATTTCCCGTTCCAAGAACAAAGAACCATTGATGTGATCCAAATGAAAGAGCTTCCTTTCGTTGCCGGCCAAGATGTCATAACGAACAGGAGTGTCCAAAGCTAGATCTTGATCGAAGGCATAGATAGGCGGATCGAAGATAAGGAATTGATGAATTTTTTCGCCCTGGAAATGATTTTCATTTTATTACGTGAAATGCTTCAATTCAGAGCTTATATAAACAAATAAAACTGTGAAATGTATTCATACACATATATTATTTGCTAGTAGGTACACATGCTCTTGTCTTGTCGAATTTATTTTTTATTAAGTTAATTTTAGAAATAAACTGATGCTGTAAAAAATAATCATAACACGAACATTTCCTTACGTTTAGAAAGGTTTGAAACAAACAATATTATTTGAGCTAATTCTGTGGTGTTTAAATACAGCTTTATGACAATATCGAGCCTAACTCCTAAAAGTACACTTCCTGGCAATAACAGAACAACCATAAAGAAAAAATATTAGCTGCAGAATCAGCCAAACTGCACTTTAAAAAAAAATTCAAGCCAGGGAGCCAATCAATTGGTAAACTTATATCACGGTAGCAAATAGAAAAATATACGCACGATGCCTTGTGGATTAAGCCCATTCCGTAGCTGCCGCGTTAGAGACATAGAGCATAGTGCGAGTCGCTCCACACAATCTGTTTATAGAGCCACTCGGCAGCGAACGCTGTATTGGTATACTATTCATGTATACATAAAATTAAGTAACTAGCGATGATTTATTTATTTTTCGAAAAAATGTGGAAATGATAGCTTCTGTTGTTATTTGTGCAACAATTTTATAACAGATTTCGGTCAGATGGTGATAAATTAAGTACAGAAATACGTCTATTGTATCATTTTCAAGTTGTTGAGATAATTACTTCTTTCACACCAGGCATCAGAAGTACATTAACTAAGAGTGCTAAGGATTAAAAAGGGTACTTCTGTTGTCAAGGTTTATCAATAAAACTCATACAAAAGAATCTAGAAATTAAAACTGCAACCTAGATTCCTTCTTTTTCCTTGCACTTCACTTATTATTACACTCATAAAAAAACTTGTTAATCGCAAATAAAAGTTATTACTCGCAACTTTATTGTGTCCTGTGGAGCCAACAAAGCTTTTACTTGTAAACTCTCTTTCGCAGTTTACTTCATTTAAATATTTTTATTATTACTGGTAAGCAAAACCATACTATTATCTGGAAAATGCATCACTTGATCCGTGCAACAAAACTTAGTAATTTTGAAAAGAAAATGCGAGTATTTGTGTTTTATCAACAAATTTATTAAAAAAAAGATACTTGGATGTAACAAATTTTTGTATAAAATAAATATTTTCTTACACTTTAATGAAGTACATTGTGAAAAATAATTACGTATTTTTTTAATTTCAGCAAAGTCAATTATTAAAAACAAGTTAATTAACCTTTTGCCTTGCCAGAGGTAGAAAGTAATTATTTGCCAACGTTTAGTAAATAAATTGTAATTGCTTACATTTAACATTATTCTTCTGATATGCAATACATTAGTTATTAAAGACAAACTAATGCATTGTGGAAGAAATTGGATTTAAGAACTAGTGCAGGTTCCTGTCGAGTGTCGATGGCACCGGTGAACCCACTCTGTGAGCTCGGCAAAATGTAAATAAGATATCTGCCTTCGTACCTGGTCAACCCTCTCCGCAAAGGATATGTTGTGTAATGTTACATCCTTCAGGATGGTAATATCTAAGACTTGGTAAATTGACTAAAACAGACTGTCGCCTTAACCTCGGCATGAGGACCGTATATGAAAGAGTGCTGATGTCCTAAGCGCCATCTAAGCAGAATGAGATCATCCCTATCCTTACCATCCAATAATGAAAATATGTAAATTGTTTATCGTAAATAACATAGGTATAGGTAATTCACAAATAACAACATTTTTTACCAGAAATAGCGTTTATCCTCTTTGAGAAGTAATTTTCTTCTTTGGCGAAAAGAGACAAATGAAAACTGTTGTTAAAAAAATGATGAAAAAATAATGAAAAATGATGTTAATCATTCATTACAAAAGATTTGTATTGCGTTATTTATGAAATACGTTTACTTGCATTTAGAGATTATTTTATTGGTTTTCATTAATATCACATTATAATAAATTATAACAAACAAATTTCGAAAGTATTTCTGCTTCGTGTTTTTGCAAAGAAATGAAATGGAGAGTCCGTGTGAAATCTATTCATCCATTATATTATCAAGACCATCAACACTATGTATATGTTTGATTTAAATATCTTTTATCTGCGATGGTCGGATTTGGATGATTTTTAGTCGTCGTCTGGATTTCAAAACTGTTAAGGAAGCTCTCAGTATTTTATTTCAATTGGCAATCAAATTTAGTGGAGGGCACAACCATCGCATTCATGGGAATATACACTATACGAAACGTGAAATCCTCGCAACATTTATTTATCTATATTGCAGTAGCGTATTAATGTACATAACAAGGTTCCGATACAGTAGCACAAAACCCGAGGATGAGTTTTGAGGGAAATGCACACTTCGGGTTTTGCGACGTTGAGTACCGCATGCAGTTTTAAATTGTATCCGAAACCTGAATATATCTCTTAAGTTAGACTGTAATGTGTTAAAATACACATTTGGGGCCAAATGCCACAACTGCAAGTAACTTCGACGGGACTTCTGGATACGTTAAACTTATTCAATCACAGTCTCGGATTTTATAGTTTTTCGAGAAACAAAAATCTGTTTTGTTTAATACTTGTTATTGCCAATATATTCTGCTAATACTTCCCGAGGATAAAAACTTCAGATCATTTTAAGAAACAGTCAGAATTTTTAAGACACATTTAAAACTATCAAATATCAGTTTAATTCATCTACCGTTTTAATTCAGGCTTATACATATAAAGACACTTAATCGCTATCAAGAACTTACTAACAAACTAACATGACATTAGGTGTTAACGCAGTACTAAAGCCAGTCTCGCTGGAGATACGTTTTTGAAATCTCGCACGGTTTGGGTGTATAAACTTAACTGGTTTATAACATTGAAGAGAATCAATTTCAAAAGAAAGAGAAATGTAAATTCTTGCCTAGCTTATCTTGTTTAACATGCACGTCTGTTGCGCATTTTGAATGTTTTAATGCATAGTATTCACAGCTCTACATATAACGTATTTTTTAGCTTAGCGCTTGCAACAAAGTGATCTTAATCCGTAACATTTACATTTGCAAGTGTCTTAATTAAAACCAGAAACTTACAGTTAAAGGGTACGTTTCCGTGACTTTGGTCCGATAAACCCCCTTGGTAAACTTTGGAGGTAGATCGTCATTATCCAACACGAGTATCTTAACGGTAGCGTTCGTACTTTTCGGTGGCATTCCTCTGTCCTACAAATGAACAGTATACGGAAAATGTCCAAGAATTGATATTTAAATTCATAGTAGATAATTAATGTAATTACTCACTGAGGCTGTAATAGTAAGGGCAAACTCCCTGTCACCAGTGTCATAGTCCAGTTGCTTTCTTAACAGCAGGAAGGCCTGGTGACTGTTGTCCAATGTAAATTTCCCACGTTCATTTCCTGCAGTTATAGCGTACTGGACATCAGAGTTGGGAGTGTTTGGCTTGTCTCCGTCTATGGCGCGAATACCTCTGAATATTGTGAGGCCTAATTTAATGAAAAACAAAACAATTAAACATGCTCTACTCTGCTTAAATATGAATCTCGACTGAAACATTTGCAAATTGGAATCTATCGCTTCACAAATACAGAACCTATAACTAAACAGACAAAATCTGCGTACTTGATATTTTTTAGTCGTCAAATCTTAAAGTTTGTGAAAATAATTTTCATTCAGGCTCATTTTGTGAAAATGTAAGTTAGTTTAGATTATTTTCCTTTAAATATTATAGTTTTTGACTAATGATCGACAGATCTCGTGCACCGCTGTCTTCCTTTCACCTAAAATGTGACATACTAAATAACAACATGAAAACGAATTTAGTACTTGAAGCCCATTGTTTGTTTCTCCTTTCATAGCTAACGTAAACTCGAGATAATATCCCGAGGGCATTAGAAAGCGTAACACGCTACATCGGAATTATAGTTATTCGATTTTCAGAAGTGTTATGGTGATCCGTGGTGCGCGGAAATTAACGCACGCAATGATTATTTTCTAAAATACATCCTGGTTGTTTTTTCCCCTAAGTTCAATAGATTTCAGAATTACGTTAATTATCGTATTTCTTTTTTTTGTCTGTTTAGTTACTGTATTCTTCATTTTTGCCAATAATTTTCGTGTAACCAATCTTACAGTCTCGTCATCTTGTTAAGTTTTATTAAACAATGCACCATGTAGTATGCTATTTTTGAAACTTTAGAGACCACGTACCCCAATTTAAAATCCCTTTCTCCACTTTCTTGTAAGGTGAAGTAAAGCCATAAGCTACATGCAACTACTACAGAATCAATTCCTTTACTGAAAAGCATTTTTGAACAATTTTATACATACATACTTCTTTGAAGGTACTAAAAAATTTATTTATATAAGTACCGTTTTGTTTACTAAAGATACAATAACGGTATCTAACTAACCTAAACCCTTAGTTTAAATGGAACTTTTAGTATTTTAATAACCTTTTTAAGAACGACATATACACTTTATTTAAAAATACCATTGCAAATTAAATGTAAATACCTTTTACCTGACCAATTTGTAAATAAAGTGCACATAAGACTGCTATAAAGAATTTATGTAAATATATATATTTAACCGAATATTATCTGGATAACAATAATACATAGCAACCACGACATTATTTTAGCCAAATTATAAAACTGGGTATAAAACCTTTTTTTCATTTAGCATATTCATGCACGTAGTGCTAAAAATTCGATTTTATTAGATTTATGACTACGGAAAGAGCATTTAAATTCCATTTTAAGTATAATCCGACTACTTTGTTAATTGGTAATATGATATAGGTATACTGACATATAAATAAGATTATTGTTTTAGTAGAATAAATTTTGGTACACATCTATTTTATTACAACAAGGATAAAACAGTTTACCCCGCCTGGTTGATGCATATGTTATTGTGTATTTCGTTTTTTTAGTTTGTTTTTGCGTTTAACACAACAGACAAAATTTTCTCATTGTGCCTGGCTGCTTTGATGAATCAGTAAATCTAAAGAGATGTACCTACTTTCATCAACTTAACATGTCTGAAAGAGGGTAAATACCGGGTTTGCGAGAAGCCGGTTTACGAGGGCTGCTCCATATATTGCTGGCCTTATGAAAAAACTAATAGGTACTTATATCGAAAAGGGCTTTACTGTTTTTCGTCCTTAATGCTGATCACTACAATTTTGCATGCGTTTGAGCCAGTTGTCTTTTTTCCATTCCACATCAACGGCTTGTTTCAGGCGTCGAAAGTGTCTGGCAATGCGTATATCTTTGATGTGCAGAAATAAAAAGACAAAATATGTGTGAGAGCTTCGTTCTCCTGGTAAAGAAAAATTCCTTGATTTCCTTATTACACAGAACGCTTCGGGAAAACAAATGATTGTATACCAGTTTTCTGCAAAAAGAAAAGAACAAGCAACCATTTGGTTCGCTGTGCATCCAGCGCGAACAACTTCTGTTGGATTTGATTCATCTTGAATGATCCATGATTTGTCTCCTATGTAGATGTTATATACGAAATTTAAAGCCCCGTTGTAATATTTCTTGAGCATTTCTTTGCACCAATCGACTCTACTCGACCATCAAATTATGCGGGATCCGCTTAGTGATCAGGTAAAATCGTGCGTATTCTTCTCATACTAATGCTCAAGGACGCCTGAATCTCACGCTATATCATTTTTCGATCAAGCATTATTATCTAGCAATATCAACGTTTTTTTTTTTTAGAACAACTGATTTTGGACGCCCTTCGCAGAAATGATTATACTACTTACAGTAGTTTTTCACAGTGCTATAGGATGTTGCTTCATCGCCATTAAAGAATTAGGCTCATGGATGCACTCTTGTCTTGATAATCCACGTCGAAAGTTGTGAAAAATCATCGCACGGAAATGTTCATGAGTTTATTCCACTTTTTGGTTATGAATTTTTCAAGTCACCATAAAAAATAAAAATGGCGCTCGTAGGTATGACAAAACGTTCTGAGTACGAGTACGCTAAAACATGCCGGCCTTTGCGATGGTAATGTTAGATGTCAGAAGTATTGCCTAGGCCAACAATATATGTAGCAGCCCTGGTATCTTTTCGAGGTATTGGCTACTGGGACAAACAGTTACCTAAAACCCGGTAGTGGATTACTTTTGGCGTTGTTCTAAGGAGGCCGAACACGAAGAGCCAGAGGTGCAGGGCGTCTACGAAGAGCCTCATAACACCAAGATTGTCATATTAAGACTTGGATACTTAGGGACAGCTTTACTTATAACAATCGAATTCTGCAGCGCATTGAAAAATTTGAATTGTTCTTATATAGTCCTCATCGATTCTGGTCCTCACCACTGAGCATCAACGTAACCGACTTTAGAGAATGACCATGTTAGAAGCAGGAATAGCATAGTATTAGGGACGAATCCAGATTCTGTATTAGTATGGATAAGCATTATTGTCGATCAAGTGTTAAAGGACGATCTAGTGGAAGAGGTAATCTTGAATTTTGGACGTAATTTTAGGGCTGTGCCTCATGGCAGCAGATCATCTTTCAGCTTTATCAGAGGCAACATGACTGTCTAGCATTATATCCGGGAAGTAATGGAACCGCATCTTTTCCCTACTTCAGAACCCTCCCCAATCCCCTTTTTCGACAAGAGACAATACACCATCGCAAATAGTCTGAGTAACTTTGAACTTCTTTGGACAAAACAACATCAATTTGTTGTCGTGTTAAGAAGATCTTCCATACTTTCACACATTGTGGGTAAAAGTTTGCAAAATTTATTTCATATACCACATTCTTCAGCGGCACAAGTACAAGTACAAGTAGACTGGAATGAGGCAACTTATCAAGGATAAACTGAACATCTGATTGAGCGATAAACTCATTATTGAGTTTTCTATTAATTCTTAATGTCCGATTCTCGTTTGTTCTTTAATGGTTTACTTATTTTACCCCAAGTATCATGTATACCAAAATTTATTCAAATAGAACAATTATTGCTAGATGTTCTCTCTAAATCAGTCAGTATATTTTTAATCAAATGAGTCATTATTTGTTCGACGTCCTATCATAATATCCAATTTCTAATAGTCCTAAATATGGTTTCTACTAGGTTAGCGACAATGGAAAGGAACTCATATGATAGAATCGTATTTTTAATAACACAGGTACATTAATTATGTAAATCGGAAAAAGAGTGAAACTTTGTACGAGCAAATAAGAGTTTGTATTGTTAAAATTTTAAATCACAAAAATAACCATTTTTATTATTGTAACTTTGTTAGAGAACTGAAAGCAGTACACTTCTATTTCATAATATGTCGAGCTACCATTAAAGCATTTCTGTAGCAATCACCATGAGTACTTTCATCCAATTTAATAGCCTTTAACAAAAACAATTAGACATCTATTTAGTAGTTAACAATTGCTTTCCCTGATAACTTACCCACTGGAGTCAACTCCTCGACCGTTAGATGGTAAGGTGCGTCGACAAAGGTAGGAGCATGATCGTTAAGATCTTCTACGTAGACGGTAACCGCCAAAGACGAGGATATCTAAAAAAGCAATCTTTATGGTCATCGGAACTGGAATATGTCGTAACAGTTGCAAAGTGCACAGATGACGAAGTGTTTATGGCGGCGCAATCAAACTGTATCATCGACTGGTATAAGTTAATTCCCGTCATTTTGCATCAAGCTCTAACGGCATTTTAAACGGTGGGAGCGATAAAACGACTGCAGTTACCAACTTTGTTCTGGGGTAATAAATGTAGGTTTCCTTAAAAGTGTGTACACGAAGTAATAGAGATGTATATCTGTTTTCGCGTTCGTAATAATTGCAATCCTCCTGTTTATGCCAGGTGAAAACGGAAGGAAAACCTAATCGAATTTTTACAATTAATTCAACCACTTTCACTGGGTGTATGCTTTATACGTTGTACATTCCTCATTATGTATTAATTATAAAACATTTTAAGCGAGCAGCTGCCATAACCATCTCAGACCTATGTAATTACGCTTGCGGTAAAGCCAACACTGCGGTAAAAGTCTCGTACAATTGATTTAATAACTGCATAATTACATATTAAGAAAATTTCGCCTTCTCTTCCGGCTGTTAGAGGTTAATTTAGAAATGTATACACCAATTTTCAAAAATCCAATGTCGGATGTGTTGTATGTTGTTGTAACGGAGAGCAATAGAGGAAAACTCACTTAATTAAGTGCTTTTTTGAAACGAGCTCTTGCAATTTTTTGCTTAAAATTGTTTTAATGAGCAAGATATCGAGGAATACACAGCTCATTCCGAAGGCACTTTCTTATTATTATTATTATTATTATTATTATTATTATTATTATTATTATTATTATTATTATTATTATTATTATTATTATTATTATTATTATTATTATTATTATTATTATTATTATTTCCAACAAAAACTTATTTCTGTGTTTCGGCTACTAGTTAATAATTTATTTATTACGAGCATCTACTGGAAAATAGCATATGGTTTAAAATTTCATTGCTTTGCAATGGTCATTTATCTAAAAAAACATATTTAAAATTGCACTAATTGTTTTCAGCAACTATTTTTTATCAGATCTTACTGCAACAGTTCTTCTTGTATTTTTACACTAACTTATGCAAAAACTGACCAACTGTATATACTCTTATCATTTTAGTCAAAAAAATTGTTTATCTAATTAAGTTATTTTCTAATATGCTGTCCATTAAAAAAACAAAGTTGATGATGATAGCTCTTAATCGAAACATCGAGCAAGTTGCTGCCTTCAGACGCTCTTTCTGTTTCTTGATAAATTCCTTTTTAAAATAGTTATGAGCATAAAACCAAAATTAGAAGTATCAGCTTATTTTTTGGAATACCTTGGAAACTGCACTCGAATAAACTGCATGATTTAGCCGAGATTTTTTTAAAAATTTTGCACTATAAACTCAGCAACTTTGCCTTCATGTAATCATTAATATATCTCTTACTGTTAACATATCATGTTTTTGCACCTTTAGGTAATACGCTGACATACAGGTACACTAATCATAATCAGATCAAAAGCCACATTCAACGACACCTATGAAGCAAAATCTATTTTGTTACACCTTTAAATACCACGGTGTATATCCGTCCTAGTCTAAATTAAAATTTGATATTTACCATCATACTCAGCATCAAATATCCCGTTCAACGACACCATCGTTAAAAATGAGGCTAAACGACACACCCAAGGAGCAAATATCAATTTTTTTTTATGAAAACTGGGCATTTTCACCTTATACTCCAGTAAGTCCTATTAAAAAAAGTTGTTCGACAACGCCTAAAGGCTATATAAAGCTACCTAAAATCTAGTGAAAACCCGAGGTCAATCTGATGCATCTCATGAACTACGAACGCACGATTGGAGAGACATATACACGTTCCCACCTTGTGTAGGTTGTGCTAAAAGATACACAAAATATGATGTCTTAGTTACCTGTAAATTGTTCCATATGTATAACACCAAATTATTTATGGCTCTGCATTTTACGAATCTTAGTACAATCAGATACCTTTTCACAATTTTTCATTTTTGGTTCTATTATTATGAAGTCGGGAAACACTTTCAGTATAAGTTACCAAATGCTGTAAAAACTGTCTCTCCCTTTAYAAGTTAGTCTATTTTTAGATACCTAACACAACTAAGTAGCAACCCTTCTCATTCCGTCCTGCACCAGCTTATGTATTGAATTCCAAACTGTCGTCCGCAAATGACTCCATACTTAGCACGTTATTCAACTTATTAACATACTATGCAACAAACTGTACGAGGCCTAGGATTGTCAATTGCAGAATTCCGTATTAGTATATAACTTTATTTAAGGCTTTTTCCACAGCTAGGTAAACAGCCACTGCGGGTTTATATTCATCAAGCAGATAATATGTATTGTTTTAAGTACCTTCAATGGATCTATCCTTTTAAAAGACAAACTGTAATGTTACGTTCTTTCCGCGGTCTTTGCAGTACTAGCTCTATTAGCGCATTCGCTAGAATCTTTAATGCGTTCAAGATAGAATCTGTACATTATTCCGGACTGCAGGTCGCAGATACGTGTGTATTTTATAACTCCATCACTGTGTTTCCATACGGACAGTTGCCAAGATTGAGTAATGACTGGTTAAGTCCACAGATACCACAGTTAATTTTAAGTACTTTAGATTTTTGTCACCACTAATATCGTTAATAATTAACCAACTAAAAATAATCTTACACATTTATTTCAATAGCAGATATCATGCCAGTCTCAGTGTGTCACTTATTCAGTGGTATATGGAATGCTTATGAACAATTACTGTGCTCTTTACTGTGACACAAATGTGCAGGTGGCAGTTGGATGTTGTGCTATACTAGTATGTCTATTCACTAACGGTGATAGTAAATGGCAGATACTTTATACTTAAATAACACGCGTGATTGCTTACATATTCAATGTCTTACAGTTAGCACTTACTTTGCATACACATATGTATCTCTTAACTCCATTAGCTATACACGCTTACAATACCGCAACAATTTTTATTTCTTATTGACATAATAACACCTTGTTTGGGGTTTAAACATTCCAGGATTTAAGCAAGCAAGAATCATTAATACGAAATAATATAATAAATATGTTGCCTATGTTACTTACAATATCTTCCCCATCATCTTGATCACAGGAAATCTTAAATTTTAATACGTTTCTAGGGTTGTCCGTATCCACAACGTCCTCGAGAGACCTCGCCAGGAGCAGTGAAACCGTAGTGCGATTAACATCTCGGTAAGTGAAGTAATGCACATCCTCTTCCTAAAAAGAAACGTTGCAAAAATGTAAATTCGTTATTTCGAAAATAATTATACCCGTGGTTAATCTCGCGCCTAAAAGAGTGTTTGACTGATGGTGATACATGAGTATTTATTAGCAAATGCCCACAAATTTTAAATTTTGGAATATACCAGGTCTTTCGTTTTTGTTGTTTTGTTCTTCTCAAAACCAGTAACTGTTCTATATCAATGCAGAATTTAAGTACTGAGTAGGAAATTTTACTCATTATATGTAATATATGAACTTTTTAAGCGGTAGAAGTTTTGACGTTTTTGCTGGCAATACCAACCATCATAATTCTTTGAATATCATAAATAAATAACAGTGCAGTCGAGTTATATTGAAAATAAGCAAACTATGACCATGAGCTACATTCCAAATCAATCAACAAAATTAATAATTACAACAGCTTGTGTATTTGAGTTTGTTAAAGTTTTTTGAGATTCAGATAGTTGCAGTGTTTGGTATAAATGTCTAAAAACTAAAGACGAGAATTTCACTAGTTACAGTCTGAAGCAATAGCATATAGGCAGGAAATGCTATAAGAAGTCTGCTTTCTTCTTCCAATCTATTAAATAATAATGTTATTGATTGACTATCGCTCGATGAAATACTAAGCACCGCAAAATATTTTGGTTACGTTTAAGGTACCTGTTGTGAAGTAGTAGTTTCGAGCACTTGTTGAAGTAAAACTTTACTTTATTTTTATTTGTATTATTTATTTTTAAATTAAATAGGTTTGTCCAACATCTCTAAGTTGATGCTATTTATTTATATACCAAAAAAGTGTAGGCATAATTTCAGATTAATTTGCGAAAAGTAATACTTTTCCGAATAGTACCATGGAAGGCTAACCTAATATCATAATGACAACTTTTCTCTCAATATCTTTTAGTTGTTATAGTTGCTGGTTACCTTGTCATTGTATATTGCAACTAATTCATTACCATTGCACGTTTCAGTTGCCTAAATAGTCTAGTTTGCACCTAGAACACAATTCCAATTTATAAAGAGTTTTAAATACTTTACCACGGCATCAAAAGTATACGTCCTTATATATTCACCATTCACATTTTCCTTCGTCTTTGTTTATTTATAAAACTTTCGAATATTTTGTCAAAAATAAATAGGTATAAGTACAATACTGACACGCAAAATGTCTAATAAACTACACGTACCTACTGTAGTAGCAGTACTTTTAGTATTAGAACAACCAATTTTGTGAACACATTGTTAAAAGCTAACTTGATTGCAACGCTTTACAGATACTCGAGTTCTGCTTCTTGAACATTTATAGTTTAGATAATTATCACTCGACGCTCATATACTACAATTGGGTATTATCACTATTTTTGAATATTATGTAAAATGAATCTTGAAATGCATATATATCGTACGCCATGTTAAAAAAAAAACAAAAAATATTTGTAGGTAGAGAATTTCAGGTCTGAAATTCGAATCTTAGGAGTCACCGCCAAAACGCTTACATCCAAGGTTATTCAACTCGTGACGTCAAGTGTCATGTAAACATTACCGAGGAGTGTGCTATTTAATGGTGTAGTATCAGTCTTGTATTGGAAAAGTTTTTGTGTGGTGTTTATTGAAAGGACGGCGTATGAGGTCGCACCAAAAAGTTATTTGTGTAGTTTTACAAGCATCTATTACGTAAGGAAACAAAACAAGTGATGTTTTGTACATATAAAAGTACGTAAGTCAGTACAGCTAACAAAATTTTTGTAACCGTTCCTAGAGATTATCAATATAAGAAAAAGGTGTTTAAGTTCCCTAGACGCGATATGCCGAAATTGCAAAGTTTGTTTTTCTGTTGTGAAGATCATCTTAATTCTTACTCTAAGTTTTATTATTCTCTTTGGGGTTATAAGTGTTTACCATTCAGTTTCCATTTTGTTATAGTATGAAGGGGATATGAAAAATTATATGCGTTTTAAGTTGATAGAGGGAAATGTTATAATAAAGAGCGACGTTGTTCCCCATGTATTCGACTGTTAGCCAGACCAGAAACGAGCGGCAAGAACCCCGAAGATAAATGGCAATTTATATTTATTCTGACCTCTAAAGTAGATGTCAAGTTTATGATACATTTTTGATTCTTACATTTTTATATTTACAAATACTATGTTTCCAACAACCCACTGTGATCAAATTATCAATGCCAAAAAGTTCACTTATGCTGTGCTTTTACGTTCCTCATCTCCGCCGCGTTGAACCGCTCGTCGCAGTACACAAATTCCATAACAATGAACATGCCTTCAGAAGACATAACACATAAGTATTTCACTTTTTCTTGGTGTATTTTAATTCGCTTGTTACAAAATCAAAACAACAAACTGATAATTTGACGGGCTGAGGGTGAAGCGTGACGCGCTGACCCCAGATGTAAACAAGCGGCCATTTACAAGACACCTGACGTCACGCCCAATATGTACGCGTTTTGGCGGTCCCTTTAAATATTCACATTTTTAATATTAAAAATACACCTTACGATTCATTTTTTCGGATGTATAAGCTGTCACAGCTGTTTTGTGGATTAGATGCTACCTATTAATATGCAATTTAATAAAATATAAATTCATGGCAAATTCCCAATTATTGTATATGGAAGAGGTAAGTATACCTACCCGAAAAAGTTTGTAAACAACTTAGACTTATTATTAGTTGAAAACAAGACTGCCGCAGTTGGTGTGCACATTATAACCTACGCAAATTTATCTCCACTTTCATTAGCTTTTTGTTCCTTGCTTTCTAGCGTGTTCAAGATACCAAGACTTTTACAGAGATAACAAAGGAAGTGTAGTTTTACACTAGGTTATTTAAGAAAGCCAGAGATGCTGCATACGAGAAACTATAATTATACGCAGGTAGGAAAGTTAATTGCGGTGTAACGTTGTCAGTAATCTTAATTGGGCTAGGGTAACGGTTTTTTTTAGCAGAAGTATTTATTTAAAAAATCGTGAGCACCGCATTTAGCATATTAAAACAACACGGTGAAATGTAGTACACCAGAAGGAAGTGGTTCGGTACCTTGTCTATCGGTTGCAAGCTTAGATTCTTCCTTGGATAAACTTGCACTTGAAGGACTTCCTCTCCTATCCTTAAATTTTCTGGCACTCGGACAAACCTCAGGTACTCCCCTGGAGGATGAAATTGACAGCCTGAAAGCAACAATTATAACGTTACGTAACTTAAAATGTTAAGTAGTTGACTACAATGAGATACTTAAAAAGAGAGCAAACAATTTGCAGTCGTGAGATAATTYGGTMAGGTATGCAAGAAAGAAACGCTTTTACTAGATGTCCCAGAATTCGGCAATACAATTTCGCAGTGTACACAACTATGTATCAGTACGTGGACCCTCTCTTATTCGTTAGGTCTAAATCTTCAAATCTCCTGATTGTTAACGTTTACAATTTATTACGGGAAACAACACCTTCTAAAGCACATCATAATTTGAAGACTCTTTAAAAGGTAATATCACCATTAGACCGAGGACATTAATTTTAAAAGTACCGAAAAAACCTGCAACTTTATTTATCAATTTCAACTGGAGTATAAGCAACGCGTGTAAAATCTAAACGACTTTCGTCAACCCACCTATTGTTGTCTCGCATCAAAATATAACAACAGGTTGATTGTAGGATGCTGATATTCTGATTTCACATCATTGTAAAACTGCACGCGAAAAGTTTCTAATTCATGTTTTGAAATAGTACCTAAGTACTATGTAGAAAGTAAATGTTTGTTATTACAAGAATAAATATGTCTAGTTATCCGGAAGAGGAGCCGGTGGCGTAACAATTTTCTGACACAAATTTTGGGTCAGTAGAATGTCTTAAGGTCGAGAAGATCACGATCTGTTTACCTCAACCGGAAAGGCAACGTTAAAAGTTAACGAATTGAAGATGAATTTACTAGTAGTTTTGAATAGRTTTTAGACGGTACTGAGATGTCATTTAGGCTTCGTTTGTCTATGAGCAAGTTAAAATTATACACATGCATAATTTGAATGTTATGGAGTGGTATAAACGTATGTGTAATTAAATAGTGACACTAAAGTAATACAACTTTGCTCCAGAAAAGGTTTAATAGAAAACATTCCTATATAAGGAAATTAAATAAAAATTATATAAGTAAGCCGAGATTTAAAGCCATATGTTACTCATATTTTCAGAATTAAGAAATACAGCAGCAACTACTAGTAATTAAGAATACTAGTAATTTGCTATAACATATTTTTGTTGCATGTGACAAAATAATGAAGAACCTACATCAGACTACATCACAAATAATCCGTTTTCTAGTTTACAAAGTACAAAGAGAATTCTTCTATACCAGGTGGATGTTAGCTTGGCCAATAAAATAAAATGAAGCCCTTTGTATCTTATTTAGAATACTCGAAGTTGGCTAATTTTATTAAATATCTACTCTAGTCACCCATCCTGATCTCACGACTCGAGTTTCGTCCCTCTTTGGACTCCTCGGGTGATAATACCGAATAAAGGACTGCCCGCTACTGTTTAAAAAACCGTGTTTGTAATAGTGTAAATCCTAATCTGGTTGAAAATCCCTGTAAAATGAGTCCTAGCTCGTTGAATTTGGTTGGGACGTTTAGAAGATGCAGCATCCAAAAGTTTCCAGGTTATTTTGTTTTGTAGCGTTGTTACCATTGCAGCTAGAAGAAATGTAGTAACGAAACCTTTAGGTATTTGGACAGAGATTCTAAACATTTTATCTTTCACCTATATTTTATTGGCAAATTTTGGATTTCATTTGCGTTATTTATAATGTTATGTCACGTACGTGTCTTAGCGGGAATCTTAAAAACTTCAAAATATTTTTAGTGAAATACTCCAACACGTTATTTTCTAAAAAAATATTCCAAGCGATAGCGTGAGAGGTTGTCAAGATGCAGCTGCTCCGTACTCTTTTAGTGTATCACCTTGTATATGGCTTTCGTAATAAACCGTATATGAAAACCATCTTGCTGAAAGACGTTAGTAACCAGTACATCAAACAGTTTTACCATAGATATACTGCTTCCTTGGAAGCAGCATCAAGAGATGGCACTCTATAAAGTTACGTGAAGGAGCTGTAAGCAATACGTCCTAAGAATTTCGAACAAGCAGCTCATTCTGTTTGGGCCATGAATAGAATCCTTCCCGTTTTCACATGTAAACAACTTTCAACGTTACAAAATTCCTAAAACCCATTACCGCCAGCTTTTTTGCTTCCTTTGTTATCAACCGTCATTAATGGCATTTGAAAAAACGCCGAATCCCGATCGAAAACCGCTTCAATCAAAACAACAAAAGACGAGTAAAAGTAACTACGATTTAGAAGCTCGTTAAATCCATTACACGCGACAAATTTACTTTCGTTCAAGCTTGGGAACGGCCTGCGGTCATAGTCTGTTAAGTCGGACTACGTTCCATATTCGGGTAACCACTGAATACAGAATGTTATACAGTTACTTCACTTGCTGCTTTGTGCGGGTAACTACAGTTGATAAAACAAATTGCGTCCGTCCATTCGGTTTCGAAAGTAAATGTTTAATTGCATTACGAATTCAAATATAGATGGTCACTTTCATAAAATATTACATAACAATAAAAATTATTTGTAGGTAACTGACGGCGGATAGTGACTTACTCTTTCTAGAACCATTGATAAGTTAGTGTTCATTGTTTCTTTTAAGCGATACCTAAATTCAGGAATAATAATTTTGTCTGCATAGCTTACCAAAATTACAATATCCGCAGATTTTTAGCACTTACTTAATTCTTCGATTTCATTTTATACATGGCGAAATAATTTTTTACTAGTTCATATAGGCATAAGCCATGAAACGCTTTTATCTCTATATATATTGCACCTGTAAATCGCTTCATAGTATTTGCGAAAACTGAAGAAGTGGTGCCCGTGGCTTTTTAAGAAATTTAATTTTATATGACCCTATAAGAAAATTTATTAGTCACATGGATAAGGACACCGATTGGATTGTCAGCAAAGTCAAAGTGTCCAAAGTACCGACAAACATGCACCTATAAATGTTTTCTTACTTTATGGCTTCTGTCCTCTACAAGCAAAATTGAATGGGCGTTTTCTATCCATGATTTCAAATCTGTCAAGGCCCAAACTTCAATTTTGCGTTTCATTCGGACAAACTTGAAAACGTAATATGGATAAATAGACACCGTACAATTTTCTGAAAGGTAATTCCAACAATAAGTCAGTGCATACTTGCTCGTGTGCTAAATAATCACTAGCTTTTTTTGTTACTTTGATTGAGGTTTATAATGTTACTTGCATACTGACTACTTAGATGTATTTCTTGTATGATAAATTACATAAATATATCGGCGGTACTGAAAGGTAGCTTTACATTATTTTATTTAATTTTATCTTTTAGTCAATGGAAAAAAAATATTTGTGAATAATTACAAGAACTTATGCACGCTCTATGAATGATGCGTTTCAAAGTTTAAACGAAAAAATCAAGCATGCTAGAGCTCGCTCATTCATAGATTGAATATATAGGTAGTGCAGGAAATAATCATCATTTTGAACAATTAGTATAATTAATGTGTGTGATCCTGCCAGAGGAAATTGTTCTATGCACGCATGTGTAATGTTTAGATACCATAGTTTTTTCATCTATATACTTGAATATAAACACATCTGGTCTTGCTTTCTAAAACTGGTAATTTTACCGGCGCCATTCACCATGATTACAATAAATTGAAAATATAACTGTTTGCATTTACAATTTTACTGCAAATTATGCCTTTCTGTGTTTTCGCAAAACACGGGCACCACGGTAGAAGAATATTTTAATTGTCCTAGTCCCCATTGTTTTCGTTTTACCAGTTTTTAAACTAACAGACATGTGAGGTTATGTTTCTTCGTTTTTATTCCGTTCCTCGAACCTCTTGTAAACGAAATTATTAAAAGTTTGAACAAAACATCTAAACATCTGAATATAAGTAGTCATAGGTAAGAGAATTTGGGAGAAAAGCTTAGAAACCAACCTACCTACATAATTTTAGGCTTGAGAGAGTGATAATAAATAACGGAAACGTTGCTAGCAGATTACATCGTGTTTAATTTATAAGTCCAACAACACCCAAAAAAMCAGTGATTCAGTTTATTAGCAAAATATGCACAATAGATGTACAGATTAGTCTGTTTTTCTGTGTGCTCAATCAATATGCTACCATTACCTATATATAATAATATTTACCTACTTGAATTTCAAAAGTCATCTGTTTCACAGCAGTAGAGAGTATTTCAGTTATTGGAGTTATCATTCTTTTACTGAGTAATTATAACAATTTTTTCCTTGAGAGAATTGTCATCTTGTATGGTATGCCCCACTTAACTTTTCTCACTGTGGATATCTCGGAAACAAAAAAAGATTCGGTTAAATGAAACAAAACTTGCCCTGTATGATGACAAAAAAGGGGCTATCTTACAAACTGAAAAACAATTTATAGATTTTAGCAAATTTATATAGGAGTATGCTGCGAATTCATAGTGATAATAAAAATTTGATACGACGTTATCTTGCATCAAAATTATTCAATTTTTACATTTGCTAACCGTGAATTATTTAACAGAAAAAATCCTACTATTACCAAACCAAAAACACTAATATTTTGGAGAAGACACAATTCCAAGTGAGTTTTTAGTTTAATATGATTGGCAATGGAGTACTTGGAGCATTCACCTAAGGCAAAGTATAAGTGGTGAAACATTGCCTGTAGTTATGCCAGAAGACTTTAAAACATGGCTGATGATTTGCAGTTAGCTACTGTACTGGACAAGTATTATCAATACGACACAGCTTTCATCTACAGTTGGTTCTTCAAATTGATAGCAAATCAGCGTCCCACTGATAAGTGTATTTTTTATTTATAATTCACATCGTGCTTTTATATATTTTTTGCGAATGTCAGACCAATCAGACAACAAGCATGAAAAACAAAGAAAAAAAGAACTAGAAAAAGAAAAATGCAGTTTTCTCATTATTTGCTATTTTAAAATCTGCATTATTTTATACTTTTTAAAACAGCTTTTCTTACATTATATAGAGCAATTTTTGTTCTATGTAGCATAATTTTTATTTTTAGTTTCGTTAATTCCCATTGTGAAGAAGCTGTAATTGTAGGATATCTTGGTAACTATTAATGCTAAAACGCTGCGGTTTCTACTGCATTACTTTTTTGTTGTCAGTTCAGCCATTTTCTGTATCGTCTTTTGTTTTAAAGCTATCGATAACTTTTAAATAATGTAACATTTTTCCGTTCTCAGTATCTCAAATGGATATGTAAATAAAAAAAAAAAACTGAGGAAACATTTTTATACATATTTTTATTCTGAATCCAGTGGCATTCTCAGAATTTTTTGAGGGTCATACACAAACATGCATTTTTTTAACGGAAAATAGTTGGCTTTACTATGGTTCCAAAGATCTATTTTTTCTAATTAAGAAAATGTGTAGGTACATTGTTAGGTTTATTTTGACTAATTTTGGTATTCTAATTTTTGAAATAATTTAATGAGGTGTTAAGTTTTTTGTCAATATGAATGTGAATAATTGACCTAAACAATGATGCATAGGTAATTATTTTCATTAGTTACATGACATCCTAGATTACCGATAAAAAATGCATGTGGGCCTTCAGGAGTCATGTACCTATGTATCCAAACATGCATATATTATTTTAATGCATTAAAATAAATGTTTGCTTAATAATATTAATTATACTGTGCGTTTTTTTTGTTTCATAGCCTCCTGGATCTAAACGTAAAATCTGATTAAATAACTAAAAAGAAAATTGAAAAATACCAAAATTAGTAAAAATAAATCTAGCGATGTATACATTTTATTACACAGCTAAGACAACAATGGTTTCCATTTAAAAAATGCGAGTTTGTATTATATCTCAAAAATGGGACACCGAAAAAATCCTAAGTACGCTACTGGATTCAAAATAAAAATATCTATAAAAAATTTCTTCGCAGTTTTTTTATATCTACATACCCGACCGACATATAGAGAGCTGAAGAAATGTTACATTATTCAAAAGTTTGTTATAGCTTTAAAACAAAAGACGATATAAATATGGCGATGTGCAGCTCAACTCACAACAAAAAAGTAATACAGTAATGTCGGAAGCACAACCCTCTAACATTAATAGTTTCCGAGATAACCTACGATTACAACGACAATGGTACGTATAGAAAAAATATTCAATTACCATACCCTGTGTATAGTAGTTTAGTTGCGCCTCTTATTTGATTTAATCTAACATTTTGCTTAGGATCAATATAATACACTCTATAATCTTTTAGAGGTGCTATATCTGAACATAAAAATTTTAAATAGGTTATTATGTAAATAGTAGTATAAGTATAACAATAACAGTACTATAACTAGTTATTCATTTTTTAATTTGACAATTTTTTTCATTGCCACCTACAACAAATAAAGTAGCTAGTATTTTTTTAGAGCTCTTTTTGTTCGAGAACCTTCTGCATACGGCAAACAATAATTATTAGCTTTGTAAATGATTGTTTAATTATGATAAATACTTTTGGAAGATATGCCGCATGTTTTTTTTTATTGTAACCATTTCTCCATACCTGCTGGTTTTAAATTACAAATTACTCTAATCTATGTGTATATTCGTATGCTGAACAAGGAGTTCGTTTTTTTTATTCCTGTCTAACAAATGTGAAGTGGTGTTATATTCCATTATCATAGTTTGTTTCATGGCTGCTTTTTAGTAAACAAAAATTTTTATGAGTAAAAAGCATTTTAGTATCCTAGCAACTTAGAAAGAGATACTGGAAGTAAAAATAAATATGTTAACTAGGAAAATAATATTGTGATCTTCTGTTGAATAGGTAGCTTTATATTACGGTATGTAGAACTTTGCAATTGTATATTTGATCAGAATTATTTATTTTCATTACATCTTGCTTCTTCTGATAACTGTTTACAATGTAAAAACTTATCCCCACGGCGTGTCCAAAAACTTAAAATTGTAACTTTGAGAAAAGTTAGAGGTGTAGTCAAAACATAAGTTGTTAATTCTATTCAATTTAATAAAAACACTATGCATCCGAAAAACTTTAATGTACAATGAATAAATATTCAATTATGAGCGTTTATAGCATCTACAAGCATACCTTAACATCAGAATATAAAGTGGAATTTTTATATTTCGTTTGCATCTAATATGTTCAAAAACTTTTAATTCCACTTCAGTTTCGTTTCAGTAGTACTCGTACACAATAGTACTCCACAAGTTTTTTCCTTTAAATCAATCATAAAATCATGTTGCTTACACAACCGATTTGTTTTGTATTTTTCTTTTACGGTTGTAGGTACTTCACCAGTTGAACGATATCGTAATATATCGAGAAACATTTGTCATACGTGCACCAAAAATATCAATGGGCATATCTTGTGTCCAGGGTGTAAGACAGTTTAAATTCTGTTTTTGGTTAAGAAACAGTAAAATGTGAAATACATAGTTACATCTAAAAAATTAATGCAGTGTTGTATTATCTAAAAAACATCTTTACGCGTATAAATTTACAATTTCTCACAAATTTTCAGCCCTACTTTATAATCGATTTATGTAAGCCTAGTTCGTGACAGATGACCATTCCAATTGCGCAACACTTGCAGAATAGCCAAGAAACATTCCCACGCCAATATTTGCATAGGGAGCATCAAGACAAAACCGACTTTTTGTCACGGTCCGCCGCGGCAACCAGGTTGAAAAATCGCTTCTCGATCTACTATCACTTTATTACTTCCTGCCTCGAGGCTAAGTTTTACATTACAGTGAGTTAAATGATTGAGCAGACTGCTTGAGGATATACAACCGGGTTAGATGATATGCGCGTTTTCAATGAAAGTGCGTTCCAAATCGACAGGTTGATATCGAGGGATATTAAAAACCATTTGCCTAAGATATTAGTTAGAATTAGCTCTGCTATATTTTAGTACACAGTGGAAGTTAGCCAGGTAAAGCATCTTTTTATGTAGGAATGTAATGTGAACTGAAAATAATAATCTAACTAACATGTTTTATACAAATAAGTTGCTTTCACCACTCTACAACTACTACAGACCCTATATTTACATAAAACATATTTGAAATTGAAAAATATGTGTTACTTATCAGTCGAATATGAATTGCAATATTGTACAGAATGGCTAATGATCAGCTTACACGATAGAAACACAAACGTGGATAATGTGGCTTGAAGTATTTTGTGTTAAAGACCATCTTCATATGTTTAACCTTCTAGAGACAGTGGACTTCCAGAATAAATTTTAATTGATCATAAGCAGATATCTTTATTTAAATAATAATTATAATACTAATACACGTTCAACCTATTTTGTAACTTTCAGCTGCAGTTGGCAATCCAAAATTATTTTTTGCATGTTACAGTATGCTGTTGCAAATAAATGTTGTGATGGACCGGGAGAAAATAGATAACATTGCTTTATAGAAAGCATGTTGTCTGCATGAACTAAAAGTGCTTAGCTTTTTTTAACTTGGATGTTGATTCTCCAGCGTGATTGCTCTCATATGACCTGATCATCTCTATCTTTCTTCAAAACTGGAACTAGCAATACCCATTTTAAACACTTATTTCGTCAGTAGCATCAACACCTTCCAGTTCTTCAAGTTTTTAACCTACACTCTTCTGCATTTAACCAGTATATATAGGTATAAGAACTTTGCTATAAAACTAACAAATAGTTTTAACAGTTTTGTTCATTCAATAAAAGAAAAATTATATAGTTAACCTAACCTTAACTCCTATTATGTTAGCTTTACTAATTCGTATACATACATTCCTTAAGCTTGTCTAAGACTTAAAGTAACTTGGTCTGCGACCTAAATGCCTTTTCTCCTGAATTGTTTTCAAGTAATTATTATTAGTAAAATATCAACTTATCAATTTGAACTCGACCTGGTAACTGAGTTGCAGAGCGTCGTACTGAACGGACGCGACCAAACTGTGCAAGAATTTACACTTGTAGTTGTGTGACAAGATAAGTACCTAATAAATATTTCACGGTTTTCATTGAACGTTGGAAATAGGTATTCTATAAAATAAATACTGGAAAGCATTGGCACGTTTATGTACCACCAAAAGGAATAGCGGGGGTACCCTAGCAGGTAAAAACGGTTCATATCCAATATCAATTAGGTAGCTTAGAAATAAGCTGATTGAACGTATGTGCTTTGTCTCACTCGATTTATCAGATAACTCTGACGATYGTTTCGACCACACGGTCATTGTCAAAGAGATAACAGCGTTATATCTCTTTGAAAATCTCTTTGACAATGACCGTGCGGTCGAAACGATCGTCAAAGTTATCTGATAAATCAAGTGAGGCAAAGCACATACGTTTAATCAGCTTATTTCTAAGCTACCTAACTGATTCAGGATGTTTCACAATGA